>OY740789.1:45668015-46010121 GCA_963514005.1 Raja brachyura | reverse complement strand
CCCCCCACCCCCCCCCCGGATTAATGCAGCTGCTGTCAACGTGCACATGCAGTTTTCCATGAGGTTAGTCCACCCACCCTCCGTTCTTCAAAAGGCGCAGAAAGATCAAGCGTTCAGCAGATCCGAAGGTCACAGCCACTTCCCTCACTCACAGCCGCTCCCCTAGCTCACAGCTGCTTGCTTGAGGCATCGCTCACAGCTGCTCGCTCACAGCCGGAGACCACCGGCTTGCTTCTGAATTCTCGCCATCTACACCCGCCTGATCGTAGAATATGGCGGCAGCGGTCCGTTATCACCACGTGGGGCACTCAATGGGAAGGTGGCCCTGGCAGCCATTATTCACTCTGGGAAACCTACAGATTCCTCCGTTGATCGCAGGGACACGGGAATCGTGACGCGAGGAGCAACCAAGGCTCTCCACACTGCCCGAGGTCCAGAGAGCTGCCAAGGCTCGCTGCCCTTTCGCAGTCGGCCCTGTCCGAGCCGCCCGCCCGAGTTCAAGTCCACCCTCTCCCTCCTCTCTCCCCCATCCTCTCCCCATCCACCTCCCCACTCCCCCCCTCTTCCCCCCCTTCCTCTCCCCCTCCCTCTCCCCCCTCCTCTCCCCCCTCCTCTCTCCCCTTCACCCCCACTCCCCCTCCTCCCTCTTCCTTCCCTCCTCCCCCTTCCTCCCCCTCATTCCCCCTCCTCCCCCTCCTCTCCCCCACACCACCCTCATCTCCCGCCCCATCCCCCCTCTCTCCACCCACTCCCTCCCCCTCCCTCTCCCTCTCTCTCCCCTACCAATCTCCCTACTCCTCTCCCCCTCCTTCCCCACTCTCTCCACCCTCTCTCTCCCCCCTATCTCCCCCCTCGCTCCCTCCTCCCCCCTCACCTGCCTTTCCCCGCTCTCCTCCCCCACCCCTCTCCCCCTCCCTTACCCCCGACCTCTCCCCCTTACCCCTCCACCCACTCACCCCCTCACCCCTTCCCGCCTGCCATCCACACCTTCCCTTTCCACCCTCTCCCCATCCCCTCCACCCCCTCCCAGAATAGTGGAATAGGGGAGAGGTTACATTTCCAGAACTTTCCTTGTGGGGGGGGTGGGATGGAAATCCAGTCTGAGAAAGATTCAGCAGTGTGGCAGTTAGAGCTGTGACATCACAATGGGACCTGCCCGTAAACAATCTTCCAGCCCACAATGATATCACAATGGGATCAGCAGCTTCCCACCTCAAGTGGGGGTAAGGAGGGGAGTGATCTGTTTTAAATAATTAAATAAACAGATTAAAATAATCTGTTTTAATCAGATTCTTGGGGAGCGCTTTCCTTTATAAACAACAAATTCCAAAATTGCCATTGTGGGAGTGGTGGCTGGGATGGGGAGATGTCCAGTCTGGGTTCAGTGGGGGTGTTGATTGAGGGGGGGGGGGGGGGGGGGTGGGATAGGGGAGAGGTTTTATTTCCAGAACTTTCCGAGGCCGCCCCCAACGTCAAGTCCATTCATTGGCTCCGGGGATCGCAGACGCCACCACCCAACATTTTACAAAAAAAGATTCCAGAACTTTCCTCAGATGCTGCCCCAGGGTGAGTGGTGGATTTACTGCATTAGGAGAATGGGACCCAACGGCTCCCACTTGGGCTAGTATCTATTTTACTAAAAGTCTGATCTTGAACAATTCCTGGTGTTCTGTATATTGATTTTAGAAAAAACGCTGCCACTCACAGCTGTGATATTTGGCCATCTTACGCAGAGCCCCCCTCTGTTGCGCTGGACAAGAGGATGTTTCCCATCAATGAAAAATAAAAGAGTTATTAGTGTTTAAAAAATGTTGAGATTCTCTCTCCTTAAGGCCATGCCCCTTCCGGAGGGAGGTGTTGAGTGCCTAAGTCAGTCTCTGCAAGATGGGGGACGTGAGAGGGTCACGTCTCTCAGTCTGAGCTGTAAATAACACTGAACACACGTCTACTAAACTGTGAGTGTGGTTTTACTGACTTTGAGTGCCATTAATGTGGTTTTAAAGTGAAAATGTGGTTGGTTTGAAAAAAGCACAGCAAATGGTTGGTGGTGGTTGGTTTGAAATAAAGCACAGCAAATGGTTGGTGGTGGTTGGCTTGAACTAAAACGTAGCAAATTGTTGGTGGTGGTTGTTTTGAACTGGCAAATGATTAAAAGTCTAAACTTGACAACTTCCTGTTTGCATTGTATATTGATTTTAGATAAAACACTACCACTTACGGCTGTGATTTTTGGCCATCTTACTCAGCCCCCCTCCGTTCATCGGGTGCAGAGGAATCTTCCCATCAATTAAAAATAAAAGTGTTATTAGTGTTTTAAAAGTTGAGAATCTCTCTCCTGTCAATCACGCCCTGAAGGCCACGCTCCTTGAGGTGGGAAGGATTATAAAACCCGCAAGTGTGGGTACGGCTCAGTCTCTGCAAGGTGGGGCAGGAAGAGGTCACGACTCTGTTTGAGCTGTGAATCAACTGAATGCACTGAATGTCTACTGAACTGTGAGTATGGTGTTTATGTGGTGTTTTGTGTGGTTTTATGGTGGTTTTATGGTGGTTTCACCCTACTTGAAATGGTATGAAACTGCATTTGAATGTGGTGGCCTTGAACCCTGCTTGAAGCGGCATGAAACTGCACTTGAATTTGGTGGCCTTGCACCCTGCTTGAAGTGTCATGAAACTGCATTTGAATTTGGTGGCCTTGCACCCTGCTTGAAATGGGATTTCAAGGAATAGCCGTGAGTTAACTGCCAGCCCACCAGCCGTGAGTGAGCTGGCAGCACATCATGCTTGAGTAACTGAGCAGCCAACCCACAAATCCATTTGGCCCACAATGTCCATAGTAGCCCTCTGGAAACCAGTCCCTTCAGCCTACAACACCCATACTAGCGCTCCAGAAAGCCCCCCCCTCCCCCCCCCCATTGCCAACCAATATTGGAATTGGTGGAGAGGTGGAATATTGCGTTGGGGGACCAGCCCTCCCGTGTGAACATGGGACCCAACGGGTCCCACTCAGTCTAGTATACTACTAAAACTCTCATCTTGTTTGTGATTCTGTCTGCGTGCGTGCGCATGTGCTCCCGGAACTACACCAAAACGGTAGACGATAGCGCTACAATCTTTGGACCACCTTACTCACCATTGTCCTGTGGTGTGTTTTTATTAAGTTTCATTCAGATTGATGATCTATTTTACGTTATTCGCATTTTAAACTCTACAAAGCCTCACTTTGAGAAAATTCACTTAAACTTTCAGTGGCAGTTAGCAGGGTATGATGCCACAAAGGGATCTCATTTACATAAACTGTCCGTCAGCAGTGCTCCACCCCACAATGACATCGCAATGGGATCTCATTTACATTAAAAAACACAGCAGCATACACCTCACAGTGACATCAAGGGGGGTAGGGAGGACAGAGGGGTTATGGAGGTAGGGAGGGAGTGAGGAGGGAGAGAGTGGAGGAGTGGGGGAGGAGTGGGGAGAGAAGAGGGAGGGTGAAGAGGAGGGGGAGGGAGTGTTGGGGGATGAGGGGAAATGAGCCGCGCCTGCGCAGTTGGGGGCTAGGGGTGAGAGGTGGAATATTGCGTTGGGGGAACAGGTTGAATTGGGGGAACGGGTGAGAGGTGGAATGTTGCGTTGGTGAACGGGTTGCATTGGGGGACCAGGCCTCCCGTGTGACAGGGACCCAACTCACACGGGAGGCCTGCTCTAAGGAATACGGTTCTGGCCTGCCGAACGTCTCCCTCAGTCCTGACCACATCAAAAGTTACAGAATTTAACTGTCTGTGAGGTCATTGCATGTCATTGTAATGCTGAAGCTCTCATTTCATTTGTTTATAATTAGTTGATCGATCTAACACCTACAGACCATCTGCAATTTTCTTGAAGTAAAATATGTATTTTAATATTCAAAAGACAAATAAGCTTGTCAAATTTAATCAAAATTCATTGCAGTGGATTGTGGCTATAAAAATATTCCCAGTTTTCTACTTTTTTTGAAATATAGTCTTTTTAATACTTCTGAGAATTAAACATGTTTAGTTAAATTTAGACATACAGTCTATAAACAGGCCCTTCTGCCCACCAAGTCCATGCCAACCATCAGTTATTCATTCGCACATGTTTCTATGATATCCCATTTTCTCATTGACTTCTTACGTGTTAACGGCAATTTTTTACAGAGGCCAATTAACCTGCAAACCCACATGTGCTTGGAATGTGGCAGGAAAGCAGAGCATCCAGAGGAAACCCATGCTATCACAGGGAGAACGTGCATACTCCACACAGGTAACATTCAAGGTCAGGATGAAACCCAAGTTTCTGGCATTGAGGCAGCATCTCTACCAGCTGTGCCACTGTGTTTTAGTAGCTGTTGCTGTAATTGAATGAAAGCTGTTGTCGAATAGTGTGTTCCGTTGTTCTTATTAATTATAGCCCACTGAGCATTGTAGGGCTCAATACTAGGCCAGTGACGATGGGCAGGTTTCTCCATGATGCCATAGTCAATCGTCCAGAATAGCTTTTCCTTCCAGTTGAAAAGGTTCAGGCTGATGAACAATCATCACTCAGGCGACGGGAATGACGAAAGCTGGGAGACTGAGATTTACTGGCTTAATGGATCCACCTTTCACTGCATTATGCTGCTCTAATCGGCTATGTAAAGGAGGTCAGCTTCTTCCCGAGAAATCTTCCTCTACGTTTGTAATTGCATCCACCATGATTTAAGTAAATGGACAGCGTTAAAGGATAATTTCAATGTGTAAAGAATAATTTTACAGTTACTGTTACATCAGAAAATTAGGTAAACAACATTTTTTGTATGGAGAGACAATCAGTGCTTCTAATTTGCGTTTGCATACTAACTGCAAATTCAAAAATAAAGGTGCTGTTTACAGTTTATTTTGACACATCACTTTTGACATGTGCTACGTGGGGAGAGAGAGAGGGGGAGGGGGGGAGGGGGACACAGAGAGGTGGAGAGAGAGGTGGAGAGAGAGGTGGAGAGAGAGGGGGAGAGAGAGAGGGGGGGAGGGAGAGGTGGAGAGAGGCGGAGGGCGAGAGAGAGGTGGGGAGGGGGGGAGGGGGAGGGGGAGGGGGAGGGGAGGGGAGAGGGAGGGGGAGAGGGAGGGGGAGAGGGAGGGGGAGAGGGAGGGGGGAGGGGAGGGGGAGAGAGAGAGAGAGAGAGAGGATGGTGAGAAACCTGGAGTAAACATTTTATTTTACAGATTTATTTTAGACCTAATGATCTAGGGATTGTAATGTATAGGACATGATGCTGCAAAATATTTCTGAATAATGCCACTAATGGGTCTAAAAGAGTATTAGAGGTTTGAATGTCAGTTTCATTGATGAGACTAGTGCATGGCAAAAGAGTTTGTTAATTTATCTCATATAATATCTGATTTTAGAATGCTACTTCAATCATTACTTCTGCTTTATTCATTGTTTATGAATGTACTAATATGTGGCTTGCAAAGGCATGCAGCCTTGCATGATTATCAATATTGGTGTTGTCAGAGTAGATCTGTAGTTTATGGGAACCAATGGCATGACACAGGTCAGTGGGTTGTAAAGGTCGCAGTTCTACAAATCCCATATGGCAATCAACCGAACATTACTGTTGCAATAAAGAGAGCTGTGTTGGGAAATATGATCAGTCATGGAGCTACTGCTGTGGTAAAGACAGTTTTAAATATCTATTAAGCCAATGAATTAAATGTCACCGGCAAAACTGACTGGTGTATTATACATCTGCTTGTCGCAGATCAGTGAGAATCAGCTTTGCTGGTGTTCGGTAAATGTCGAGCTACGAAATATAATAAATCTTTACAAGGAATTTCTTTTATAATGTATTCTTAAAGGACATCATTTTAGAACAGGAAACAATAAGGGATCATGTCTCCTGTAGACTTTACAGTGAAATCTAGCTAAATTAATAAATGCTTGCAAGAATTAAACACATTTTGGATCTTGACTTTTAAATATATGTGGTGATAATTCCTGAACTCACATTTTAGTGGAAGCCTGTCCTGTGTAAATTCTTTAGAGCATTTAATTACTGTCATTATTTTAATTCTTAATCTATTACTTGTTATTTGACTAATTTTTTTTGTTATTTTTTCCGAATGTTTAAAAACAATGGTTACAAAAAGATGGTGGTTGATTTTTATACATTTACAGTAGATGCTATTCTTGGGAGGTATATGTATAAGTAAATCAATTAAGTTTAATTCTTTAGGAGGATATGTTGCAGGTGCCAAAATTAGCTGCAGTGTTTTAACACATTTGGAAGTGATTACTCTTTGAGTAATTGTTTTTAATTGCAGGTGGCTCTTGTTTTACTTCCTTTATGAGAAATGATTGGAATGCTTTCAAATCAATCCAAATGAAACATACAAGATCAGGCTCAGGGAAGATATTGCAATTATCTTTTTGCCTTTTCTGAGATTGAATCCCAATAATTGGCTAATAATAATGGTACAACCCAAAATTACTAATTGTGGTCAAAATTCCATAAGTTTTAAGATTCCTTTGAATAGGGACAGGTCTGGATGCAGGTTGAAGTTATTTATTTGGAGCAAGGCGGATTACAATGTCATTAGGCAGGAGCTAAACAGGGTAGATTGGGAGCAGTAGTTACTCGGTAAATCTACATATGACATGTGGCAGTTGTTTAAAGGCCAGTTATTCAAAGTGCAGGATCAGCATGTTCCAGTAAAGAGGAGGACTAAGAACGGCAAGGTAAGGGGACCATGGATGACGAAGAAGGTTGTAGACATGGACAGGAAGACGAAGGAACTGCATGTTAGGTGGCATGAGCCAGGGCTTCTGAGGAATCTAAAGTGAATAGGAAATAACTCAAGTGGGCAATTAGGAGGGCCAAAACGGGCCATGACATGTTATTGATGTGAAAGATTAAGGAAACTCCCATACCTTTTTATAAATGCGATTTCAAAACAAGAGGGTGATCAGGGAAAAGGTAGGGCTGCTCAAGGATAAGGCAAGGAAGGAGGTGGTTCTGAGTCTCTGGAAGGGCATTAAGGTTTATGCTGTGGCAATTTGAGATCAAGAAGCAGGTGATGCTGAGGCTCTTGAAGAGCATTAAGGTGGATGGACCAGGACCTGATGGGATCCATCCCAGGTTATTAAAAGAGGCAAGAGAGGAGATTGCAGGGGCCTGACAAGGATCTTTATTTCTTCTCTAGGGTGAGGTCCCAGAGGTCTGGAAAGTTGCTAATGTTGTTCCTTTGTATAAAAAAGAAGTGGTGAAAATCCAGAGAACTATAGGCCAGAGGTAGGGAAACTATTGGAGAGAATTGTTTGAGATAGAATTTAGTAGAGAATTGTCTAATTGGGGATAGCCAGCACGGACCTAGCACAGAGTTGTCAAAGGTAATTTATGAAGGTTGCGTGGGTAGATACTGCACACATTATTACAGCTTTCGATAAGTTCCTTTATGGTAGGCTGATCCAGAAGATTAAGATGTATGGCATTCACAGTGACTTGGTTGTATGAATTCAGAACTCCCTATTTCATAGAAGACAGAGCGTTTTGGTGGAATTCAGATATTCTGGCTGGAAGTCTATGACCAGTGGAGTTCTGCAGGGATCTGTGCTGGGACCTCTGCTATTTGTGATATAGATAAATGACCTGGACGTAAATGTGGATGGGTTGGTTGCTGACAACATCAAAATTTAAGGATTTTCAGACAGTGAGGAAGGCTGTCAGAAGATGCAGCCGAGGGGAATCAAGAACCAGAGGACATAGTTTTAAGGTGAGAGGGGAAAGACTTAGTAGGAACCTGATGGGCAAACCCTTCAGCTAGAGAGCGATCTATATCCTGCTCACTGAAGGTGGCAGGCCAAGTAGAAACGGTGGTAAAGACAATATATGGTATGCTTGTCTTCATAGCTGGGGGCATAGAATATAAGTCTGGGAGTCATGATGCAGCTCTGTAGTACTTTGGTTAGGCCACATTTGAAGGACTCTGTGCAGTTCAGGTCACCACCCCACTACAGGAAAGATGTGGAGGCTTTGGAAAGGGTGCAGTGTTTTACCAGAATGCTGACTATGTGAAAGATTTAGATGCTTTGGTGAGGGTGTAGATGGGGTTTACCAGAATGCTGCCTGGTTTTGAGGGTTTTGGCTACAGGAAGAGGTTGGATTGACTTGGATTGTTTTCTCTGGAGCATCAAATGTTAAGGGATGGGTTGATAGCAAGTCTATAAAATTATTGAAAGACATAGATAGGGTAGGCAGTCAGAACCTTCTTCCCAGGGTGGAAATGTTCCACCTTAGCTCTCTAGCTGAAGGGAGTAGTTATAAATTGAGAGGGGGAATGTTTAATGCAGATGTGTGAGGCAAGTATTTCACAGTAGTGGGGGGCAAAAATGCACTTTGAGGGACGGTGGTGGAGGCAGATATGATAGTGGCATTTAAGAGGCTTTTGAATAGGCACGTGGAAATATAGGGAATAGAAGGATCTGGATCATGTGAAGGCAGAAGAGATCAGTTCAGCTAGGCATAGTGTTTGGCACACACATTGTGGATCAAAGGAACGTTCCTGTGTTGAACACATTTATGTTCTATGTTCCCTTTCTTTCAGTCAAACAGTAGCAATATTACAAAATTCTGCGATTTTAAAAATCAAGTCTACAATTTATCCCATCAGATAAAGCATAAAAATAAGTTTAATTTGACACCTAATTCACTTTCATATCTTCAGTATTAAAAAAGTTATGGCCATTTTCATACTCGGAAATTAGCATCTTGTTCCCTATTGCTTTCCATTGACTTAACACAAAAGCTGTGATCAAGGACAGTCAAAAGCCCATAACTTTCTAAAAAATTAAGAGAACGGAATGAAATTTTCAGTTATTATAGAATGAAGCATTCTGAAACAAATATGAAACAATCTTACTTGGATGACCTGAAATTAAAGCATATAATTAGTTAGTTACCTAATTGTAGCTAATTACAACATTCAATTACTAGATCTAAACATCTATCCATTTCTTAAGAAAAGGTTAACATTTTTAAAAAGCCCTAGGTGTCCAAATAACATTCACACAAGAATTCACAATATAACATGATTTTTAAATCTCATTGTCATTAATTTATAGGCCAAATGGAAGGAATTTAATGTTTAATTCCCATAAATTAATGGCCATTTAAATCAACTCGCGAGTGGGATTTTGTGGAACGCGATCGTTTGGAACGTTGCGGTTTGCGGTGAATTTAAACCCCCATATCGGCAGGAAAAACACTGCCGGTTCGTATGGATCCTAAGTCACCTTTTCGCAACGTTAAATTTTGATTCAAGGCATCCTAAGAACCAAGTTTATATGAAAGAATAAACGGTGTAACTTGCTTTGTCCCCTACGTGAGATCCGTCCCGTTGTCGGCATTGACGGCATTAGAAGATGATTTTAATTTTACTCCTGCTATTAAATTATCCAGCGCTAATTTTAATAAACGTAATAAAATGGCAGTCGAAGTGATTTTTCTTCAGCAACTAAGCCCGTTCAAAATCAATTTGAACAGGCTGAAGGCGCTCTCAAAGGCGCCAAAGTCACGCACACGGACAGTGACAGAACTGCAGCGCCGCTGAAGGTAAGTTTTGTAACATATTGACATACAGCACAGAAACAGGTCCTTTGGCCCAACTTTTCCTTGCTGAGCTAGATGCCCCATTAAAGCTAGTCTCATCTGCCCATGTTTGGCAGATGAGACTAACCATATACCTGTCCAAATGTATTTTAGAAGTTGTTATTGTACCTGTCTCATCTATCTCCTCTGAACTGTTGACTTACTCCAGCGTGCTGTGTGCTTTTACTTCCGTTGACAACTCATTCCATATACCCACCACACTCTGGGTGAAAAGGTTATCCCCCAGGTTGTCATTAAATCTTTCCCTTCTCACCTTAAATCTAGGTTTCTTTATTCCCCTACCCTGAGTAAAAGACCTTGTGCATCCACCTTATCTATTCCCCTGATGGTCTTGTACACAGGCAGCACAGTGGTGTAGCTGATAGAGCTACTGCCTCACAGCGCCGGAGACCCAGGTTTGATCCTGATCTCTAGTGCTTTCTATGGAGAGTTTGCATGTTCTCCCTGTGACCACATGGGTTTTCTTTGGTTTCTTCCTATAGCCGCAAAACATCTGGGTTTGTAGGTTCATTGTTTATTGTTTCCAAGGTGTCAGGATGGAATTGAGAAAATGGGATAACATAGACTAGTTGTGAATGGGTGATTGATCGTCTAAGTGGAATCGGTGGGTTGAAAGGCCTGTTTCCATGCTGTGTCTCTATCTCTAAACCTCGATAAGATCACTCCTTAGCCACCTGCATTCCAACAAAGAAAGTCCTACCTGCTCAAGGAAAGGTGTGGAGGACTATGTTCCTACAAAACCTTCCAAATGTTTCCTAACCAGAAGCCTTGAATGAACCAGGAGATCCGCATTCTTCTGAGGACCAGATCCCGGGCATTCAGGTCTGGTGAAGCAGAGGTTGAAAAGAAGTCCAGATATACGACCTTGACAAGGCCATCAAAAAGGCCAAAAGGGATTTCCGCTCAAAGCTGGAGGATGGGGCGGATGTTCGGCAACTGTGCATCACCTCCTACAAGGCGAAACCAGGAGGCGAAGTATCATTCCTTGATGAGCTCAATGCGTTCTGCCCATGCTTTGATAGGGAGAACACTTCAAGGCTGTGTGCTGGGCCCCCTGCTCGACTCACTCTATACTCATTGCAAACTCCTTCTTCAAGTTCGCTGATGACACGACCGCTGTTGGATGAATTACAGATGATGATGAGTCAGAGTATAGAAGTGAGATCGACTGATTGACCAAATGGTGCCAGCACAACAACCTGGCTCTCTAAATCAGTAAAACCAATGTACTGATTGTGGACTTTGGAAGAGGAAAGATGAGGATCCATAATCCTGTATATATCAACGGGATGATGGTGGAGAGAATCAAAAACTTCAAATTCCTGGGTGTGCATATTTCCGAAGATCTTTCCTGGACCCAGCACACTGATGTAATTATAAAATAAAGCACATCAACGCCTCTACTTCCTGAGAAGATTATGGAGATTCGGTATGTCAAGGATTATTCTCTTGAACTTCTACAGGTGTACAATAGAGAGCTTATTGACTGGTTGCAACATGGCCCGGTTCGGAAACTTGAACGTCCAGGAGCGGATAAGACTGCAACAAAGTGGCGAAAACTGCCCAGTCCATCACCGGCTCTAACTTCCCCACCATCGAAGGGGTTTATCGGTGTCATTGCCTTATCCGATGACGCTGCCAGCATCATCAGAGACCCACACCATCCTGGCCACACACCCATTTCATCCCTGTCATCGGGAAGAAGATACAGGAGCCTGAAAACTCTAACGTCCAGGTTCAGGAACAGCTTTGTCCCTCCAGCTATCAAGCTATTAAACACTACAACGTCAAATAAGTTTTGAACTACAATAGATTATTATTATTGCACTACTATTGTTTGTTTTTTGAATATATATATATATATATATACACTAGACTAAGTGGGACCCGTTGGATCCCAGTTTCACACGGGAGGGCTGGTCCCCCAATACAACATTCCACCTCTCCACAAATTCCAATATTGGTGGCCAGTGGTTGGGGGGGGGGGGGCTTTCTGGAGCGTTAGTATGTGTGTTGTGGGTCAAAGGGACTGGTTTCCAGAGGGCTAGTATGGACATTGTGGGCCAAATGGATTATTGGGCTGGCAGCTCAGTCACTCTGGCCAGGCAGTTCAGAAACTCTGGCCAGGCAGCTCAGTCACTCTGGCCAGGCAGCATTGTAGAACCAATGGAGACACTTTTTGCAAGCATTTTTGAACCAATAGACACACTTTTTGCAAGCATTTTAGAACCAATAGACACACTTTTTGCAAGCATTTTTGAACCAATAGACACACTTTTTGCAAGCATTTTAGAACCAGTAGAGACACTTTTTGCAAGCATTTTAGAACCAATAGAGACACTTTTTGCAAGCATTTTAGAACCAATAGAGACACGTTTTGCAAGCATTTTAGAACCAATAGAGACACTTACCGCGAGCATTTAAAAACCAATAGAGACACTTCTGTAAGCATTTAAACACCAATAGACACCTTCTGCAAGCGTTTTAGAACCAATAGACACTCTTTCTGCAAGCATTTATAGAACCACATTTAGGGCACTCACAATTGAGTAGACAGGGAGAGGCTTCAGAGGGTAGTTAGGGCAGCACAGAAGATCATCGGCTGCTCTCTCCCTTCTCTGATGCACATTTACACCTCCTGCTGCCTCAGCAGGGCGAAGAACATTATCAAGGACAGCTCCCATCCTGCATTTGGCCTGTTCAACCTGCTACCCTCAGGGAGGCACTATAGGCGCATCAGCACAAGGACAAATAGACTCAAGAACAGTTTCTTTCCAAAATCCATTATCTCCCTGAACTCACACATGCACTGACTTTACAGCCTAACCCCCGGACTTTCATCTATCCACCTACTGCAATTTGTACGGTAACTGTAATTTCCAATATGTGCAATAACCCATACTGGATATAGGAATCCTATTTATCCATTCTATTTATCCATTGTCTTCTTATAGATATGTATATAGCGCTGCAGAAACTGTGCACCTTATCCCCCCCCCCTTTTTCGTTTTGTTTTTTGCACTGAGTAGGAGCAGCTTATAATCTCATTGTACATGTGTATAGTGACAATAAAAGGCATTCTGATTCTGATGTGTTCAGTGCTATTCAGAGCTCCGAGAAACGTCACCCTCTGGCTTCCTCCATCTTGCAGAGACTGAGTGAGGCACACCACTTCTTGGTTTTATAGTCCCTCCCCCTCCCTCCAGCAGGGGCAGCAGAGAGAATGGCGATTAAAAAAAACAAACATTAATATCTCTCTGATGTTTCATCGATGGGAAAAATCCTCTAGTCCAGGAAGGTGGAGGGGGGCTCTGAGTGAGCTGGTCAAAAATGAAGGCCGTAGGTGGGGGCGTTCTCTCGGAAATCACACCACAGTGAGCCAAAAGCGGTCAAGATCAGACTATATATATATATATATGTATGTGTGTGTATATATGTGTGTGGATATATATAATATTACGAAAAGTCTGATATATATATCTTGTGAGTATGTGTGTGTGTATATATATATATATATATATACACACACACTGAACTTTTTTTTCGTCTCATTTATCATATTGTTTCCAGTGTGCTATATTTACATATTCAGTTGTGCTGCAGCAAGTAAGAATTTCATTGTTCTAACTCGGAATATGACAATAAAACACTCTTGACTCCCCCTATAGCTCAGGACCTTGAGTCCTGGCAATCCTCTCTGCACTCTTTTCTACTTTGGTCCTCTCCTCATTCTCCTCAAAATTTTTGTATCATCAATAAACTTTATATTAGTATGGGTTTATTATTGTCACGTCCACCAAGAAACAGAGGGCAAAATTTGATTTGCGTGCTATCCAGGCAGTTCATACAACACATGAGGAGATGAGGTGAGGGGCTGGAAGTTGGTATGGAAGGTGATGAAATAAAGTGCAGTGGATAGGATGGGCTGAGCAGAGCTGGGAGTGAGGAAGGACAGTTGGATTGAAATGAGATTTATTTTAATGGGAGGAGCCTTGATGGGTAAAGCAGATGAACTCTACACATGGATCGGTACGAGCAACTGGGACATTGTAGCCATTGCAGAAATCTAGCTAAGAGAGGGATAGGACTAGCTGCCTAAAGGGCCAGTCCCACTTGCATGCGATTGCATGCGTTTGGCCCGACCAAACGGAAGCGGAGTTCACGCGAAGTCCGCGCTAAGTACACGCTAAGTATGTGCTAAATACGCGCTAAGTTCGCACGTGACGTCATTTGCGTCATACTCACCTATCAGCTGGGCAGGAGGCGGGCCGACTGAATTTGGGCGTCGCACGGTGTTGGGCGGTGACATCATCATGCAACACCACACTGGGCGGTGACGTCATCGCACAATGCCACACGGCGTCAAGACGCTGCGTACGACTGCAATGTGCCTGCGTGCTGACAGGCTGTTGGCGCGTGAAGATTTCAGACACTGTTAGATTTTTAGAGCCCCGGGTGATGTCGGGACCAGCCCTGCGCTTCTAAGTGGGACCAGTCCCGCGCGGCCATATGGTGCCCGTACGCCTCACGCGACCACAGTTGGTCCCACCAAACTCATGCAATCACATGCAAGTGGGACAGGCCCTTAATGTTCCAGGGTAAGGTGTTACAGGCAAGATAGATGTGGTGGTAAAAGATTAGGGGTGTTGCTTTATTGATTAAGGAGAACCACACAATAGTGGTCCAAGATGACGTTACAGATGGTTCGTCCAGTGAGGCTATATGGGTAGAGCTGAGTAATAAAAAATGGATAATCACTTTGTTGTGAGTGTACCATAAGTCCCCAAATAGTCAATGGGAATTAGAAAAACAAATATGCCAGAAGATTGCAGGCAGCTGCAAGACTAATAGAGTTATCATAGCATGGGATTTTAACTTTCTCAATATGTACAAAGACTGTCATAGTGTCAAGGGCTAAGACAGAGTAAAATTTGTCAAATGTGTTCAGAAAAATTTCCTCAGGGCCCATGTGGAGGGCCATACAAGGGAATGGCCAAAGCTTGATCTACATTTGGAAATCGGGAAGGGCAAGTTACTGAAGTGTCTATGGGTGAGCCTTTTAAGTTAGATTTAAAATAGTTATGCACAAAAACAAAGTTAAAATTCTGAATTGAACATGGCCAACTTTGATGATATGAGACAGGAACTTGCTCAAGTTTATTCGACTAGGTTGTTTGTGGGCAAAAGAACATCCAGAAAATGGATGATGAGATATTGAGGCTCTGATCAGGAAAAAGAAGGGAGCATGGGACAGGTGTAGGCAGCTGGGATCAAGTATATCCCTGAAGGTGATCAGGGAACTGAAGAGCATACTAAACAAATCAAGAGGGCAAAAGGGAGGCAGGAAACATCTTTGCTCTTGGATCTAGGTTTGCATTAGTTTGAATTCTGGATATGCAATCCTTTGACAAAAATGAGGCTTGTTTAGATTTACATAAAATAAGATTTCCTTATATGTTGATGTAATTAAGTCCCTTCCATATATCCCAGAGCCCTTTACAGTCAATGAAGAATTTCCAGGGTTGTTACGGTTGTAAAATAGGAAATACTGCAGCTCATTTGCACAGACTGCAAGCTTCCAAAATGAGCTCAAGGTCATGATAATATGTTTTTTAAGATGTGGTTCTGGGTTAAACCCTTCTTCAAAATAGTGCCATGGAATCTATTGCAGTCATATGAAATCAGCTTTAACATCACATCTGAAAGATATAACCTCGGGTGGCATAATTTTCCCTCAGTGTTGCACTGGAGTGCTAGTTTTTGTGCCCAAGCATTAGGATTAAATTTTTATGCTATAATGTTTTGGCTCAAAGAGGAAATTAATTGAACCCCGGCTCACATTTTTAATTTAGTTTTGCAATTGGCAATGACCAAAAACTAATTCTTTGTTTAGAGGCATTAAGGAGGGCCTCCTTAATGCCTCCAAATAAAGAATTAGTTTTTGGTCATTGCCAATTAATCTAACCACATTGAAAATTCACAAATACTTGGCAAAAGATTTGTTCTGAATAATAATCTTTGGTAATGTAACCGCTCAAATAATCACGGGAGCTGACTGTAAAATAGAAATTAAACTCAACCCAGCCATTTCCAAAAGTGGCTGTCAATAAAACTACTGTGGCAGCTGTAAATCTGAAAATATTATGTTGAACTCATCCTCACAGCATTGCTTTTGATATTTATTTATTTATTATTCTTTCATTGCAGGGAGAAAAACATCAAGATAGAACTAGCAATCTGTAGAGACCTACAAAAAAAAGTTAATATTCCAGGACAATAGTGAACATTGGCATCAATAAACGCCACAGGTAGGTTAAATGACAAAAGGTGAACGGTAAGTGAATTGAAACTGTATACAACAAGGGAATGTAAATGTAGATATATAGTCAGGGTGATGTGTGTACATGGCTAGAAAGGCTAGAAATGAAATTACGATCAATGTTAGATCAGCCACGTTCTTACTAAATGGACTCGAGCACCTATATAATACCATGCATTGGTCTTTTTCTCCCTATTTATAAACTAATTATCTCCCTTAAAGAGAACTTCAAATTATTTCAAAGGGAAATTTAGAATATGGTAAAGTATTTGAAAATCTGTTAATCAGTTCTTGCCTGCGGTTGGGATTGAAACAGATTCTCAAAAATGTGTGAGTTTGTAGATTAATTAGCCATTGTAAATTGCCCCGAATATGTAAGGAGGGTTGCAAAAGTGGGATGACATCGAACTCGTGTGGGCTCATTGGGCCAATGGGCCTGTTTCCATGCTGTATCTCTAAACTGAATTAAACTCGGGAAGAAATACAAACACCCTGTAGTAATTTGCAGGAACAATAAGCGAGTTTGGTATTCCGACTGTGCATGCCCGGGTCATAGGTCACAAGCGAAAAACACTCTTGGCAGCCTTGCCGCGGCATGGACATAGACCTGCACCTCATTCCCAGCCAGGATGCATCCCGGGTCTCCGGCACCGCAATTGCTGCCGAACCGCCACTGGACCATCCCCGTTCCCTCCCGAGTGCCCCGCTCCCCTGTCCGGGGGCGGCCAGAGACGTCAGGAGTCAGACAGGAGCGGCGCCCCCAGACCCACAGCCAGCATGGAGAAGCAGCGCTATATCCTGCTCAACTCTGCCTGTCTCGCCGGGTTAACCTACAGCCCTGCCTGTTAACCGATCAGCCCTACCTGGACTTATGGGAACGACGGCCCAGGCTTACAGCCAGCGCGGAGAATCGGGGCTAACTCCATGGCTCCAGGCTTGTGGCCCGTCAGTTCAGGCAGGGCTGTAGGTTAACCCGGCGAGAAGGCAGAGTTGAGCTGGATTTAGCGTTGCTTCTCCGCACTGGCTGTTGGCCTGGGCCGCTGTTCCCGTAAGCCCAGGTAGGGCAGGTAGGTTAACAGGCCGAGTTGAGCTGGATTTAGCGCTGCTTCTCCGCGCTGGCTGTGGGCCTGTGGGTGCCGCTCCAGTCTGACTCCCGATGTCCCTGGCCGCCCCCGGACGGGGGGGGGGGCACTCGGGAGGGGACGGAGATGGTTCAGTTGCGATTGCGGCGCCGGAGAACTGGGATTGATCCTGGCTGCAGATGATTGATCCTGACGGCAGGTCCATGTCCGTGCCGCGGCACAGCTGCCGAGAGCTTTTATCGCTTGTGACCTTTGACAAATCCCATGATTCCTTGTGTTTTTCAGAATACCAAACTTGCTTATAGTTTGATCTGTTGGGTTTCCTGCAAGCAATGGTATTTCCAAATACTATCTTGAAATTCTGAGACACACCCAGACATTTCTTTATAATACTGACACATTCTCTGAAATGTCTAATTTGTAAAAGGCAATCATCCAATAAGTCAAGAGATGCAAATGCAGAAGTCTAATGACAGACAAGTGGAAATTTCATAGCTTAGTATCCCTTCGAATACAAGAGTCCCGATGCCCATACAACATCCTGTAAATCATATCTCTATACCTATAAAAGTCTCATCTTGTATGTGTGTGTGTGTTATTCTACCTTCGTCAAACCTCTACGTGCTAGAGTTTAAATTTTTAAAGATTATTACTCACCTTAACCCGGTCGACGCAATAAACAGGTTCCCTTCACATTTCATGCTATATTTTAAAAGTTATTCATCATTAAAGTTTTTAAAAAACCAAAACGGCCAAAGATTCTTCAAGTAGCTTCGAATGACGTCACAATGCCCCCACAAGGGGAGGGGGTCGCCGCCCTCTCCACCTCCCCAACAGTTTCTCCATGGGGGTGGGGGGCCACCACGCTGGAATGTTCTGGAAACCCCCCACCTCTGCCTGGCTCAGTTGCACTGATGATGCGGCCTCGCTCGTGTCGGCCCGCCGCCTCGCTTGGGTCCACGCCCACCCGCGGCCTCGCTCGGGTCATCGGGTCCAAGCACGCCAGTGGCCTCGCTCGGGTTGGCGCATGAGGCCTCTGCCTCCTTCCCTCCCACAGCATGGCGCTCCCTCCCTCCCTCCCTCCCTCCCTCCCACACACTTCCCATCGCGGACCAAATATGCTTTGAAAGTAATATGGCCAACTCTCAAAACTGTGGGCTGTAAATTCAATACCACTTACAGACCAGCTGCTGATAATGTTATTCAAGGTCATTCTCCAACTTCCATTCCTGACAACAGCTCAGAAACCATAGAGACGTCAATGCACATAGTTCTGAAATATGCTCTGAGCGAGAGAAGAACCAAAATTGCTGAGCCATAAAGTTATCCCTTCCACCCCACACCCCCCCGCCAAAACACACCCCCCCCCCAACCCACCTACCCCCTCCCCCCCCCACACAACCCCCTAGACACACCCCCTTGCTCCCCACACACCCCGCGTTGCATTGGGGAACGGGTGAGTGCTGGAATATTGTGTTGGGGGAGCAGACCCAATGGGTCTGCACTTGGTCTAGTTCTGTTAAAACACAAAGTACTTGTGCTATAACATCAGGATATGCCCTCAAGCAAGAATACCAAGCCCAATGCCAAAGTAGTATCTAAACTGCTTTTACACACTTATACTATAGGACAATAATTAACTCCATATTCAATAATAAGCTCGCTACACGTTAACAAACACACAAGCCAAATGTTTAACTAAGAGACCCGATCCCAATGCCACATGAGAATCTAGGATGCCTTTGCACAATTAAACTATAGAACAACAAAATCTAGGTATGTAGATGTCAGTATATCCTTGGGGTTATCGTGGACACCTCCCTTCACTGGTGTTTCATTGAGTTTGGCCTACAACACCTTGGGATGCATCAACAGTTTGTTCAGGTGTCCCAGAACCACCCCCTCAATACCTGATCTTGCCATCTGTGCTTCCAGTATGCACAACTGAGTAGCTAACTATGTAAATATCTACCAAGTAAAAGAAACTACAGATGTTTGATTCAACGCTCAAACAAATGCTAAACACCCGCATCCTGTCTTACATCCTAACCCTCCATCAAACAATTGTTGCGCCACTAATGTTAACCTCGCAGAAGCAACCAAAAGGAATATACACTTACTGCGTGTTATACATTTCCTTTCTTCCCCCAATTGATACTTTCTTCTCCATCAAATCCACCTGCTGTCTTGCTCTGCTGTCTCTGACATCTGCTTTATGGCCTGATGCGAACTCTGACCGCAAAGTCCTAGCTCTCCCAATAGTGTTCAATCTCACTATGAAACCTCTACAACCCACCTCTACTGGACATACACTAGCTTTCCTTCCTCACTGCTCAACCTCTACTGCCAAATCTACATATCTAAGCTTTTTCCTTTCATAAGCCTCATCCACTGAGTTCTCCCAAGGTACCGTCAGCTCTATAATAAACACTATCCGCTGACTAACTGACCATAACAGTACCTGCCCTCAAACTAGTACTAATAATTTCCTGTGGAACAACAAGCTTTCTTCCAAGTCAACCTGCATCTCCCAATCAATGGCTCCCCTTAGCTGGCCTAACTCACGCCTGTCTGAAAACTTTCCCCTTATACCTTTCTCTCCATCATGGACAAAATTAATAGCTACACTCAGTCCTAATGCGTACTGAGTTAACTTGTGCTCTTCTCCTCTCAATTGCTGCAGCTATATACTTCAAGAATTGGTTATGCAATTAAGTATACCGACCTTGAGAAAGACTAGTCTTGCTTCCTCACAACATATACCTCATGGTTGACGCCTCTGAACATGGGGGACATGTTGGGTTCTCACCTACCCATTGTTAGAGGTTCTGCGGTGATGTTAGCACATCATAAACCTTAAAAGGAAACTTGCATGACCCGTCTCCATGCACCACAGGTCACTCCAGCTAAACCTCTTCTTATCTACACTGTCCCAATTTATCCACTGTCCCTGCTTAACCTGAGCCTTGTACATCTCACTGCTTTCCTGCCTACTCCTCACTGGTTTCCCTGTGCTGAGCCCTAGGCCTCCTCTCCCTTGCTGCACTCCACCAACAATGTCTGTCTGCCTCAGAGCTGCCTGTGCTTTCTGTACTGCCTGCCTTGAGTTCCACTTCCTCCCTCTACTTGTACTTGTCACCAGATTACTAACTAAGGTATCCTTGCTCCCTGATAATTGCAACTCTAACCTCACCTTAGCACACTGAAATTATTCTGTTAGGTTAGACAATGGTAAATAGAGAATACCTTTCCCATATAAAGCCATATTACTAAGACACCGAAGAACCCCTAACAATTTACTAATTTCTGAACAAATCAATCTCTCAACCCTTTCCTCCTTAGATATTAGCACCTCATATACTGTTAATGGCCCCATCAACCGAGGGACTAACCCAAACTGCAAACACCACAACTTCAACTTGTCTGGAATTCTTGACTTATCTATCCTTTCTAACCCATCAATAACATCTGTTCTAAGTGACTGAACCTGTTCAGAGTTATCCAACTCCATGACTTACTCGGCTTAATATTCAATCTAGCCCATTTAAGATTATGGTTTAACTTCTCTAATAACCTTCCTGTACAAACAACTGTTGTGGGCTAACTAAGGTATCCTTGCTCCCTGATAATTGCATCTTTCAGATCTATAGTTGCCATATAACAGCCATGTGATAACAGCTGTTTCGCAGTATTGAAGGTGTCCATTTTAAAATGTCTATACTGAACATAGAATTTAATCGGTTTTGGTCCAGAATGACTCTACATCCCCCATCTTTTCTCTGTCTGAGGAATATATTGGACACAAATTGTTGAGGATGGTTTGTCGTCCTCTCAATTACCCCTTTTTCAGGACAAAACCGTAATTACTTATTTTACCTGCTGAGTTTGTGGTGCAGAAAAAACCCCAATACTCTATTAGGCATGTTGTGTACAGGCGAATCAATCCCTGACATAAACTCTATTCGAGCCTGACACAGTGTCTAGTGCAAACCGATCAGATGTTATGCAACACCATTCATCATACCAATTGCAACCTACCCCCAACCGGAGGTTGCTCCCCAGAAATCTTATCCTGGACAGAATGAATCACCTGTACCTCTACAGTCGGCCTTGAAGTCCTCCTTCTTCCCATATTGGGGTTGCAGCTGGGATACACAGGTGAGTAATATCGTTGTCCCACTGGCCCCACTCTGCTTGGCCCTGCCCCTGGATCCGTCACCTTTCGCGCTGAAAACGACCTTTCATGCGAGAAAGATCGTATGTCTTCGCGAAGATTTCATGCAGGATGAAGTCCACACTCCTCCACGCCACTCCACACTCCTCCACACCACTCCTTGCGCCCGTCCCATGCTACCCACGCGCTACCCACAGGCTAGCAGGTCGCATAAATGACGGCCAAGTGGGACAGGCCCTTTACTTTCAGTGGCTGATGTACAAGCACACCCAGGTCTCGTTGCACCTCCCCTTCTAATCTGACACCATTCAGATAATAAACTGCTCCCTGTTCTTGCCACCAAAGTGGATAACCTCACATTTATCCACATTTTTCTGCATATCCCATGCTTCTGCCCACTCACCCAACCTATCCAAATCACCCTGCAGCTTCTTAGCATCCTCCTCACAGCTCACACTGCCACACAGTTTTGTGCCATCTGCTTGTTACATTTAATTCCCTCGTCTAAATCGTTAATATATATTGTAATAGTAGATAGTACATTGACTGGTTGCATCATGGCCTGGTTCGGCAACTTGAATGCCCAGGAGCGGAAAAGACTGCAAAACGTTGTGAACACTGCCCAGTCCATCATCAGCTCTGACCTCCCCACCATCGAAGGGATTTATCGGAGTTGCGGCCTCAAAAAGGCAGCATCATCAGAGATCCACACCATCTTGGCCAGACATTCATTTCACCCCTGCCATCGAGAAGAAGGTATAGGAGCCTGAAAACTAAAGTCCAGGTTCAGGAACAGCTTCTTCCCTCCAGCCATCAGGCTATTAAACTCAAATAAGCTCCGAACTTCAATAGATGATTTATTATTATTATTATTATTATTATTATTGAACCACTATTGTTTGTTTTTTGAGTATGTGTGTGTATATATATATATATATATATATATATATATATATATATATGTATACATATATATATATGTGTGTGTATGTGGATATGTATATGAATATGTATGTATGTACTTGTGGTTATGTGTACATATGCACATGGAATTTTCTTTCCTCTCTCGATTATCATATTGTTTACAGTAAACTATCTTTACATATTCTGTTGTATCTGCAGCAAGTAAGAATTTCATTATTCTATCTGGGACACATGACAATTAAACACTCTTAACTAAACGACAGCACCGAGCCTTGCGGCACCCCACTAGTCACTGCCTGCCATTCTGAAAAGGACCCGTTAATTCCTACTCTTTGCTTCCTGTTTGCCAACCAGTTCTCTATCCATGTCAATACCCTACCCCCCAATACCGTGTGCTCTAATTTTGCACACTAATGTCTTGTGTGGGACCTTATCAAAGGCTTTTCGAAAGTCCAGATACACCACATCCACTGGCACTCCATTATCCAATCTACTTGTTACATCCTCAAAAAATTCCAAAAGATTAGTCAAGCATGATTTCTCCTTCATAAATTCATGCTGACTTTGACCGATCCCATCACTGCTTTCCAAATGCGCTGCTATAACTTTAATAATCGACTCCAGCGTCTTCCCCACTACCGATATAAGCCTTCCCAGTTTTATTTTATCACCAGACAGGGATGAACAATTTCTGGAGTTCATTCATGCAGTCTTCAAATCTTCTCCATTGCATCTCCACTGTCAACCCTTTAACTATAATTTGCCAGTCTATCTTAGCCAATTCCCGTCTCATACCTTCAAACTCTCCTTTATTCAAGTTCAGGACCCTAGTCTCTGAATTAACCATGTAATTCTCTATCCTAATGCAGAATTCCACTATATTATAGTCACTGTTTTTTTACTTGTGGATATTTTTCATCAGACATTTCAAAAAATGTCCCGACTTACCTGAACGCCCGAGTACCTACGGCTGGCATAACGAGCCGCTACGATTTATCCACGGACTCCTAAGGCCTCCTACGGACTCGTTACGAACATTCTGCGAATTTGAAAACTCGGGAGAATTTGTGAATAACTCGGGAAAGTGGGACAGGCCCTTAACTACGCATTCAATTCATCCACCTTATTTCGAATGTTCCTCGCATTAAGGCACAAAGCTTTCAGGTTAGTTTGTCTTATCTCCCTTCTACCTTTTGCTTCTGTCCTCCTTTTATGGTCCTCTGTATCCTTGCATTGGGTCCCATCCCACGCCCTGTTAGTTTAAACGTGACCTTTCCTACAATCTTTTTCCCGCTAGCTGCATGGATTCCTTCCTTTTGTGTCCCCTTGGCCACTTAACTTAAGTTTCAACCCACCGCTCTTCTCCCTGACTGGCAGATTAACCTCACCACCACCTCCATCCCCCTCTACAGCGCTTGTTCGCTCCTCATCAGTTACAGGCGTAATGGTATCCTGTGATCAGTGGTTTTCTACCTGTCGCTGAACTTCATTTGACTGACATTTCAAGAAGTACTTATCAATGCTATGTCCCTGCACATCATCAAACAAGCACTTCTTCCTTCCCTGATGTATTCTGAGGCCCTTTGCTATTGTTACTTTCTGCCAACCACAAGAACAAACCTGGAGCTTCTTTCCCTCTACCATGGAGTCCCTGTCCTTCATTGATGTGCTAATTCTGCTCATAGTCTTTTCCCTTCCATTGTCTGTAGCCGGGCAATCTATCTGTCAGTCTTCTTTCGTCCCTGCTCTCTCTCACTCTAGTGGTATTTTTCCATTATCCGTCATAGCTTTTTTGGGCTGAAGTAGTTCTGTTTACAGACGATGCTATTGCTGCAATGGGGTGCTCTTCTAAGTCCAACAAACAAGTTCTCTGATATTTAATCAATTTCCCCCATTTGCTCCTGTACCCTACAGAACTTTTTTGCAAGCAAATTATTTTCTTTCAAATGAGTGGTGGATTCTGTTTCAACAGTGAATTGTCCAGAAAATACTACATCTTAAGCATTCTGCATAATTAGTTCTTCACTTATTTTAAAATTGTCTTGTAACGTATATCTTTTTATTGCTAACTTGCTGAGAAATCTTAATGCTAACTTGCTGACTAATCAAAATAATTGATCACAAACTATCCGATCATAATCTTTCAGAATTTTGGTAACTGGTTCATTTTCTATGATTTAACATTACATATCTGTCAGGACTCACTCAAGTTGATTGAGCAGGTTGTTTGAATGAAAAGGAATGTCTGGCAAGTTGGATGTTTTTAAAAGTGTGCTGACAAGAGTCCAGGAAATGCACGTTCCTGTTAGAGTGAAGAGCACGGCTTAGGTGATGATAGAAATGAAGGCTCTAGACAATAATAAGTAAGAGGCATGAGGCAGGTATAGGCAGCTGGGATCAAGTGTATCCCTGGAGGAGTTTGAGGAACTGAGGAGCACGCTAAAAATCAGGAGGGCAAAAAAGGGACAGGAGATAGCTCTGCAGATAATATTAAGGATAATCCTAAGAGATTATGTGTACATTCATGGAAAAAGAGTAACCAGAGAGGGAATAGGGCCCCTCAGGAATCAAACTAGTCAATGCTGTATGGAGCCACAGGAGATAGGCAAGGTCTTCAAACAGTATTTCTCGTTTTTACTGTGGAAAAAGACATGAGGGCCAGGGATTGGGGGAGTCAATGGAAATGTCTTGAGGGCAGTCAGTATTATAGTCGAGGAGTGTGCTGAAGATCCTAGAGCATGTGAAGGTAGACAAATCTGGGTCTGACTAGATATGTCCGAGGATGTGGGAAGCTAGGGAGGAAACTGTATGTGCCCTGGCTGAGCTGATGTTGCATTTTGGGGAGTCAAACCAGGGCAGGACCTACACAGTGAATGGCTGGGCTCTGAGTGTTGCAGAGCAGAGGGATCTAGGAATGCAGGTACATAACATTCACTCACCAACACTTCAGTTACTTGCCCATCACAATTTCCTTGTAGATCCAGCATTGCCCTCTCTCTATTTTAATCAGCATTATATTGTATTGTATTGGGAGTCCGGTAATAAATAAAAGCATTCCAGGGCTCTCTAATCACATTTTGACATCATTTGCTTGAAGTTCAGTCAATAAATGGATATTATGACATACAAATTCCCAATGAATTTGTATCATATTTTCACAGTAGGTCATTTAGGAGTACAGAGATGCACATGTATCCTAATTTTTTTTTATTTCATTGGTCTTGTTCTCCCTTCTTAAGATTAATTGCAAAACATACTAGCAATGCTTTCCATTAATCAGATCCTGTGTGTCACATCTTGGCACTTTTGTGCCATTAAGTATTTCTCAGAAAACATTAAAAATCTGTCTCAGGGTGGACAGGAATAATATACATTTGGATGTATCCCTTTCTAACATTTGGATTTATTTTCTTTGCTTTGTGCAATTGTTTTCAGCTGAACTCAAAAGGATTCCCATGTTGCTTTAACCCAAACAGCCATGAGTGTCATACTGTCCCCCATGAGGAGCCAAGAGCGGGATGCAATGCCAACAGACGCATCTCCCATGATCACAAACATTACCCCTCTAGAAGAACCTGAGGAGGGGAGAACGGTAAAAGAATTTGATGCTATCCAGCGCTATGAGAAGCCTCCCCCACTTCACACTGGCGCAGATTGGAAAGTGGTCCTACACCTGCCAGAAATTGAAACATGGCTTCGAATGACATCAGAGCGAGTTCGAGACCTTACCTATTCTGTGCAGCAAGATTCTGAGAATAAGCATGTTGATGTTCACCTGGTGCAGCTAAAGGTAAGAACGTGCTTTGCCGATGTAAACTCTTAACCAAATTTAAAATTGATTTTTGGTTGAACTGAAACATCTACGTTCAAATACAGTTCAATCTATTTGGCAGTATAAGTGCTTGGTTATGAGCCAGTGACAGCAGATGTGATTGGAATCGGATCAGCCATTATTGGTGCAGCTCTTCTATTTAGAAACCACAACTGGGATACATCAAGGCACTGTAATTAGCAGTGGTTCAATATAACAGAAATCCAGGCAATCCAAAATCTGTTATGTTGAATTATCTCCACCAAGAATCATAGTTTTCACAGAAGCCTCTGGCCCATTCTACCGAACTGGTGTTTATCAATGTGTTTGAACAGCAAATAAAAAGCAGTGAAGGAATATTGGGTGCAAATTAATAATAGAATTTCATTAAATCTGGTGGAAAATGTAGCATAACTGAACTGGAATTAGAAATAAAGGATAACCTATATTTACATTATGGCTAAAAATAGAAATTATCCTCTTAGCATTTATTACTGAAGTATATCGATTAACATAAAATTTGACCAATGATTTAATAACCAATTTTTATGACTTCAAGGTCTGTTCATTGTCACATTACCAATTAAGATACTGTGAAATTCGAATAACCTGTCACTGCCTTTGGAGAACATATTTTGCCAATAATTTCACCTGAAGACAATCGCATTCCGTGGAACATAAAATCAAGAGCCAATATCGACAGAATTCTCAAATGTAAATCTAAAAAATTGGTACTGGCAGATATTTAAACATCAAGTGCATCACATTTTTAACCCACCCCTTTATCACCTGAGGTTCATATTGGCATGTTCTTTAACAGTTTACAAAATAGAAATCAAAGCCAAGGATCCTGACCTTTTTTTTCCTAGCCTTTCTGTCAAAGGTTGTCAAAGGTTGATCTGAAATAATTTTGGGTATTTATTTTGTTCAATCTTGACAGTTGATTAACAATGTACAATAGCGAAGTTATTGTGTTCGTGTAACAATACAGTGTTAACACCGGGAAAAGAACATGAACATTTGGTAATTAGCAAATACAAACTATTATATTCTCATTGCACTGCATTAATTATGCCCAGTTATATTTTGTCAAGTACATTAGAATACAATAGATTTTGACATTTGGAACCTATCTAAATAGATATTTTGTCATTAACACACCCACTGTTGGAAAATTCAGTCCAGTGCACAATGTCATTGCATCAAATAACACAGAATGAGGCACTTCATCTCACTCATGCTGAATATCAAGAATTGATTGATACTAATCACATTTTATGGTAACTCAAATATCACTGTACCTTAACTGGCGAATAAATCAACTTGAACTTGAACTTGAACTTGATTTATCAACATTACAGTGACTTTTTTTTCTGCCTTTGTTGTAAGCTCCATGGCTCTCTGCTTGATCCTCCTCCTTTCTCTTTCATTTTGATCTGTACGGTGCCTACTAAACTCCCTGAATTCTGCAGAAACCATTGAAGTGGAAAATTTAAGATGTTGTGAAATAATATTTTTTTCATTTGAACATAGAACTGCAAATGGGTGGAAATCCTGGGGGGGACGGTGGGGGAATGGGGGGGGGGGGGGGGACAGTGCCCCCCCCCCATGTTTTGAGAGGTGGGGAACAATCCCCCCTCCCCCCCCATGTTTTGTAATCTGGATTTTGAAATTTGATGGAAAAAAACTATTAAAATCTCCGCTTTCCACGAGACAGTGGGGGTGTCACCGTTAAGCGCTTGTTAAATGTCTCTATTAACACCGTATTAACACGATGTGTCCCAATTGTGTTTTAACCTTCCAAACCTGTCTGATATTGGGTACAATTACCATTTGAACTAATTGGATGTATTGGTGAATGGGAAAGATTTAAACGGGTATTGACATTTAAACGGGTCAGGTCATTAAGGAATCTGGTCGAACGGGTTTCCTGGCTGGCTTGCAGGTAAGTTCCTCACTCATATTATTTAGCATGTTTTTCCCATCTCTCTCTATCTCTCCCCACTCCAGAGTTGGTTCTTCTGTTTGCCTTTATTTGCTTCAGTTTTATTTGTTTGTGTTATTTATCACGTTGTAGCTTTTGAAAGATTCAAGCAGGTATCAGACACTTTCTAATGGCTGAATCGGCCCGTTCGCAGGGCCTTCCATTGCCCGGCGCAGCTTAAAATCAAACTGTTGCATTGAGCTGATCGAGGCTCCTGATGTTGAAGCCCACGCCGGCCGATTTTAAGCCGCGCCACGCGATGAAAACTTACTATGTTACTGTTCACAGGGCCCACGGCCGAAGCCTCGTGTGTGTGTGTGCGCGCGTGTATGGGGTCACCCAGAAATGGTGTCCCTCCCATGTTTGATAGTGATTTTCGCCCCTGGATAGCACAAAAACAAGCTCTTTGGCCCACAATGTCTGTGCCGAACATAATGCGAAGGCCGACTGTTATTGACCTGCACAGAATCCATATCACTCTATTCCTTGCATATCCATATGCCTATCTAAACATTTCTTACAAACTGCTATCATGTCTGCCTCAATCCCCACCTTCCTGGCAGTGTTCCAGGTACGCACCCCACTCTGTTAAACTACCCCCCCCCCTTCCCCCCAGCCCTTTTGCCCCTCTCACCTTGAAGCTATACCCTCTCACATTTGATTTTTTCATCCTGGGGAAAAGGTTCTGACTGTCTATTCTATCGACACCTCATAATTTTATATACTTCTATCAGATTTCCTGATATCTCCTGCATTCCAGAGCAAATAATCTAACTGTCCAATTGTTCCCTGTTGGTAATACCCTTTAATCCAGGCGTCATTCTGGCAAACCTGCTCTGCACCCTTTCCAAAGCCTCTCACCTCTCCTCTAATGAGGCAACCAGAACTGCACCCAATTCTCCAAATGGAATAATAATTTTTAATTTGCTATCAATGTATTAGAAGATGGCCAGTGCCGCAGCGGTAGAGCTGCTGCCAAACAATGTCAGAGACCTGGTTTAGATCTTGATGACGGATGCTGTCTGTATGGAGTATGTAAGTTCTCTCTGTGACTATGTGGGTTTTCTCCATGTGCTCTGGTTTCCTCCATCATTCCAAAGAGGTGCAGATTTGTAAGGTAATTGGCATCTGTAAATTGTCCTTCGTGTGCAGGACAGAACCAAAGTATGGTTGGTCAGTGCGGATCTGGTTGGCAAAGGGCCTGCTTCCATGCTGTATGCCTAAACTAAACTCAGACAGCATTAGCAGGTTCCAGACATAAGAATGGTGCACGGTTTCCAATTAAATCTCCAGCAAAATATAGAATAATTTTTCAACCCAAATGATGCCTAAAGCATAAACATGTCGGTTGTTCTTATAACCTTGTTAAGTCATGGATGAGAACAATTTCTTCCAGCTCAACCAGATATATGCTGTTCAAGCCAAGCCATAAACACAAATAGTTTGACCTCTGCAAATCATGATCTGATGTGAAAATACAATAGGGCTCTTAAAAATAGCAGAGTTAGGGGATATGGGGAGAAGGCAGGAACAGGGTACTGATTGGGGATGATCAGCCATGATCACATTGAATGGCGGCGCTGGCTCGAAGGGCCGAATGGCCTACACCTGCACCTATTGTCTATTGTCTATTATTGTCTATTCCTCGGCATGAAGTGATTTATACTTTTTTAAAATCTCATCCTGGATGTGGGAGCAGTCGAGGGTATAAGTTGCTGAAGGGGGAAGAGTAGTCATCTAGAAGGCAATTGCATTTGGACTGTTACTGTCAGAGCCATTTATGTTTAGGCTAGTTACTGTTGGCATATGATATTATTTTGTCTAGATATATCTTGCTGTATTATTTTGGACACTTGGGGCGATCATCAGATGCACAGAGAGGCTTATATATGGGCATTTGGGACAGGAAGTGGCGGACCAGGCACAGGGGTGGAGGGCATACAGTTCTCACCAGACTGGGGAGATCAGCCAGCTACAACGTATGCAGAATAAGTAAAACCTGGTACGTTCTTCCCTTTGTTTGTACAACTACTTCAATAAACAACCAATTAAACTGGAAATTACAACTGGAAGATCTGTTCTATTTGGTCTGCATAAGATCACACCTACTTACCTGAGTAATAATGGCAATGGAAAAGAGGACACTGGAAACGTAGAACTACCATCACATTTAAGTGAGAACTTGCTCTATGAGTGAAACTGGAGCTTGTGAATTATTCAAACAGAACAAAGGATTGTTTTATTTCACAAGCCTGATGTATCACATTCCCGATCAACTGGACAAATCCATCTTCTGAACCGGTAGCACAACAATGCTTAAGTACATCAACAGCGAAACCAAACGCTTCCAAACAATTGTAGCAAACAGGATCTCTTTTGTAATGGATGCTACTGATGTATCACAATGGAGATATATTCGCACAAAGGAAAATCCTGCAGATGAAGCCTCTAGAGGAGGAACAGCAGACCGCTTCTTACGCTGTAAGGGATGGATCAATGGACCAGAGTTTCTCTGTAAGCCAGACAGAGAATGGCCAAAGCTTAACTTGGAATCTGCAATCTTTGCTAATGATCCAGAAATCAAGCAAGACATCACAATGAACATCATTGTCAATGATCTATTGAACCCAACAAGCTCTCTGATCATCTATTTCTCATCATGGAGGAATCTGAAGACTGCTGTAGCTTGGCTTCTTAAAGTAAGGACAACACTCTTACAGTTGACTGGAAAAAGAAAGGAGATTCAGACATCTATGAGTAGCTTTGAAAAAGATCCTGGCAAACTAAAGGAAAAGGTTGATAAGGAGATGCAAGTCTTTAAAGCACCAGTGTTTATGTCCTGAAGATCTTCTCCAAGCAAAAAGTGCAGTCATCTCTTTCAGTCAAGGACAAAGATTCAAAGAAGAGCTATAGACAGTAGACAATAGACAATAGCTGCAGGAGTAGGCCATTCGGTCCTTTGAGCCAGCATGCCATTCACTGTGATCATCGCTGATCATCCACAATCAGTACCCAGTTCCTGCCTTCTCCCCATAATCCCTGAATCCACTATCTTTATGAGCCTTATCTAACTCTCTTGAAAGCATCCAGACAATTGGCCTCCACTGCCTTCTGAGGCAGAGAATTCCACAGATTCAGAACCGTGTGAAAAAGTTTTTCCTCATCTCCATTCTACATCGGGAACTTGTTTCCTTCCTCTAGTGTGTCCAAACCCTTAATAATCATATGTTTCAATAAGATTGCCTCTCATTCTTCTAAATTCCAAAGTATACAAGACCAGCTGCTCCATTCTATCAACATATGACATTCCCGCCATCCCGGGAATTAACCTCGCGAACCTACGCTGCACTCCCTCAATAGCAAGAATGTCCTTCCTCAAATTTGGAGACCAAAACTGCACACAATACTCAAGGTGTGGTCTCCCTAGGTTCCTGTACAATGGCAGAAGGATCTCTTTGCTTCTATACTCAACTCCTCTTGTTATGAAGGCAAACATGCCATTCACTTTCTTCACTGCCTGCTGCACCTGCATGCTTACTTTCAGTGACTGGTGAACAAGGACCCCCAGATCTCGTTGTACTTCCCCTTTTCCTGACTTGACACCATTGACATCAATTTTCTATCCATGTCAGTACCCTACCCCCAATACCATGTGTTCCAATTTTGCTCACTAATCTATGTGGGACCTTATCAAAGGCTTTCTGAAAGTCCATGTACACTACATTCACTGGCCCTCCCATGTCCATTTTCCTAGTTACATCCTCAAAAAATTCCAGAAGATTAGTCAAGCATTATTTCCCCTTCGTAAATTCATGCTGACTTGGACCGATCCTGTTACTGCTTTCCAAATATGCCGCTATTTCATCTTATAATTGACTACAGCATTTTCCCCACCACCCGATGTCAGGCTAACTGGTCTATAACTGATTTCTTTCTCCCTGCTAATCTGGTCTATAACTGATTTATCTCACCCCACTAATCTGTGTGGGACTTTATCAAATGCTTTCTGAAGGTCCAGTCACACTACATCCACTGGCTCTCCTTCATCCATTTTACTTGTCACATCCTTAAAAAATCCCAGAAGATTGGTCATGCAGGATTTCCCCTTCATAAATCCATGCTGACTTGGACCAATCCTTTAACTGCTATCCAAATGCGCCATTATTACTTCTTTAATAATTGCCTCCAGCATCTTCCCCACCAATGTCAGGCTAACTGGTCAATAATTCCCCGTTTTCTCTCTCACTCCTTTCTTAAACTGTGTGACAACATTAGCTACCCTCCAATCCCCAGGAACTGATCCTGAATCTATAGAACATTGGAAAATGATCACCAATGTGTCCCCGATTTCTAGAGCCACTTCCTTACGTACCCTGGGATGCAGAGCATCGGCCCCTACGGATTTATCAGCCTTCAGTCCCATCAGTCTACCCAACACTATTTCCTGTCTAATGTGAATTTCCTTCAGTTCCTCCATCACCCTAGATCCTCTGGCCACTAGTACATCAGGGAGATTGTTTGTGTCTTCCCTAGTGAAGACGGATCCAAAGTACCTGTTCAACTCGTCTGCCATTTCCCCATTGTCCCCATAATAAATTCACCCTTTTTCAATCTTCAAGGGTCCAACTTTGGTTTTAACCAATTTTTTCCTCTTCACATACCTAAAGAAGCTTTTACTATTCTCCTTTATATTCTTGGCTAGCTTATTCTCCCGTATTGCCTTGTTAGTTATCTTCGGTTGCTCTTTAAAAGTTCCCCAATCCACTGGCTTCCCGCTCATCTTTGCGATGCTGTACTTTTTAATTTTTATACTGTCCCTGACTTCCCATGTCAGCCAAGGCCGCTCCTTACTCCACTTGTAATCTTTCATCCTCTTTGGAATGAACTGATCCTGCTCCTTCTGTATTATTCCCAGAAATACCTGCCAGTGTTGTACCCTGTCATCCCTGTGTAATAATGGCAATGGAAAAGAGGACACTGGAAAAGTAGAAATTTGCCATTGCAGTAACTAAGGGGAAGATGGAAATGACTGTACATTCAGCCAACATCAATCTGAGCAAGGTAGACAATAATGCTGGAGAAACTCAGTGGGTGAGGCAGCATCTATGGAGCGAAGGAAATAGGCAACGTTTTGGGTCGAAACCCTCGTTGCCTATTTCCTTTGCTCCATAGATTCTGCCTCACCTGCTGAGTTTCTCCAGCATTTTTGTCTACTTTGATTTTGCAGCATCTGCAGTTCCTTCTTTAACATCAATGTGAGCAATTAGTCTGAGTCTAAAACAACCAAGAGGTCCGATAGGCAGGTTACAAATGAGCTTGCTGTGGCAAGGCATTGTGGCTCAAGAGGAGGGAAGAGAAACTGGAATGAGTATTTCAGGACAAAGTGCTGAATGCATGGTTCTTAAGGGAATGTGGATTGTTGTTGATTCTAAGAAACTTAAGAGCTTGGGGCAGGGGAATTGAAGCCTAGGTAAACAAAGGTGGTGACCTTATGGTCCAAGGCAAGGGTTCACAACCTCGGGTAAATTTACCCCCGGGGATAAATTTCGCCTACCCTGGGGGTAATAAATTTGTTGATTCTGGATTTGCACATATTTTTTCTCATTGACTGACTGATTTTGGTTTTGGTATACCAGTATCTGTTCATCATTAGTTGTTCATTATTAGTGAAACTAGCCTACCTGGGACCTGTTGGGTCCCTGTCACATGGGAGATCTGGTCCCCGAACACAACCTGTTCCCCAACACAATATTCCACCACTCATCTGTTTCCCCAACTCAACCCGTTCCCCCAACGCAATATTCCACCACTCACCCATAGCCCCTAACTGCGCAGGAGAGGCTGATGTTTTTAAAGTTTAAAATGGCAATAACTTGTAAAATATAAGATCAATGCGAACACATCTCACTCTCCCTCTTGTCCCCTATTCCCCCCCTCCATTATTCTCCTTCCCCCACCCTCCACGAACCCTTCTCTGCTTTCTCCCCTCACCTCCTCCTTCCCCTTCTCCCTCTCCACTCCTCCATTACTTCACCATCCCTCTTCATACCCCTATACTCCTCCATTCTCCCCCATCCCCCATCCCCCAGCTCCCCCCTCCCCCTCCTCTTACCCTGTGTGTGTGTGTCTCTCTCTTTCTGTCTCTCTCTCTGTCTGTCTCTCTGTCCCTGAATCTCTCTCTGTCTCTCTCTCTCTCTCTGTCTCTCTCTCTGTGTCTGTCTCTCTCTGTCTCTCTCTCTCTCTCTTTGTGTGTCTCTCTCTCTGTGTCTCTCTCTCTGTCTCTCTCTCTCTGTCTCTCTCTCTGTGCCTCTCTCTGTGTGTCTCTCTCTGTCTCTTTCTCTCTCTGTCTCTTTCTCTCTCTCTTTGTCTCTCTCTTTGTCTCTCTCTTTGTCTCTCTCTTTGTCTCTCTCTCTGTCTTTCTCTCTCTGTCTCTCTGTCTCTTTCCCTGTCTCTCTCTCCCTGTTTCTCTCTCCCCAGTAGACCAGGCTGTGTACAGGCCCTGTGCCCCGGGCTCTCTTTGCATGTGTGCTCCCTCCCTTCCACCACACCACTGGGTTCTGGTGTGGATCGACGATGCTGCAGGGACAGGTTACTGTGGAAGCTTGAAAAAGCAGGGCAGGCTGCGCAGGAGTCAACGATTCAACCACCTTCACCCAGCCTTACACTCCCAGAGAGATCCTTACCATTGAAATTATCCCCACAGCTGCAGAATTGAAATGAAGGCACAGACATGATGGCAATAAATAGCAGGACGACTGGTGCTCTCTCCAATACACTGTCGTTGAGCGGGGAGTGAGAGACCAAGGCCTGCTCCGCTCCCTCTAAGTGGGGCCAGAACTGCGCCGCCCCCAGACCTCGCTCCAGCCTAAAGCGCCGCGGTCAAATGCATCACGCTGGGGAGATTTTCGCGGCCCTTCCCCTCCCCAGTGACTGACAGCGGATGTGGCCAACCAGTGCGGCGATGGCACAAGAAGGGGCGTTGCCGTCACGGCCGTGGCGGTGACTGGCAGGAGAGAAGACCAATCTGCGCATGCGCAGTTTTAAAGATTTTTAAAGCTGAATAACTTTTAAAATATACCATCGATCGGAACAAAACTTGTTGCACTTGCAGCACAGGAGAATGAAGAGTATTAGCCCTGTCCCACAGTACGAGTTCATTCCAAGAGCTCTCCCGAGTTTTAAAAAAATCTAACTCGTGGTAAGCACGCAGAATGTACGTAGCGGGTACAGGGACGTCTCTTAGCACTAACGGCAGGTACTTGGGAAGACTCGCTAACGGCAGGTAAGCATGGGAAGACTCGTGAAGATTTTTCAACATGATGAAAAATGTCCACGAGAGCCCCGAGTACCGATGAGTGGCCATTAACGTAAATCTCCGAGTTCGAATCAGGGCAAACTTGGGAGAACTCTTGGAATGAACTCGTACCGTGGGACAGGGATTTAAGGTGGCAAATAATCGTAGCGCTATTGTATACCGTTTTTGTGCAAATAGAAAAACCACGCAAACCAGAAGATAATAATAAGATAGATATAATAAGATAGATATATAGATAACATTGTTATGTGCTATTGAAGTTGCCAGGACTAAACGGGATGAAAATGGCTGGGAACCCCTGGTCCAAGGGTTTTGACAGGTACCGTAGAAGAAAGTACAGGGGACTACTTTTGTGATGGGGCCTTGATGATGATAATCTCTGGTCTAGCTGCCCACATTTAACAGCAAAATTTCCCATCTGTGGTGCATGGTGCACATCCCCATTTATGTCATTTACTGGCATATCTATGTCAGATATATACTGTCAAAGCAACAACAGAACTTGAAGCAATTGTTTATGTTTGGAAAAAGATCCTGACCTTGTGAAAGTTTGTATGGGCAGGTTTCTCTTCTCATGTGCCTTTGGAAATATTGTGTATTTTGTTTGTGATTGCCTGCAGGATGCCTGGGGTTTGCAATTCTATCCTATCAGGCAATATCTCATTTCCATGCCTCCCACAAAATGGGCACAGATCCCCAGTTCATTGCCTATTCTGGAGAATTGTGAAATGGATCTCTGCTTTCAATACTGTGGCTGCTGGGCACGTAACCATGACTTCAATCTGCATGCAATGCAGAGTTAGTTAACGTGAGTTAGATATCCAGAAGAATTTCTGGGGCAGAAATCTTTAAATTTTGAGTCCAGTGATGATAACTTCACAGGCTCCTTAATTCTATCAATGTGGTTGGTTGCAGACTGATATAAATTTAAGTTGTTCTACAGTGACACTCGGTGGTCATTGAAGGACATTACAGGCTAATTCACTTTCTTGGCATTCACTCTCAATTCTAGCAGTTATTTGTTTTGAAGCCATGTCACTTCATTAACTTCTGGGGTATTGACTGGAGTGTGGAATTGAGTCACAGCATCATCAATATTTCCTTTCATAAACCTTTAAACACAATTGCATGCTTTGTCTTTTGCAGGATCCTGACTTTAAGATTAATCAACGTCATTTGAAATAATTTATGACCCAGAAAATGACTTTAACATGTATTTCAGTTGATAAATTGTATGGATCCTATGGATAACCTGAAGTGCATCAGCTGAAAATTAATTTCTAAAGTATAGTTGTGAGTTATTGAATTGTAATTTATTTTGTGCCTCTTCCATCTTCCTTAGCTCGTTCTCCCAAATCATTTTTTTCATTCAGTAAGGCTGAAGTTTCAAAACCATCTGTGAGAAAGAGTTGTATTGCAATCCAATCCAAAAATAATTTGTAACACAGATTCCAGATAGACATTTGCAGGGATACTTGAACTTGCATTAAACCGATTCATTCATAAAAATAAACAGAGGGCAGATTTGATATTCAAATGTATAGGTGCCTTGATAAGGTAATTATTTTTTGCAGTGGGCACAACACAAAATTATAGTTGTGTTGAGAAATTTCATTTTCATATTGATAACATTTTAGATATAATGCTTTTAATTATTTAAAATCATAAGTACACAAAGAAAACATGTTCATATCTTGACCCTTCTCTATAATTCAAGATCACAACTGAAACCCTACCCCTCAATCCTCCCAACATTCTCACTCAGTCTTGAGTAACTGACCATCCACTACTCTAGAATAAGGAACATAATGAATAACAACCAAATTAATATGAAATGTACTTCTTCTCTCACTCCTGAATGCCCAGCCACTTATCCTTACATCAATTTTGAATCCCCTTAACTTCTTCAATATTTCCTGTCATAAATATAAAATAGAATAACTTCATTTTCATCAGATCTTTGGTTCTCCAAACTTCTTCATTTGTAGTCTATTCTACAGTAAAGAATGATAGGAAATATTTGTTTAACGTATGGGCATTGGAGGATGACAAGTATATCGAGTAAAGTGCAAGGAAACAGCGAGGTAGACACCATTGTGTCTGGAAATGTGGTTGACGAGCAGGCTGGCAAGTAAGACTGAAGTACAGGGGACCACGAACCCACCCCACCCCTCCATCCCTACCATTCTACTGGCAAATGTTCAGTCACTAGCAAATAAAGTGGAGGACTTAAAAGCATGGCTGCTTTATAAAAGAGAGATGAGGGAATACTATGTGCTCTGTTTCACAGAGACATGGCTCACCCCAGACAACCATCTAACCCAAAGGTTTCCCCATTCATTGCATGGACAGAACAGAGGCATCGGGAAAAGGGAGAGGCGTGGCGTCTGCTTCATGATAAACTCTTTGTGGTGCTCAGATGTAGCAGGCCTGTCCAACTCCTGCTCTCTGCCCTTCAAGCACCTGGCGGTGAAGTACCATCCCTTCTATATATCTGAGGGAATTCACCTCCATCGTTATGACTGCGTTTTACATCCCACCCCAGACAACATTCAACCAGTATTGGAGGAGCTGCATGCCGTGATCAACAAACGTCAGTCTTCGTACCCTAACACCTTTCCAATCAAAGCCAGGGACTTCAACAAAGCCAGCCTGAAGAAATCGCTCTCAAGTACCACCAGCACATGCCTAGCAGCAGCAGAGGATCAAACAAGGATGCCTGTAGCTCCATCCCTTGCCCTCACTTTGGGAAAAATCTGACCACAGCTGTGCTCCTTCATCCTGCAAATAAACAGTGACTCTAGAGCACACCCAGAGTGGTGAGGACTGCACAGAGCTGGTAATGGGAGGCAGAGGAACACATCTGAGACTGCATGGAGTCGCTAGACTGGGCAATATTCAAGGACTTGGCAATGGATCTGAATGATGTCACTGACATCATAGGGAAATGTGTGGAGGATTGGGTTCCCATGAAAAATATCTGAGTGTTCCCCAACCAGAATCCTTGGATGAATCAGAAGGCCTGCATTCTTAGAACCAGATCTCGGGCATTCAAGTCTGGTAATGTAGAGGTATACAAGAAGTCCAGAAACAACCTGGATAAGGCCAACAAAAGACTAAAAGGGACTTTTGCTCTAAACTGGAGGATGACGCAGGTGTTCGGCAGCTGTGGCAGGGCTTGCATGCTATCATTTCCTACAAGGCAAAATCAGGGGGCAGCTGAAGTGAGAGTGATGCATCACTACCAGACGAGTGCAACGCTTTGACAGGGAGAATGCTGATGTGACTTTCTGAGCCCCCATAGCCCACGATGGTATAACAATCTCAGTCACAGAGGTTGAAGTCAGAATATCCTTCAGTGGGGTGAACCCTTGGAAAGCATCTGGACCTAATGGTGTACCTGGTCGTGTTCTTAAAACCTGTGCAGACCAACTGGCTGGAGTGTTTGTGGACATCTTCAAGTTTAAAGTTCAAGTTCTAGCTTACATTTATTGTCACATGCACCAAATGGTACAGTGAAATTTGAGTTACCATACAGCCATATGAATAGAAAGAATACAACACACAATAGAATTTAACATGAACATCCCCACACAGCGGAATCAATGTTTCCCACTGTGACGGAAGGCAATAAATGTACAGTCATCTTCCTCTTCGTTCACCCGTGGTCGGGGCCTTTTGAGCCCCCCGCAGTCGCCGCTACGGCGGCCCGATGTTCAGGCCCTCTCGCCGGGATGATTGGAACTCCACGTCGGAACGGAAGAACATTCTCAGCGGCTTGGAGTTTCCGAATCGGCCACTTCTTACCGGACACCACGGCTCCGAAGTCTACAGGGCGGAGATTCAACACTGGCGGCCCTCAGCAAAGGGATCCCAGGACTCCACAATGTTAAAGTCAGTGGCGCCCGCGGCTGGAAGCTCCGCAATCACAGCTCCACGATGTTAAAACAGCAGGCCCAACACTGCTGAGCTTCAACACGGCGATCCCCTGTAAGGCACCGCCCGCTCTGCGATGGTAAATCAGTGCTGCGCAGCTGCTGAAGCTCTGGTCAGTCTCCGACAGGAAAGGCCGCGCCAATCCAGATGGTAGGCCACGAGAGCAGGAGCGAAGACGCCACTCGGAGAATAGTCGGATCCTCGACCAGGAAGTGACTGAGAAACGATTTCCCCCTTACCCACCCCACCTCCAAAAATATACTTTTAAACAGACTAAAAATAACAAAAAGACGAAAAAACAGACAGACTGTAGGCAGAGGTTCCCATCATACGGTGTCCCCGGTGAGGTTCCCTTCTGCTTTAAAAGGGCATGAATAATACCGGTGCCCAAGAAGAGCAAGGTGATGTACCTCAATGACTACCGATCAGCGGCACTAACGTCTGTGGTGATGAAGTGCTTTAAGAGGTTGGTTATTGTGCCAATATCCATATAATTTATGCATATGACCTGTACTCATAAGGCAAAACAGTGTCAACAGGATTCCATCGAAACAACAAGGAAGCTAAGCGAGAGCTAGCTGTCTTCGTTAACAACAGGTGCTTGGACTTCCAACAAACACCCACTTACCTTGGCGTAAAGCTGGACAGGTCGCTTACATTTCGTCAACAACTGGCTGGTCTCCGCGACAAGGTTATGGAATATAGCGGCCTCATCCGACGCCTGGCAGGAACAAGTTGGAGAGCCAGTCCATCAACTCTTCACACTTCTGCCTTAACTCTTGTGTGTGCCCCAGCTGCGTACTGCGCAACCGTATGGAGTAGAAGTAGACATACTAGCCTGGTAGACATGAGCCTGAACAGTACCTTGGGTACCATCACCAGGTTCCTTCAACCTACTCCAGTCGAGCAGCTCCCTATCCTTGCAGGCATTCCGCCTGCAGGGATCTGAGGGAAAGCAGCAACTCTGGCACTATCTCATCGTGCCATGGACCCAGATCACCTCCTCCATCAGGCTATCAGCAGAGAGCAGAGGCCACCCCAACTGAAGTCCCGTCACATCTTTGCTCCACATGGAAAACAACTCCTAGCATCCATCCAGCCAACTGAGACAAAAGCATACTGGATAGACATCAAGTGGTCACAGGAGTGGAAGGCAACCTCATCTCCATTACACAGCTACATCTCTTCACCAGATAAAAGCTGTCCAGGGTCTGACCACCCCAGAGGAGCATGAGTGAAGCTTAACAGACTTCGTACTGGAGTTGGGTGGTTCAATGCCAGCATGTGGAGATGGGGACTCTGCCAGGGCCCAGGCTGTGAATGCGGAGCAGAACAACAGACAGCCAACCATGTAATCTCTGGGTGCCCGCTCTACCACCCACCAAATGGAGCTCAGGGCCTGGCAGACATTGACATCCGTCTAATATATGCTAGTTTTACCTATATTGTAAGCAGACACATATCATAATATGGTGGCAGTGGTGAAAGTGAAGATTTGTGGATCAAATGGATGCTATGATGATTTGCAAAAATGCTTTGAAAAGTTTCAGGAATCAGTGTTTCAATGCTCAGCGACCGGACTAGCTGCATGCAGGAGTGGAATGGTATGCAGGTCAGTGAACACACAAAGATAAGACGGAGTGTGTAAATCAGTGCCGTGGGAGACTGCTTAAAGATAGCACATGCTATATGGAAAAAAAAAATAATTGAGTTTTGTTTTGAAAATATTTTCGATAGGAAAAGATATTAGAGAATATTACGCAAATTACGAAGTCGTGTGTTGTGCTTATAGTTAAACGATACATAAACTATTTAGAGCAAGGGGATACACTGATATTTAAAAATGGCGCAGGCCAGTCCATCTTTACACATGGTTCCACCACCCAATCTAAAGCTCAAAAAGAACCGGGTGGAAGAGTGGAAAATGTTTAAACAAATGTACAAAAATTATGCAGTGATAACAGAACTGGATAGGAAGGAGAAACAGTATCAAAAAGCAGTATTCCTGCATATTGTTGGACCGGAATGACTGCAAATCTTCAATACCCTGACGTTCAAAACGGTAGCAGATGAGACGGATGTGAACGTCATCATCGACAAGATGTCTACCATCATCATAGGAGAGATGAATGAAACGTATGAAAGATTCATTTTGAATAAACGAGACCAGAAACCAGGGGAACGCATTGAATCGTATGTTACACAGCTGAAGGAGCTTGCTAAGAAGACATGCAACTTCTGTGATTGCCTGAAAGAAAGCCTTATTTGAGATTGCATCGTCACTGGTATTGCAGACCAGTCAACTTGGAAGACACTCCTTCAGAAGAGGAATCTGACACTGCAGGAGACATATGTAGATCATCGGAGGTAACAGCTACAAGAATGCAGGTCATCGGCGAAGAGCCAACTAACACAAGGTGGAACGATTCAAACCGAGGGAAAAGGTTGATTTTCCTTTGCAGAGGAAGAATCAGGGACCAGTCAGGTGCAAGTTCTGTGCGAGGATGCACAAGCGCCAGAAGGCGGAATGCCCAGCGTATGGGAAGGACTGCAACAGATGCGGACGACAAAACCACTTTGCCTGCTGCTCCAAGCAGAGAAAGGAGAGCACGCAGAGACAGAGTCTACACAAGGTTGTAGAGTCATCTGACACACCGTCCATATCTGAATCAGTCTGTGAGTTACATTGAGGTCAATGCGGCCGGAAACAATTCCTCTTCAGGCCTATTCGCTGAGATGCAGGTCGACGCAGAAGCCAACAAATTTCAGAATGACTCTGGTGCCAGTGTTAATGTGATTCCCAAGGATCTTGTACGCAAAAAAGAGGACATTAGATGAGAGAAAATAGTCTTAAAAACGTACAACGGATCCAACCTGCTGGCAGAAGGTAGGATGAAAGTCATACTCCGGAACAAGAAGATCAACAAGAAGTACCGTGTTCACGTCACAGTGGTAGAGGAAGGCTGGCTCCTGAGTGGCAAAGCTGCACAACAGATGAAACTCATTATGATTCACTCCGAGAATTTCAAGAGCCTGAATGCTGTTAGCGAGGCTGACTCATTACTCAAGAGCTACAATGATGTCTTTGACGACGAAAAACTGGGGAGACTACCAGGCAAGATCAAGTAGTAACTAGGATGGAGGATGTGACCCCATCACAGAGTCCTGAAAAAACGGTACTTGTAGCCATGAAAGGGAAGGTCAAGAATGGTCTCAAGAAGCTGGTCGAGCAGGACATCTTGAACTAATTATATGCTTTAATTTCAGGTCATCCAAGTAATATTGTTTCATATTTGTTTCAGAATGCTACAATCTATAATAACTGAAAATTTCATTGAGTTCTGTTAATTTATATGAAAGTTATGGGCTTTTGACTGTCCTTGATCACAGCTTTTGTGTTAAGTTAATGGAAAGGCAATGGGGAACAAGGTGCTAATTTCTGAGTATGAAAATGGCCATAACCTTTTTAATACTGAAGATATGAAAGTTAATTAGGTGTCAAATTAAACTTCTTGTTATGCTTTATCTGATGGGATAAATTGCAGACTTGATTTTTAAAATCTCAAAATTTTGTAACATTGCTACTACATGCTTGTGAGAAGAAAGCATGTGAACATTATTTTGTGTTATTGAAACAAGTCACAAGTGTGGCTATGGTTGACATTGTAAAATAAGACAGAACAGTTGTTTTATTCAGTTAAGTTAAACCATATTACTACGGTGTAATATTATGAAAAGTGTTTAGGTTTGCTTTGTTTTGGATCATTGGAAATGTAATCCCAAAATGTCAAAAAGGAAAGGATGTGACAATATTCATATAATTTATGCATATGTGCTGTACTCATTCTCGCACATGCTCACGCTCGCGCATATAATTATGTAAATTAGTCAGTGACTTTTATCTTGGAAATAAATAATTCTTGCTTTTGATCCGAACACGAGTGTGTGTGGAGCCATCTTTCTTTGTCCAACATGTGCTAGTTTTACCTATATAAGCAGACACATATCAAAACAGTTATGTTGCATATCAACTCCTACCTGACCCACTACAATTTTATTTTAGTTTAAAACTTTTTCTGATCTCTTTTGTTCATGTGAATGTTTGAAATTTGATGTTGCACTTCAGAGATTTGAGGGCTAACACCTGAAATCGATGCTGAAGGCATGTTGGAGATGCTGTCGTTTAAATGGAAGCCTGCCTGAGAGGACATGCAGGATGTTATGACACTGCAAAGAAAGAAAAGCAAATTACTGGTGTACTGGCTCATAGGTATTCTTCAACTATGGTTTTTAAAGCAAGTAATATGATCATTAATATTTTTGCTATTTGTTGGCCTTGAAGTACACAAAAGTGTCTGCCACATTTCTTGCATTACAGCAGCAAGTACACTTCAAAAGTACTTCATTAATAAACTGTTCCTTCGGACATCCTGCTGTGAAAAATAGAGTTTGTTGTATCTTTCTATTTTAGTGTTGAATTCCAAAGTGCTGATGATGCAATGATAAAGAAATAGATATATGTTCAATATAAGCTAGCGTGTGTTATGAAGGAGTACCTGGAATTCCAAACTGATTTCTTTCCACTGGAAGGTACAAACTATATATGTATTTAATAGCTTTAGCAAATACAGTAATGAAATGGCCATGCAGTCTAAGCTACTGTGCGACACTAAATTTTGAGCTTTGTTGTGAATGCAACTAATGGTATCTGTAGCTAAAGATAATTAATTTGAAATAATCACCAAGGCAAATGTGTTACCTGATTGACATAGTGTCAATGACAGCCTTCCTACATTGGAGGTCAAGACTACATAATGCAATCATAAGGTGTATGCAAGGTTCCTTACTCTCTGCTGCCTTGTATACAAGGTATGCAACTCTGCTCCTACACTCTAACAGAAAAATACATGCTTTGAATTCTCCTCATCACTCTTTTAAAAGTATCCTACTTTACGGACGTCCATTTGCATGCAAACATTCTGCTCCAATCAACTTTAGCAAGTTCCTGTCTAATACTGTTAACGTCGACCTTGTTGCAATTCACATCTTTAACTTGTAGGCCTGTGCTGTGCTTATCCATAACTATTTTAAAGCTAATAGAACTGTGGTCGCTCATCCCAAAAATCTCGGCCACCAACATTTCAGTCACTTGCTCATCCCAATTTCCTAAGAGTAAGTCAATCTTGGTTTCTAGTCTGAAGAAGCGTCACCCATTCCTTCTCTCCAGAGTTGCTGCCTGTCCCACTGCGTTACTCCAGCATTTTGTGTTTACCTTCGATTTAAACCAGCATCTGGATTTCTTTCCTACACATTGGTTTATAATCTAATCCTTGGGGCTTTGATACCTCTATATGTAGTCCTGTTAATACATCCTTTCGAAGTGTGATGTCCAGAATTCCTCACAGTGCACCATATGAATGAATGAATAAGTTTATTGGGCAAGTATTCACATGCAAGGAATTTGCCTTGGTGTTCCGCCCGCAAGTGACAACATGACAGACAGTGATGAGTATACAAAATGTGTAGGAACAAACTACAGATACTGGTTTATAACCGAAGATAGACACATAATGCTGGTAAATGGTAGGGAATTGAAGAATACAGTTGAACAGAGGGATCAGGGAATAACCGTTCATAGTTCCTTCAAGGTGGAATCTCATATAGATAGGGTGGTAAAGAAAGCTTTTGGTATGCTAGCCTTTATAAATCAGAGCATTGAGTATAGAAGCTGGGATGTAATGTTAAAATTGTACAAGGCATTGGTGAGACCAAATCTGGAGTATGGTGTACAATTTTGGTCGCCCAATTATAGGAAGGATGTCAACAAAATAGAGAGGGTACAGAGGAGATTTACTAGAATGTTGCTTGGGTTTCAACAGCTAAGTTACAGAGATAGGTTGAATAAGTTAGGTCTTTATTCTCTGGAGCGCAGAAGGTTAAGGGGGGACTTGATAGAGGTTTTTAAAATGATGAGAGGGATAGACAGAGTTGATGTGGACAAGCTTTTCCCTTTGAGAATAGGGAAGATTCAAACAAGAGGACATGACTTTAGAATTAAGGGACAGAAGTTTAGGGGTAACATCAGGGTGAATTTCTTTACTCAGAGAGTGGTAGCGGTGTGGAATGAGCTTCCAGTGGAAGTGGTGGCGGCAGGTTCGTTGGTATCATTTAAAAATAAATTGGATAGGCAGATGGATGAGAAGGGTATGGAGGGTTATGGTATGAGTGCAGGCAGATGGGACTAAGGGAAAAAAGTTGTTCGGCACAGACTTAAAGGGCCGAGATGGCCTGTTTCCGTGCTGTAATTGTTATATGGTGTTATATGGTAAATCAGTGGGTAAGACACCATCTCTGGAGAAAAGGAATAGGTGACGTTTTTGGTCAAGGCCCATCTTCAGATTGAAAGGTGCGGTTGGGGGAACCGAAGGTGAGAAAAGGCCAGAACAAATCAGGGCCGGCAACAGATGACCACAGGAAGGGTGGAATCCATAATGACCCATTGTTGGATGAGGAAGATGTGCGAACAACAGGGAAGACAAGGAGATGAACAGTGGAACTAGTATGACTACTAAGGTGTGTGTGTGTGTGTGTGTGTGTGGGGTGGGGGGGGGGGGGGGGGGGGGCTTGGGAGGGGCGGGGGGTGGAAGGAGTGCAGTAGTTACTTGAAATTAGAAAAATCAACATTTTCAAAGTGTGGGCTCCTACATGTCAGCAAGATCAAGCGTAGACTTGGTGATCGTTTCACTGAACACTCACGCTCAGTCTGCTGTGGCCGACGCAATCACCCTGTTGCCAAACATTTTAACTCCCCTTCCCATTCCCACACTGACCTGTCTGTCCTGGTCCTCCTCCACTGTCAGAGTGAGGCCACACGCAAATTGGAGGAATAACACCTCATATTTTGCTTCGGCAGCTTACTTCCCAGCGGTATGATGTTAGTTACTTTAATTTCAAATAACTCCTGCATTACCTCCACCCCCCTACCCGCCCTCCCCGGCCCCCTCAACCCCCTCCACCGCCCCCTCACCCCCTCCCCCACCCCCACCCTGGTTGTCCTAGTTTCACTGTTCACATCCTTGTATCATTCTTGTCAGCACATCTCTCCCAGCCAACCGTGGCCCATTATGGATTCCACCCTTCCTGGGGTCATCCATTGCCAACCCTGAATTGTTATAGCCTTTTCTCTCCTTCAGTTTGCCACCCCAACTTCAAGTTCAAGTTCACATTTATTGTCACATGCACCAATTAAGGCACAGGGATATTTGAGTTACCATACAGCCATACACAAGAAGACACAAGCCAAAAAGAACACAATACACGATAGAGTTTAACATAAACATCCATTCCAGAGGAATCAACATTCCTCACTGTGATGTAAGGCGATAAAGTTCAGTTAATCTTCCTCCATTTGTTCACCCGTGATTGGGGACTTGAACCCTCCGCAGTTGCCGCTACGGACGGCCCGATGTACAAGCCCTCTCGTCAGGATGATCAAAACTCCAACGTCGGGATGGATCAGAACACACTCTGCTGCTTGGAGTTCCCGAATAGGCCACTTCTTACCGGAGACCGCGGCTTCACAATGATAAAAGACCATGGGCCAGCGGTCGGAACACTTTTTCTGCCCATCCCCAGCAAGGGAACCCAGGCACCGTGATGGTAGGACCATGCCGTGCCAGCGGGTAGAAACTCCGATGACCTGCAGTCAGCAGGCCCCCGCGGTCGGAGCTCCAGCACTGGCGACCCTCGGCAAAGGATCCCAGGCTCCACGATGGTAAGCTTGCGCAGTGCTTGCTACTGAAGGTCTGGGCCAGTCTCTGGTCTGGAGAGGCTGCAACAAAACCAGTTAGGCTGCGGGGGGAGGGGGGTGGGGGGCGGGGGGGCGAAGATGTAACAAGGAGAAAAGTTGCATCTCCGTTGAGGTAAGTGACTGAAAACAGTTTCCCCCTATTCCCCCCCACCCCCCCCCCCCCCCCCCCCCCACATCAGACATACCGAGAAACATTAAAACATACACTTAGATGCACTAAAAATAACAACAAAAATTGAAAGGACACTCGGGCTGCTGCGAGGCTGCCGCTCATGGCGCCACCCGATGACGTAACTTACATCTTTCAGATGGGTTCTGACCGGAAATGTCAACTGTTCCTTTTCTGCAAAGATGCTGCCTGATTGGTTTGTGTCTGTCTCTGGCTTAAGTGGAGTATTGTGCAGCTGAAGTAAAACTATCTACATTTTATACATAAGCTCTTGAGATATCCTGTGGGTGGCACAATGGTACAGCTGGTGGAGCTGTTGCCTCACAGCGTCAGTATCCAGGATTGACCACAGAGGATTCATCCAGTTTCCTCCCACATCCCAAAGGCATGTGGGTTTGTCGTTTAAATTGCCCCTGCTTTGTCTGGGGATTACATAGAACTAGTGTGAACAGGTGGTCGATGCTTGGCGTGGACTCAATGGGGCTGTGTTTGCATGTGTATCTCTAGTCTAAATGTCTTCCTGTGAAAGCCTGCACAAAACCTCTTGACTAAATCTATGATTTACCTAAATTTGATTGCTTAGCAAGTAGTCAGAGAATCATAGTCACCAACGTTATACAGCACTGAAACAGGTCCTTTGGCCCTACATGTCCTATTGGCCTGTATCTCTCTAAATCTTCCTATTCATGGACCCGTCGAAATGTCTTTTAAATGTTGTAATGGTACTTGCCTCTACCACTGCATCTGGCATTTCATTCGATATCCCAACACCCTTTGTGTGAAAAATGTCCTGCAGGTCCATTGTAAATATTTGCACACTCAGTTTAAACCTATGGTCTCTAATTTTAGACTGCCCAACTCTGAGAAAAAGTCTCTGACCACTCACTTTATGAATGTCCCTCTCAAGATGTTGTATACCTGTATATGGTCTCCCCTCAGCCGTCTACACTCATTGGAAAACAGCTCCAATCTATCCAGTCTTTCCTTTCAATTCAAGCCATCAAGATCCTTCAGCAAAATTGTAAATCTTTTGCACACCTTTCAAGGCATTCAGAACTGCACACAATACACCAAGTGCGGTCGCACCAAGGATTTACAGTATACTGCACTAACATGGGATTTTGCCTGTTTCAGTCCTTCACCTCTGTCAATTCTCTCAACTTTCTTGTTCGAAGAAAGATTTATCTGTCTTGAAATCTATCCATCACATTTTCTCCCTCTAATTCAATTGATATTCCTGTCTCTTTATCCCTGCAATGCAATGTTAAGCACTGAGATATAACTAGTGAGTATTTGAATAGAAAGCGATAAATAGCTGGAAAATAAACCCGTGTAGCTGGCTCCTTACTGTTTTGCTGCTTAGAATGATATGTTCATAAATACACAGAAGGAGACAGTTTGGCCTCTTCAGTTTGTGCTGCCTCTTTACAAATATGCCTCTGCAGATCCAATAACCCACTCTTTCCTGATAACTTGCAAGTCATTTTTCGTCAACTGCCTAACCAACTCCCTTTGATTCCCTGATTAATTATTTTGTTTAGACTGAATTACAGCTCTGTTTAATTTTTTTTTTGTGTCTTTGTATCTTTTCCCAGCATTTTGAACCTGCACATTCCCCTGGTTCTTGAACCATTTGTTAATGGAATAATTTCTCTGTATTTTGCCTTTCTCAATCGTTTATGGCCACAGGCCCCTCAATCAAACTTCCTTTCAGTTTTCTTTGCTCCAAGGAAAGTAATTCCTGCTTCCCCTGTCTTATCTCATGATTTTCCAGGAAACCCTTTTTCTACCCTCGCCAGAGCTTTCACCTCCTTCCTCCTGCATTAACAATAATTGGGTTATTGTTCAATTGGCTATCCATGAGCTGCACCATACAATTTGTAAAAAAAAGATAAAATGCAAGAAATGGGTGCACAAAAAAACTATATAACACAGTCCAAACTACAACCCATCGACTCCAGCTACACTTCATGCAGCCTTTGGAAAGCAGCCAACATAATCAGGACCGTTTTCACCCTGGTCATTCCTTCTCCTCCCGTCTCCTGTCAGGCAGAAGATACAAAAGCTTGAAAGCATGTAGCTCAGGAACAGCTGCTTCCCTTTTGTACAAAACCACTGAACGGTCTTCCCATAGTTAGGGAGTAGTCCCGATCTTCCAACCTATCTTCACTGCATACGCTGGACTATTTCTCTGTAATTGTTACATTACAATGCTGTAAAACTATATTCTGCACTCTGTGTTTCTCAATTTCAAAAATATAATAAAGTGGACAATCTCAATTCTTCCCACTTTATACTGTCATAATTTTTCCCGCACATCCAGGTGAGTGGAGCTCCTCAGGCTGAATGCATGGAAGAAGTTTCCACTGGCCGGGGTGTCTAGGAACAAGGTCAAAGTCTCAGAATAAGGGCTGATCCATTCAGGACTGAGATGAGAAAAACTACTTCACCCAGAAGGTAGTGAATCTTGGAATTTCACTCCCCAATTGAGTATTGCGGGAATGCTCAGTCAACCTATAGATTGGTGGATTATATGGAATCAAGTGGTACGAGGTTAGCACGTGATAGTGGCATTGAGGTTGAATAAGCAGCCATTATTTTATTGAATAGGGAGCAGGCATATAAGGATGATTCACCTCTCTTTCTCTATCTCTTATGTTATTAAGTTTACTTAACCTTTCTGTATCTCTTTGCAACCACTTGAAAACTCCCTGTGGTTTGCATTCCCACCTACATTTATATAATTCACAAATGATTATTGATAGAAAAATAAATTAAAGAACTCAATAGTGGCCAAGAATGCTGTTTACTATTTTCAATTCTACCTTTAAAAGAAAATTCCATTTAATTGAATGTTAATCATGATATTGCATCAAATAAACAATTGATTCCCTTTCTCATATTCGGGAGGAGAAGGAATGACCAGGGTGAAAACGGTCATTTATACATTCTGGAGTAACTGCCCATTTGATCTAGTTTTACTTGCTTTAATCCAGCTAATGTGGCAACCAATATAGCGAGAGAGGGGGTGCTTCCTGATATTTTATGAAAAGGTCAGGAACCTAATATATAATCTAACAACTGCTCATATCAAAAATAAATTAGAGTGGTATAGTCATGATTTGATGGAATTAACTTTTCTCATTCTTTATGCAAAAGTAATTAAATAAGTATATCATTGTTACAATATGAAGAGATTGCTAAATTACTATAAATTGACGATGCTTTAGCTGTTGATTGAATCCTAAGTAAAGGTTGCAATGATTTTCAAAGGAAGTTTAGAGATACAGCATGGAAACAGGCTCTTCGGCCCATCGAGTCCACAAAGATTATTTTATATTATTATAATAGGCGTGGAGGATAAAGCATCTTGTATGAGTAAGGAACACACCCAGCAAAAGATAAACTGCTATATTGATTTTGGTGTTGAAAATTAATTTCTAACGTAATTACAAATGATTTCTTGATTTTCCTTTGGACCAACAAATTCAATTATATGAATTTAAGATTTTTGCTGACGGGGACAGTAGCTAAGACTCGCATTTACTGTCTCAAAGTTCAACTTGCATTCTCCTGATAGCTAGGTCACTGCTGAAAATAACTCTGCTAACTTCAGTCACTGGGCTGCCAATGGAATTTCAGTCGGGAGGACCAGAATACTCAGCCTACAGAGTAAAACTCGGGACGTTACATCCAGAACTCTTTTGTACAAATTCAGGACTAATTCTGCTAGACTGCCATGGGCACTGGCATTGATACATGAACAGTGCTGTAAGTCTACTTTATTTTCTCAATCACAAACTTTCTAGTGCATTACAATGACCATTTAATTGCCTGTAACATTCAGAAGGGTCGGGTTACATTGCATTTGGCTTTTCTGCCAAGGGTTGAAAGCTTGTTTCTGGTTAGTACAGTGCAAGTCCCTGCTGCAGTTTTCTTGTTAATGTAGGAGAAGGCAGAGTTTTTAAATGTTCTCTACTTCACATTTTCGGGTAACCAGAAAAAGGTTTGGATTCATGGGAATGCTATTTATTGTGTTCTGGATGTGTTTTGATGCCCTAATATTTGTTAAAATGTATAGATCTGTGGTATGGATTTGTGCGAGTTCCCAAGTGAGATATGAGGAAAGCACGGAACAATCCAGAAATATCCAAGAAATTGGCATTTAATTTCCCTTTCCAGAGAGTGTCTTTCAAAAATATAAATCTATATTCATGTTAACTTGCCATAGTCATCTGAAAGCACAGGGCCAGATTGTGTTGGATCCAGCCCACTGCCCAGATCACTCAATCACATTGACCTCCCCCACTTGGGGAGGACTGAACAACCCCTCACCTCTCATATGACAGGAGTCCCACTGCGGAATCTGAGAGCTGAGGGGGGTGTCGATCAGTGCACCTCAAAGCATCTACCTCAATCCTCGTCACCTAATCGAAGACTTTTGAACAGTTTGTACTGCATGGTCAAAATAATTATTCAAACAGATTTCAATATTAATCAAATAGCAATATATTAAAAATGAATTAAATTTACTTTTGTTAATGCATCATTTAAAATATCTAAATAAAGTAAACATGTTCCCGCACTGGTATTTCTCCACAGGATTGATGCCCCATTTAAATGCATTAGTATATCAGCCTCATTCAAAGTATGTGAAAGAAAAGGATAATTGGAGTGAAGGATTATAAGAGGGAAGTGGATGGGGATAGCGCACTGAGATCTGATTTCCTGGTCAGTTAGGTCCTCCATGTTTAGCCAAGCAGAAGTTGAAAATGAGCTGAGCTGCAGAAGCTGACAGCAGGTGGTTTCTGGTTATTTGCCAGCTCCATTTGGCCCATTTATCCTTTCTGAGATACTTCAATACTTTTCTTTGTTCAGCCTATGTAACCATTCTTTGCGCTGAAACTATACAGATCAAGTCAAGTCAAGTGAGTTTATTGTCATGTGTCCCTGATAGGACAATGAAATTCTTGCTTTGCTTCAGCACAACAGAACATAGTAGGCATTAAAGCAGACAATCATTAAACCTTTATCTAGCATTAAAATGATAATATGTGTATGGTGTGGTCCACTTAGCTACTGTTTAATCAACAGTGGGTGTATTGTGATAGCTTGATTCTGCTGGTGTCCAAAACCATATTAATCTCACACTCCAGCCAAATGGCCACAGACCATGTAGGCTGGTGCATTTGAAGTCGTGCAGAATCATGTCACAACTGTCTTGTTTAAACCAGCACTGCGTGTCACCCATCCATTCATAGTTCATGTATTTACACCTCTCTGGTGAAGATAGTTCATATTTTCCGAGTGGAGAAATGTCTCCTTTACTGCTTTTCTGTTAATGAAGCCCAACATATCTGTGCTTTGTCACCCTCAAAGATTAGTGTATATACACTCTAAGCTACATTCATGCATTATGCCCCATTTTAAAAGAAGATGAAAAGACCTAGCTGGGTTTATTCTATGTAATTCTATGCCATTCTATGTAATGGATTAAACAAACTGAAACAATGTTGTCGAGAGATTCTTTGATTTTGTGGCTGTGTGGCTCAACAAAGACAGTTTTCATCAAGGGCCTGGCCAAACATGGTCTGAAGTACACATTGTTGGGTACCATTGATAGCCTCATTCAAAGTATGTGAAAAAAAGGATAATTGGAGTGAACGATTATAAGAGGGAAGTGGATGGGGATAGGGCTGTTGAAAAGGCAACTCCCAAGGGTCCTGAGTAAGAAGGTTCGGGAGCAATGAAGTGGCCATAGTGGGTTGGGGCTTTGGAGAGGAGGCAAGTAAAAAAATGATCTACAGGAGTTGAGTTTTCAACCGCTACCTTTAAACTCTGTTGCAGGGTTCTGTCACAGAGCAACTAGTGCTATTAAAAGCTAGTGTTTTCGGCAGTGCTTATTGACAAACATACCTCAGAATAACATGAGTTAATTTCACCAGCAAAGGAGTGTTGCACAAGGGGAGACCTCTTCCACAACATCATTACGTTTGTTGTGGAAAATGCAACATTATTCGATGCCCAATTATTAGTCAGATTCCTACTGTTGTTATTGATCTAAAAAGACTATGTACTCCAAAAAAGAAAAATCGCTTTTCATATGTTTACCATTGAAAAGGCAAAGGATTTTCTATCAGTTTCTGGGTCAATTGCTCTACTTTTGACGCAAGGCAATGAGCTTTGCATTATCATTGCTTTTTGCCATTCAGTGACCATGTCAGTGTATGGAAATGAGCAGATGCAGTTTTTATTAGGGTTCCAATTGTGCATCATGGAGAGAGCCAATTGCAACTTCATCCGCTGTTCCAGGTGTCAACTTCTCTACATCGGCGAGACCAAGAGCAGGATTGGCGATCGCTTCGTCCAACACCTCCGCTCAGTTCGCACTAACCAACCTGATCTCCCAGTGGCTCAGCACTTCAACTCCCCCTCCCATTCCGAACCTGACCATTCTGTCCTGGGCCTCCTCCATTGCCTGAGTGAGACCCAGCACAAATTGGAGGAACCGCACCTCATATTTCGCTTGGGTAGTTTACACCGCAGCGATACAATCAGCCATGATCACATTGAATGGCGATGCTGGCTTGAAGGGCCGTATGGCCTACTCCTGCACATATTGTATATTGTCTATTGGTATAAACATTGACTTCTCCAATTTCAGATAGTCCTTGCTTTCTCCTCCTTCCCCTCCCCCATCCATGCTCTCCCACAAACCTACTGTCTCCACCTCTTCCTTTCCTTCCTCCCCCCCTCCCCCACATCAATCTGAAGAATGGTCTTGACCTGAAGTGTCACCTATTCCTTCGCTCCATATATGCTGCCTCACCCACTGAGTTTCTCCAGCATTTTTGTTTAGCATCTAAGTGACCTCATGTAGAAAGGGTATGAATCAAGTTTTAAGAAGTTTTTTACCTTCACCAACCCAAGTCAACAAGGATTGGACACAAAAGTGTGAAGAGGATATCAGAACCTATGTTTAACATCTATATAAAAACTCTTGGAATTGCTCAGTCGGTCAGACATCAACTTTGAACTGAGAAGAAGTTAACAATCCAGGTGGATAACTTTTCAAATGAGTTGGGAAAAGTGAATTAAACAATGTTTTAAGTTGTAGTGAAATGGAACTTGAGAGAAAACAATGTCTCTGTCAAGGAGGTTTATAAGAGAGTTAAATGTCAAATGATAGAGGATGATCAAGGAGGTATAAATTCAGAATAAATATGGGTAGATAGGGTAAATACACAGAGCATTTACCCAGAAGAAGGAAATTAAGAACCAGAGAGGGTTTGTGAGAGGGGAAAGATTTAATAGGGGCAACTTCACCCAAAGGGGCAACTTCACCCAAAGAGTGGTGGGTATATGGAACAACCTGCCAGAGGAGGTAGCTGAGGCAGTTAAAATATATTTGGACAGGTACATGGATAGAAAAGGTTTGAAAGGATATGGGCCAAATGCAGGCAGTTGGGACCAATATAGATGGGGCATCTTGGTCGGCATGGGCAAGTTGGGCCGAAGGGCCTATTTTCATGCAGTATAATTCTAAATGAGGCAAGCTTAAATGGGGCATTTTTGTCGGCATAGACAAATTGGGCCGAAGGGCCTGTTTCCGTGCTCTATGCTCTATCCATATGCCTTAATATTTTTTAGTATTTCGATTGTGAGTGTATCTTTACGAACTGAATATACTGTGTAGCCTGAAACATTTTTATGTCAGTTATTGCTGTTTATTTTGAGAATGTTCTCTGGATCCTCCATTTGGAAGGAGAGCTGATAGTATGCGCAGTAAAATCGAGCAACCCCCAGACACAATATTTTGAATGCAATAAATCTATCTATAAGATTTAACCAACTATAGATTTTGTATCAATTGTCGTGTGGATTTTCTTCCTTCAAATTTCTACGTACCAGTTATCTATCCTAACATTTCTTTCTTCGTGTAAACATCAATCAAATCCACTAAATTCAAAGGACTATAACCTTACTTTGTACAAGAACAGAAAATGTTGAGGATTTAGAGGAACTCCGGGAACATAATTGTAGAGAAGAACAGTTTTAACATTTCATGTCGATGACCGTTTCTATAAACTTTCATAGAGTACTAAAATCATAGTCATACAGCACGGAAACCGGCTCTTCGGCCTGAGTTGGCCACGCCGCCCAAGATGCACAATCTAAGCTAGTCCTATTTGCCTGCATTTGGCCCATTCCCCACTAAACCTTTCAATTTAAATAATGTTATAGTATTTTCCTCAATTACCTCCTCTGGCAGCTCATTCCATAAACCCACTTCCTTCTGAGTGAAAAGGTTCCCCCCAAGGTTAAATCTTAGCCCTCTCATCTTAAATGTATGTTTTTTATTCCCCTAGCCTGGGTAAAAGACTGTTCATTCGCCCTATTTATTCCCCTCATTATTTTATACAGATCACCACTCATCCTGCTACACTCCAAGGAATAAAGTCCAAGCTACCCTAACATCTCCCTATGGCTCAGCACCTCATGACCTGACAACATCCTTGTAAATATTCTCTGCACTCATTCCAGCTTATTGACATCCTTCCTATAGAAGGGTGAGCAAAATTGAACACTGTACTCAAAGTGTAGCCTCACCAACATTTTGCGCAACTGCAATATTAAACTCGATTTCTATACTTAATGCTCTGACTGATGAAGCCAATGTACCAAAAGCCTTCTTGACCATCCTATCTACCCGTGATACCACTTTTGGGGTATTGTATATCTGTACTCTTGGACCCCTCTGCTCTACAACACTCCCCAGGTTCCTAAGATTCACTGTGAAGATTATCCCTTGGTTTGACTTCCAAAAATGCAACAATTCTCACTAATCTGGTTTAAACTCCATTAGCCATTCTTCAGTGCACTTGCCGAGCTGATCAAGATTCTGCTGTAATTTTTCATAATCACCTTCACTATCTATGATACCACCCACTTCAGTGTCAATTGCAAAATTGCTAATCATGCCTTGTACATTCTCATCCAATCCTGACATGGATTATATTTCTGTTGCTTTAACTTTTCCTGATCTGAGCAATACGGTGTAGGTCTGGGCCCAGCTGTGATCCCTGAGGCATACCAGTCCTCCAGTCTGAAAACCAGCCTTCAATTACCAACCTCTGCTTCTTTCCATGAAGGCAGTTCTATATCCGTTTTGCTAGCTCACCCTGGATCCCATGCTGCCAAATGAGATGTGTAGTCCCAAACACTTTGCTGCAGTCATTGTGACCAGCTATTTCACGATAGCATGTGGTGTGAATCAGATTTCTTTGTCTACCTAGTTTGGGTTCTGCTGCCAAGTATGGCCACTATGTTCTTCAGGATTCAGCCACCTTGTTCAGTAGTTGTGATACAATTATGGGATCTTTGCGATAATTTTGGAGTGTAGATTAGGAAGGGATAGTTGATATGATTATTTTTGGATTTTCAGATAAGATATTTGTAAACAAAATAAATGCAGTTAGTATTGAGGGTAATATACTCATGTGTGTTAAGGATTGGTTAACATACTGACAAAGTCCCTTTTGTGGTCCTTGGGCACTTAAATGATGGCAGAATATCTCAGGGTGACCCTCCAGTCTTCTGGCACCTTACCCATGTCTAATGATGATTCATAGATCTCAGCCAGGACCACAATTTCTTCTCTAGCTCCCCACAGTGTCCTCAGATATATCTGATCTGGCCCGGGAGATTTATAACCTTCATACATCATAGAACGTCCAGTACCTCTTAGACCATTAAGCAGAATGTACTCAAGACAAGCCTTTGTGTTTTCCTCAGTGGTAAAAACAGCAGCAAAATACTCATTGAGGATCTTATCCATCTCCAGCAGCTCAACACGTAGATGACTATTTAGTTTTCTGAGGTCCTATTCTCTCTCCAGCTGTCCTCTTTCCCTTAAATATACTTACAAAATCTCTTTGGATTTTCCTTAATATTATCTGCCAACAATATCTCTCCTGGTAATATAATTCAAAGACAATTCGGACATCTCCATTAAACATTCCCCTCCTCACCTTATAGTCATCCCCTCTAGTGTTGAACATTTCCACCCTGGGAAAAAGTTTCTGACTTTCTACCCTATCTATGCCTCTCATAATTGTATCAAGTCTCCCTTCAACCAGATGTTCCAGAGAAAACAATTCAAGTCTATTAAACCTCTCCCTGCAGCTGAAACCCTGTAATCCATACAGCATTCTGGGAAATCTAAATAAGACCAAACCAAAGTCCTATAGAGATACATCATGACTTCCTGACTCTTATATTCAAAGCCTCTGGCAACAAAGGCAAGCATACCATACACATTCTATATTACCCTATCAACATATGCAGTGGGGTGGGAGATTGCAACCTTCACGTGGTCCGCCCTGTTTTGACAAATGCAATCAACCCGACGTGCACAATCAAATAAGATCAAATAGAACAAGTTGTCCAACAACATTTTTTAGGCTGTGCACACCATTGGCAAGAAGAAGAAGAACTTATGCAGCACCTTTTGTGAGCTATGATTTCAAGATCCCTCTCCTACATCAATGCTGTTAAGGGTCTTGCCATTAACTGTATACTTTCCCCTTACATTCAATTACCAGAAGCGCAACACCTCAAATGTGTTTGGGTTTACACTGCAAAGCATAGACCCAGCATAGCATAGACCCAGAGCCAATACGATAAGCAGGCACCAGTATTTTATGTGACTAAGACTGAGTCAGAATGTTGGTGGCAGTGCTGTGAATAAGTCCAATTTCACAGAATACCACGAACAGAGAATAGTACAGCACAGGAACAGGCCCTTTGGCCCACAATGTGTGTGCCAAACATGATGCCAATGTAAACAAATCTCCTCTGGCTACACGTGATCCTATATTGCTCCCTTCTATTATATTGCTGCTATATTGCTCCCTTCCTGCATATTCATCCATATGCCTATCTAAAAGCCTCCTAAATGCCATGCTCCTGACTGCTTCCCTCACCACCACTGGCAGCACATTCTAGGTACCCACCACTCTGTTTAGAAAAACGTGACCCTTACATCTCCCTTAAATCTTGTCCCCCTCGCCATAAATCTATGCCCTATTGACATTTCCACCCTGGGGAAAAGACTGACCGTCAATCCTATCTATGGCTCTTATAATTTTATATACTTCTATCAGATCTCCTTTAGCCTCAGACTCTCCTGAGAAAACAATCCAAGAATGTCCCACCTCCTATAGCTGATATGCTCGAAATAAAACTAAGGAAGAGATGAGATGCAACAGTAGATGACTGAACTTGTAAAGTATTGGTAATTAGTTTTGGTGGTGGAAAGGATGTCATCATTAGCTCGACTCTCTTTGCAACTGGATCCTTGACTCCCTCAAGAATGTAACAACATCCCCTTCTCACTGACCATCAAACACATGCATCTCAAGGTTGTGTGCTCGACTCTCTCTGCACCCATGACTATGGGACTCAGTACAGCTCCAATGAGATTTAAAATTTTGCCAATTATGCCATTGTGGTTTGCCAAATCGTTAATTGTAAGAGTTGAGTTGTGCTGCGACAGTAAATTTGTCCTCTGTGCCAACAAGGCCAAGGAAATAATCATTGACTTTAGAAAGGGGAGGTTTTCATTGGCAGGTTGGTGAAGGAGAGAGTTGGCAGCCCCAAATTTGGGATTGTTAATATCACTGATGACCTGTTCAGGGCACAGACGTAATCATGAAGAAGGTGTGTCAGAGTCAAATATAAAGAGATTTGGCATGCCATTTTCTGTAGCTGTTCTGTTGAAAGTATCCCGACAGGCAGCATCATGGCCTGGTATGCAATTCCAATGCACAGGAATGAAGAGGCTGCAGAGAATGGTGGGCCCAGCCCATCACAGGCACAGCCCTCCACACTGTTGAAATGATCTACATGAGGTATTGCCTCAAAAAGGTGGCATCTCTCTTCAAGGATCCCCACTATCTAGACAAATGCTCCTCGCTGCCACCATCAGGCAGGAGGTACAGAAGCCTGAAGTTGTACACCACCAGGTTCAGGAACAGCTATTTTCCAACACCTATCAAGTTCTTAAACCAATCTGCACAGCCCTAATCCAACTTCGACAATGGAACACTATGATCCATCTTTCACACTACTATTGCACTTGTTTTCGTGCTATCTTGCAGAATGTAATGTTTATTTTTATGTATAAATTATGCTTTTGTGTGTTTATCCGAGTCTATGTGATGGTGCTGCAAACAAGATTTCCATTGTACCTGTATCTTGCTGTACTTGTGCATTTGACAATAAGCACAACTTCGTTTGGGTCAAATAGAATTCCAAGACATTGTAGTTCAGCCAGTTTGTGGCCAAAAAGAGAAAGAAAACAATAGTCAAATTGAAATCAGGACTTTATTAACTGAATAGGTATGCTGTCTGAAATTGGCAAGCTTACCAGCATAAGCTGTGACCAGCATTACAATGGCCATAATATTTCCCTGTAGTCTGCATATTTCTAAAGACCGGATCCAGAACAAGCAGTAGAAAAAGTGAGTTTGGTATTCTGATAAACACAAGCAAATTCATTTGGGACAAAAAAAGCGAACGCTGCATAAACTGTGTATAAATTGTTAACCATGCTACCAATTAATTATTCTAGAAATCTGTCAACTCAATAGCTTCCTTTCTTGTTCTGCTGTTTGCACACTACTTACACAGTCCTAGTTCTAGATCAGTTAATTAATCTGCAATTATGAGATATTCAAAAAGTTAAAGAAGATACTATTTTCATTTAATCCTTAATGTGTTTGCTACTGGAATAAGAAAATATTACTTGTGTTTGAAACATTTTCTTATCTTTATTCATAATTTATGTGTATCAATATATTTAATCTGAGGCAGGCAGCGACTTTATCAGTGTGATGTGGGCTAATGCTTTACCTACAGGCGGTGTGAATGTACCATTAAGGCAGGGGTCGGCAACCTATGGCCCGTAACCAAAAATCATCCGGCCCGCAGGCGGATTTTTCTAATGACTAGAATGTTGTTCTTGCCTTCAGTGGGACTTTGCTCAGAGTTGTCCCAGTGCTCGGGCGAGGCAGCTTTCCAGGGCGGTTTGGACTGGGATGGTTTTACATTGTGAAGTTCACCGTACCTGGGTTATTGATCAGAGTGAACACCGGCTCCTGTGGACACGTCTCACTGTGGAGTCTGTCACAGACGGATTACTCCGCCTGTGGTCAATAGTGTTGGTCAATAATTGGATCGATATCCTGAACCAGTGGCTACGGATCTACCGGTGTGTGTTCTTTCCGAACTGAACTCACTGTGGATTGAATCCATTAACAGACCCACTCTGCTGCTGGATTCTAAGCCTTTCCACTGGAACTCTCCTCGTCCCCATCAGATGCCGAGTTCTCAGAGCCCTGGTTAAACGAGGCCGGTCATGGTTAAGTCTGTGAAACTGGCCCCATCAGAGACTGCGGGCAGGATTAACGAAAGAAAGGACCATTCTGCCTATTGTAGCGGGTGGCTGTTCGTGAGGAGTGAGAGAGAGAGAGTGGAGGGCTGTGGGGTGAGATTTAATTTCCAGCGGCATGTAAATGATGGACCCACAATGGTTGACACCGCAATGGCAGTAGCGAGAACGAGAGTCTGTTTCAACAGTTTGTTTATTTTCAGATGAGTTTTAAAAAATCACCGCACTTACTGCTGATGTCCTACATACTGCCATTGATAAAGTTACATTACTACACCACAAGTAGTGAACAAATCCAAATATATCCCAAAAAACTGTAAACGTTCGTTTGCTGAAGTTCTTACCAGGCACACCAATAACTGCAATAAGCGTATAACTGTTATACCAGTGTCTCAAACTAACTGCTATGTTCAGTAGACATAATATTACTTAAACAATGCTATAACAATGCTCTGAAGCATAAAGCAATAAAACACCAAAGCATTAAGCAATAAAACCAACAAAATCATCGTAGTTTTGTACAAATTAATCATAAATACACCTGGTTAATAGTTTTGAAAGCAGTATTTTCTTACCTGGAAGAAGCAAAACTGGAAAATACGGATGAAACGCAGGTCTGTATACACGCAGCAGCTGAGCTGGCGAGAATGTTTATCATGCACAGTTGAAATACTGAACTCGCTTATTGATGGCTCTGGGCTAAAATCTGCAGCAGACACCAAAGACAATGGAATAGCAACAGTGATCTCCATTTATACTCTATACCAGTCAACCAAGATTATATGCAGTCAACAAAATACTGGTCATACCTTACCTCACTCATATGGTGGTATGTCATCCAATTTCAGAGAATATTACCTGCCAAGTTACAATGGTCCAATTTTTAATGAGACCTGTCAGAAATTGTTCACATGGAAAATGTACAATTAATTCATGAACCGAATATATAAAATATATCAACTCAATTCTTCCACAATTATTTGACTGTTAAATCTTTAATAAAAAGATGCAGGTATTTTTGCACAAATAAAATCAAAAATTTAAGACATTTGGACAGATACATGGATTGGAAAGGTTTAGAGGGATATAGGCCAAATACGGGCATGTGAGACGAGTGTAGATGGGGTGGCTTGGTTGATATGGGCAAGTTGAGACCGAAGGGCCTGTTTCCGTGCTATATGACTAAACCAGATACACATGGTGATATTAGTTGCAATGGCATGCAAATATGAATAGCTCGCTGCCACAGGTTTAATCCACCCAATGACTGTATACTCCCAATGTCAAAGTACTTACGGAGCTGCTGAGCAGTTAATTATAACACAAACTCTGTCATAGTTATTTGTCTTGAGTTCGTAATTTATTTTTATGAGCTATTTTTCTTTACATTTCATGACAGCTCAACCACAGCAAGACTGAGCAAGCATTTACCACAGTTCGATGTGTACTATGTAAACCATGGTGATCTAAAGTTATTTTGGGAATGTATGATTAGCTGCGTCTTATCTGCACATAGTCCATTTGATACTCTGCAACAGCTGTGTGTTAGTGCGTGCAACTGTCATTATTACTCCACTGTAAAAAGTTGTGTGAAACAGGAAGCAATTGTGTGGCTGTTGAATGGAGACCCATATATGTCATATTTGATGAACAATTTTCAACTATTGAATGACAGAAAAAACATTGCAAATTGTGGAGTAAAATATGGCACATCTTCACTATGCTGTCAAAGTATTTAACTCCTTTAGTTAGGAAATATGAGCAATCTGAGCTATTACTTGGATTTGAGATGTAGAATATTCCACTAAATTCATGTACATCTTTGAAGATTTATGTAGTTGTTCCTGATCTTTTGTGTCTGCTTAGTTGCCAGCAAACAATGTTGTGCAGCAACAGGGTTACTGGTAGCTTTAAACTATTGCCAGGTTCAGGGCTGAATTAGCCACTTTGGCACTCATAGAGTCATACCGTGTGGAAAAAAACCCTTCAGCCCAAATTGCCCAAGTCAACAAATGCCGTCGACATTAGTCTCACCTGCCTGTGTTTGGCCCACATCTCTCCAATCCTATCATATCCATGCACCTGACTAAATGTTTGTTAAATGTTGAGATAGTACCTGCCTCAACTATCTCCTCTGGCAGTTTTTTACATATACCTACCACCCTTTGAGTAAAAAAAAAGTCGCCCCTCAGGTTAAACCCCCCCCCCCACCCCTCACCTTAAACCAATTTTGGAATCCGTTTGCCAAAACTCCTTGAATCACATGTACTTTTACCTTCTGGACCAGTCAACCATGTTGGACATTGTTTAAAACTGTACTACAGTGCAAGTATACCATATTTTCTCCATTACCTAAAAAAAATCAGTCAGATTTGTGAACATAAACCCCACTGCCTAGAATGTTTTCCAACAACTGATGTAAGATTCAGTGGTCTGTAGTTTGCTGCTTTATCACTGCTCTTTTTGAATAAGGAAAAAACGTGAATGATCCTCCAGCTCTCTAATATCTCACCCATGGCTAACGTAGAAACAAAGTTCAATTAGAAACCCAGCTATCTTCTCCTTGCTTCCCATAGCATCCTGGGCTAGATCCCATTAGGTCCTGGGGATTTATCCACCTCAGTGTGTGCCAATATCTCTCACACTCCCTCCTTGTTGCCACAGACATATGTCTGATAATATAAATATGAACAAATTATTCTATATGTATATGTGTAGAAATTGAAGCTTGTGAGCTATAATATCCATCAAAATGGTCTGGATGTCATCATGATATGCTTGCAGTTAACAACGTTTTCTTTAAAATATATTTAATTTGAAACTCTAAAACTGCAGTAGCTTGCAATACAACAAGTAACCCAGAGCGTGCAATGATGCAAGTCATCCCTGTAATCAATCCCCTGTGTTTATATTGCAGATAGGCTTTACTCTTCTTCATGGAAGACTGATTTGGAAAATGGAAAATTTATATCTAAGAATTCATTCCTGTTTGGTAGTACTAAATGTTGCAAACATTGGGTGTTAACTCATTGCACTCTACCACCAAAACATAATGTTACCAAACTGGGGTGCATTTCTAAGCAATAGTATTCCCTATAATCTTTCCATTTTTGAAATTATATCATTGGTACCTCTGAAATACAAAAGATAAAGGATAATATAAATGCTGTTGTTTAAATATTAAATCCATTAATTGATTTTCACTGTAACAAACAAAGTTGTCCCAGGACGTATGTGGCACATCAAATAATTTAATGCATTGAATTGAATCAAACTACTTTCAGTGCCAAAGAAATTGCAACAACGGTTTGGGAGATGCACTAAAAGTATGTCCTCGATCTGATTGTGTGTGAAGGGCAGGCATTGAAAACATTTGCAATGTTCATTAACTGTGCAGAATCCAAGCACAAGGGAATAATTGTGTCGCAGTTTGAATATTTGCATTAAACTTAGCTGCAAATTACCTGAAAATCACTGACAAGCAGTGATCACGTGTGGATTTTATTGGGATGAATGATATGATACCATATTTTTTTTCCATCTCTGCAGGATATTTGTGAAGATATTTCTGATCATGTGGAGCTCATCCACGCCCTGCTAGAGACAGAAATATCATTGAAGCTTCTCTCTTATTCAGTCAATATTCTGGTGGACATCCATACTGTTCAACTTCTGTGGCATCAGCTACGTGTTTCAGTTCTTGTGCTCCGTGAAAGAATCCTACAGGGTCTTCAGGATTCCAACGGAAACTATACCAGGCAGACCGACATTCTTCAGGCTTTCAGCGAAGACAGAAAAGAGGTATTTTGTAAGCTCTAATTTATTTTATACTGGCGTTAGCCTTATTAAGAATACTTTATCTACAGTATGTGGAAGAGGCAAGGACCAAGGTTTTTCAATCCTCCTTGCAGTTGGTTCACCATGCAGATACTGGGTGTGGGGGTAGATTGAGGAGTATGATGAAACAAGCAGTTACAAACTGTAAGTAATAATCCACATCAAACCAGGTCAGCTCTATAGGATTTTAGTTAGGCTGTATTTTAACGTGTTCTGGTTGCCCCATTATCAAGAAGGATGTGGAGGATTAGGAAAGGGTTCAGATGAGGTTTACTAGAATTAAGCCAAGAATCGGGGGTATTAACAACAGGAAGCGGTTGGACAAACTTGAATTGAACTCCAGGGGTTGCAGGGAGTCCTGATAGATGTATTTAGAATAATGAGAGGCATAGATAATGTTGGCAGTCAGAACTTATTTTCCAGGATGGAAATAACAAATACTAAAGGGCATAGCTTCAAGGTGAATGGGGCAAAGTTTAAAGGAAATGTCCGAGGCAAAGAGTGTTGTGAGTACCTGGAATGTGCTGTGGTGGTGGATGCTGATACGATAGTGGCATCTAAGAGACTTTTAGATAAGCGTGGGGATATGGATTATGTGCAGACTTAAGGGTTGATCTTGGCAGCATATTAGGTGCAGACATTGTGGGTCAAAGGGCTGTGCTGTACTGTTCTATGTTCTATGCATTAAGAAAATGATATTAGATACACCATTTGTTAACATGAATGGTATTGAAAACATTGACTAGTCTTTGGGAGATCTATGGTCCTAGGAGGACGATTTAAATCCTCTTTTCCAGCACACATCTAACGTTTCAAATAGAAAACTCAAATGTTGGGATAATTAACACATCCCAAATTAATCATCAAAACATGAGACAGGTTGCACAAGACATGAGTGAGCTGTCACAGTGAAGATAAAGGTGTAAATTATTCCAAGTGACTAGTTAGATTCATACAGCACAAAAATAGGCTCCATTGCCCAACTCGTCTATGCCAATCAAGATGGCCCATCTAAGCTAGTCCCATTTGCCTATATTTGGCCCTTATCCCTTTAAACCTCCTGTCCAAGTGTATTTTAAATGCTGTTATAGAACCTGCCTCAATACCCTTCTCTGCCAGATTGTTCCAAATAACCATCACCTTCTGAGTGAAAAAAACTCACTGCCCAGGTTCCAATCTTGCTTCCCTTATCTTAAACATCCTCTGGCTCCTGATTCCTCTACCCTAGGTAAAAGACTGAGCATTCTTCCTATCTATTCCCCTCGTGATTTTACGCACCTCTATAACATCACTCCTCAGCCTCAAGCAACAAAGACCCAGCCTATCTAACCTTTCCTATAGCTCAGGCCCACAAGTCCGCGCAACATCCCTGTAAATTCTCTCTGCACTTTTTCCAACATAATGTTTCCTGAGAGATGTTAGTGCTGCACTCATACGGGCAAGTGGAGAGTATTCTGTCGTGTTCTTGATTACTGCCGAGTGGTTAGGGATTCAGGAACGGAGTCATTCATAGTTGGGTATTCAGCCCCTGGCCTTCTCCTAGAGCCACTATATTATTGTGAATGGTGCAGAATATTGATAGTGCGGCACTTGATAATAATACTGCTGAGGGTGGGGGATTTGCAGTGATTTTTCATTAGATTCTGTTGACTTGTTTTGATAGTGACATATTTTCTCTGTTGGAGAATATTGGAAATGTTTGTCAGGAAATGTAAGCAGATCAGATAATATTGACCAGATACACAAGGTAACAGATCGAATGTTCATGCCATTGAACAGTAGCACCTAAGCTGCTCAAGCGGAATATGGGGTGCTGTTCCTACAGTTTGCATGTGGCCTCACACTGGTGTATTAACAGAACAGATAACACCTTGATCAACGGATACAACAGATGAGATAGGAGGAGGTGCAAGTGAACCTCTGCCTAACAATATGCATCTTGCACCTTCTCCAACCTCATCTACTGTATCCATTGTTCAAGGTGTTGACTCTTATACGTTGGCGAGACCCAAATGTAGACTAGGCGATCGTTTCACTGAACACCTTCGCTCAGTCCGCCTGGGGCGAACTGATTTCCTGGTTGCCAAACACTTTAATTCCCCTTCACATTCCTACACCTTTCTGTTCTGGGCCTTCTCCATTGTCAGAGTGAGGCCAAACACAAATTGGAGGAACAGCACCTCATGTTTCGCTTGAGTATTTTACAATCCAGTGGCATGAAATTATTTCTCTAACTTCAAGTAACCCATGCATCCCCTCTCTCTCGGTCCCTCCCCAACCCAAGTCATTGTACTAGCTTCAAAGCTTTCTTGTTGAGTCTCATTGTCTGTAGTTTGTTTTCACCTAGGCCACAGAAAACAGTGGGCTGTTGCCTTTATCATCGTTACTTTTTTACATATCTTTAATTCATTTGTTCTACATCACTCTATATCACCGTCTATATCTCTCATTTCTCTTTCCCCTGACTCTCATTCTGAAGAAGGGTCTCGACCCGAAACGGTTTTTCTCCAGAGATGCTGTCTGACCTGCTGAGTTACTCTAGCATTTTGTGTCAATCTTCAGTTTAAAACCTGCATCTACAGTTCCTTCCTGCACCCGACTCTTATGTTCTATATTGTGACTGATAAGAGAAGGGATTCCAAGTGATTTTGTTCTTAACTTTTTGTTTGCATGGCACCTGTGAATACGCAACTTCTCTCAGCTCCTCTAACCCTTCAGTATGCTCCAATATATTACAACCTCTTTTTTTGTTTTGTTTCCCAAATATATTAGCCCTCCCTTCTCTAGATTGAAATCTATTTGGCACTTTTCTGCCCAACTGACCAGCCCATCAATATCTTCCTGAGGTCTGAAGTTTTCCTTCTCGATTTTTTCACCATCTCATCATCATGGCCCTTGCATTTACGTCTAAATCATTAATATTTGCAACCATGTGCAAGACTCAGCACTGAAAAATTGATGTTTTTTTCAAGAGGCATAAATGAGCAAGGAATCAATTCTAGCAAAACATCACATTGTGACCCGTCTTGAATTAAATACAATATTTCTGTACTACTCACTCCCCCCAGGATTTCAGAAAGGTTAAAATTCAATTCAGGTGATGAGCCAAATCCTTGAGAAAATCTTTATTATGCTTAGGCCTCAGTCTGAGCACGGTTCCAGTCATCATATAGTAGAGCAGTTGTGATTGCAATAGAGAAGGTGTGGAGGGAATTTTTCAGGATGTTCCCTGAACTGGATTTTTATGGAGATTTAGGTGGGAACTATCTACTTTTTGTTGGTGATTTAAGTAGAATGCTTTTTTGTTTTTTTTAAAAGAGATCATGAAATAATGAATAGTATGACTTTCCAAAACGTTTTTCACATTTGAAGAAGACTCAGTTTTCTGAAGATTATCTGTTGGTTAAGTGCCATTCTGTACAAGTGGTTACACATAATATCTCCAATGATTTTCTTAATCATTTTGTCATTTAAAGATGTCACGCTAATGGGTCTCAACTCCATGAAACATTCTTTTCATAGATATTGTTTACTGTTTCTGCCATGGAATAATAGTTTTACATATTTTGTGATGATATATGTAGAAATAAGAATACAGAACTCAAGACAATAATTTATCACCACGACAGTAACGATTGTCTTAAACCCTTAATAAAAAACGAAAAATGAAGGACATTCTGAATTTTAAAACAAATATGCAAGCTTCCTTTTATTATTGTACTTTATGAGTCTTGCATGGTGCTAGACTGGGACATTGCTGTTCATTATAAACATTGACATCAAATTAGTGATGTTAAATGTGTTGTATATACAGTGTATATTTACATATATATTGAAATCAATTTACTCAAAACATTTTTAAAAAGCTTGAAAAAATATGTAACTAAAGAACACAAAATGTGCTTGCTTTATTGCAAGTACCTTAATATTTGTATAATTACTGTTTGCAGTGGGATTGAAGAGTATGTGGTTAAGATTGCAGAAGTTTTGTTTAGTTTAGTTTAGAGATACAGTGCGGAAACAGGCCCTTCGGCCCACCGAGTGCGCACTGACCAGCAATCCCCGCACATTAACATTATCCAACACACACTAAGGACAATTTACACATACAACAAGCCAATTAACCTACATACTTGTACGTCTTTGGTGTGTGGGAGGAAACCGAAGATCTCGGAGAAAACCCACGCAGTCACACGGAGAACGTACAAACTCCATACAGACAGCACCCATAGTTGGGATTGAACCCGGGTCTCTGGTGCTGTAAGGCAGCAACTCTACCGCTGTGGCACCGTGGCCGCCCTAGCTTTGTATCTAACTCAGTTTTTCAATGAACCAATCCTGTTTTTATTTCACAGCAGAGAATATCCTGCTTATGTAGCACTGGTTATTTTAAAAGATGGAGAGAGCTACTTCTGGTGCGAATCATTCTGGTGAAAAAATTCCATGCTCCCGAGCCAGGTGGAGCCATGGTGATTTGAACCACTGCGCCCCAATCAACCACTTCCTCGCTCCTTCACATTGCTTCCAGGCGCCTAGAATCTGCATGACATTTTTATTCTTAATAATTCTTGTCTGCAGTATTTCTGTGACAAGGCCAGCATTCATTTTCCATCTATAAATGCAATCTAAATGTTAGTCGTGGGGCAATAAAATCAAGCTAAGGAATCAACTTTGGTTTCAATGAGGAGTACAGAAAGGTAATTGGGGAGTAGTACAACCATACCTAAAAGTGAGGTACCAACCAGGCGTAGTTGCAACACAGGACACCATGTGTGCTGATCAATAAGTGTGGACAGACCTGTTCATGAGTTTGAGTCTCTGCAGTCCAGTCACATCTAGTCATAAACAGCCAATGGGATGTGGAGACACTGAAAATCCAATTTACGTTTGGCCTCACTCTGACAATGGAGGAGGCATTGTCCTTCCCATTCCCACACTGACCTTTCTGTCCTGAGCCTCCTCCATTGTCAGAGTGAGGCCAAACACAAATTGGAGGAACAACACATCATATTTCATGTGGATAACTTCCAACCCAGCAGTGTGAGTATTAATTTATTTAATTTCAAGTAATCCTTGCATCCCCTCCCTCTCTATCCCTCCCTCACCCTATTTTCCATATTAGTTTCACAACCGTCCTGCTGAGTTTCAGTTTGCATTACTTGTTATCACCTTCCCCATAACCAACAATGGACCATTGTGAGCTCTTCCTTTCCGTGATCATTGTTGCTTTTTGCATATCTTTCATTTATTTGTTCTATGTACCTTCTATATCTCTCATTTCCCTCTCCCCGACTCTCAGTCTAAAGAAGGGTCTCGACCCAAAACGTCACCTTTTCCTTTTCTCCAGAGATGCTGCCTGACCGCTGAGTTACTCCAGCTTTTTGTGTCTATCTTCAATGTAAACCAGCTTCTGCAGTTCTTTCCTACCCATTTTGTCTTGCTCACTGATGTTTTTATGGTTTCATCAGAAAATCATAGTTATGCAGAACGGAAACAGGTCCTTCATCCAAACAGGTTCATAGCATTCAAGATGGCCATCACAGCTAATCTAATTTGCCTGTATATGGCAAAGAGGCTGCCTGTGTTTTGCATAGAGGATTTGACCTCCCCTAAGCAGGACATTAGAGCTGCGAGATACCAGGTCTAATTTACCATCAAGGGGCAATTATAGTCAGCATAATTAATTGAATTGTGACCAGGACTTGGTGAAATGTCTCTTATATTCTCAGCCACTGGCACGTATACAAGGATATTGAGGTAATCAATGTTTCACACTTTTTTCCTCATAGTACTGTGGATGGTGTAATTGAAAATGTAATTGTAAAAAAGTTTAAATACATCTTTGTGGTTTGTGGTTGAGTGGCTAAACATCAATTTTTTTAATCACTATTTATATGTTTTGTTGTCACCTGCAATGTTTTTGAGGCAAAGAGCTTTCATATCCCTTTTTTTGATAGCAATCATACTCCATAATTCATGTGTTTGTTTTACAAAGTGCTTTTGTTTTTGCAGACCTGCTTGGACACGCTGACTGAAGTTGACGATGCAGGTCAGCTGACTATTAAATGTTCAAAAGACTATTTTTCTTTGGATTGTGGTATTACTGCCTTTGAACTGTCTGACTACAGTCCAAGTGAAGACTTGCCCTGTGACTCAGAGGCCAACATGACATCGAGTTCAAGCTCCAAGTCAACGTCAAAATCTTTTGGGCATTGGAACTCTGATCTGAAAAAAGCCTTTCCAGAGTTGGGTTTACCTTCTGCGCCAAATGAACATTACGTTTCCCATCAAGAGGAAATGAAGGCAAGAGATGAACAACAGCTCACCATTACAGATCACCTGACTTCAATGGAGGATGATAAGGACACAGTCATCTCTAAAATATCACCGACATCAAAAAACCATCCAACCTCGTCTCAGGTTGCCAAGTGTGCCACAATCCAAAATGAAATGATTAAGAACGCCAAGATAATTTCTGATAATAATATGGATGATTTAGAGATGAAAAATTGTGCCAAAATGCATACTTCCAGTGCAAATAGCATCTACTGTGAGAACGCAACACCAAAAAGAACAATTACAGATTGTTTCAATTATAATGAGGCGTCCCCAACGCAACCTTCCTTACCTAAACGAGCTTTGTACCTAGATGAAATGTCTAAGGATGACTTGGAGGTTAGTTGCTGCAGAATTTTACCTTCTGACTTCTCCCACAAAGCAGAAATGAGCAGAAGTACACCCACTCTTCTTGATCATCCAGACAGATCCAAACTTTGGCTGAATTTGTCTTCATCCTACCCAAGCACTTCAATTGCTGCTACCAGTCGCTCATACGATGAATTAAACAAAATGGTCAGCACAGACAATGGATACCTGAGTTCACATTCACAATGTAATTTAAGGAAGGCAGCTTCAGGCACAGGTACAATGCTAGTCCAACATCAAACAAAAATTTCTCCCGTTAGTAAATCATTTGATCTTCATGATTCCACGCAATCTAACAATTTTTCTTTGCTAAGCCCCAAACAGCACTGCAGCAAACCTTTATCTCAAAACATCAATTCTCCATTGCACAAACAACAGAATTATATTTCTGTTACATCCGAACAAACCTCCCCATATCAAAAGCAACCGGAAGCCTCATTTGCAATAAAAGGTTTCCAGCCATGTTGTTCTCCATATACAAAAACTCCAGGTGGAGAAAATAATAATAGTTCCAAACCCTTTAATTCAGATACATTGAATGATAAGTACAAGGAAAGTAATAAATCTGTGTCCTCTGGGTGTCAGAATCAGGTGGCTGATAGTAAATATAAAAGTAAGTTACCCACCAGACATGGTTTGTATGCAGCTTCACAGCTTCCTATTCAAACTTCAGATAATGTGGCCAGGGTAGATTCTGCATGTTGTAGCTCCACTGCATCTTTGCCACAACAGGAAACATGGACAGAGAACAGCGAAAACAAAAGTCAAACTGCTGAAAATGATAAAGTTGACACTTGGTTTGGATTAAATGAGTATCTGGCTCTTCCATCCCATCTGAAGGAAACTGAAGTGTTGGCTTTAAAGCTGGAGAATTTGACAAAGCTGTTGTCACACACACCTGAAGGTGAAACACTTCAGAATATTGATGACTGGGAACTTTCAGAAGCAAATTCAGTCACTGAGGTAAATCCATCAATTCTCAATGGAAGGGAGAGCAGAAAATGGATCTCAGAAAATGAAACTATTTCTCCAACGTCTTCAAGTGATATAGCATCCTCCCTGGAGGACAGCATTGAATCAGGTCCACTCAGCGACATCCTGTCAGATGATGAATTATCAGTAGCAGAAACAAATGGCAAACACCACACTATATGCCAACTCTCACACCATTGGTTAACACAGGTGCCAAAAAATGCCTTGAATGGTGCTTCTTCCAAAACAAGTCTTGTTCAACAGCTACGGGAAGATATTCAGCAGAAACAGAATAACAGCTTTGTCTGGGGAAAGATCGAGGTAAGGGAATAATTTTTCTTCCTTTTGTAAATTAGGATCCAGAGTTAGGCTTATCACATTTAGCACCTTTGTTGACTTTTTCTCGTTAACGTATATGGTGAATAAGTATTGCTGCTGGAAAATTATTTGTATATTTCAACCTCTTCATCTGCATTAAACTATTTCTGGAAATGTAAAGGTAAAGCTCTTCTTTTGCTCAAAGGTAAATCGTAGCTGTTTTTGGGCAAGATGCTGATTTTGCTTTTCAGGATGTCATTGTCACACAAGACCAATAGATATGAGGATTTTGATGCCAAGATATAAGGAGTATGTTACTGCCTTAATTTCTGGTTTGTACTTTGAAGGATATCTAAGATAACTATAACACCTATATGTATAGAAGCTTATATTATAGTTGTATAATATATAATATTGTATATTATATTATAATAATATATATTATATTATATTACACTCCAAACATTAACTGGAATGTCCCAGTAAAGAAGGTTTTGACGGGGTGGAATTTGTCAAATGTGTTCAGGAAAGTTTCCTCCGACAATATATTTTTTTGTTTTTAAATTATTTTTTTAATTAGAAGTAATTACATAATAAAAAACATTTTGTTTGTTGTAGTCATACATTATTAATATTGTTTGTATTAACAATTATATAATAATTGTACTTCTATATATTTTTAAAATGTTTATATAGATAGAAAATAATAGAGGGAAAAAAAAGACCAAAAAAATTAAAAGAGGATGGAGTAATCAGCTAATTATTCATCATTGGAGATATGTCCGTGGATTATAAAATGTAATTCGTCATCTAATCCTTGATTCGGGTTTCAGTCAGGTTCTCATGCTGAACCGGTTTGCCCCTTCAAATATTCAATGAATGGAAACCATATTCTAGTAAATAGTTCGTGTTTGTCCATTAAGACAAATCTTAATCTTTCCAAATGTAGGGTCTCAGACATTTACACAGTCCACATTTAATTGTGGGGGTTATAGGGCCTTTCCAAAATGTTCATATTAATTTTTTCCCAGTTATTAAACTATAATCGATAAAGTTTCTTAGGTTTGTTGTAAATAACTGATTTTGTTCTAGTATTCCTAATATTATTAATTTTGAATCCGGGTCCAATTGGGTATTGACAACTTCCGAAATTATCTTTAAAATTTCCATCCAAAAATTATTAATTTTTATACAACTTACAAATGTGTGCGTTAAGTTAGCCTCTGAGTGCTGACATTTTTCACAAATAGGCATGGGAAAATTCTATTTAATTTTGTTTTTGAATAGTGCAATCTATGTAATACTTTAAATTGTATTAAACGGACAGTGATGTATATGTTGTAAGCTTTCGTCCCATATTTCTGGCCTTATTGTTTGGCCTACTTCATTTTCCCATGATTGCCTATATATTTCCGTCATGGGTTCATCATTATCTAATAGAATATTATAAATATAAGATATCAATTTTTCTGTATTAGGGTGTTTATTCAAACATTCATCAAGAATTTCTATCTTTCTATTTCTATAGTCCTGTGTATTTGATTTAGCATAGTCTCTAATTTGTCGGTATCTAAAGTAGTCATTTGAGTGAAGCCCATAGATTTGTTGTAGTTCCTGAAATGAGAGGAATATACCTTTCCTATAGAGATGACCCATCTTTGTAATTCCGTGATTTTTCCATTGTAAAAAACCCTTATCCATCATTGAGGGTTTAAATGTAGCATTGTTTACAATGGGAAGAGATAGTGGTAAATTATCCAATTTTAGTGTATTTTTTAATTGTTTCCAAATGTGTATTCCACTATATATTATGGGGTTTTCACTATAGGTTTTTTTGCTTAATTTAGTATCGACCCAATTTCAAAAGGTAAACAGTCTTCCTTTTCCATTTTTAACCTATCTGGTTGTTGGTCCAGTTCTTCCAACCAAAAATTCATATTTTTAATATTAACTGCCCATAAATAGAGCATAAAATTCAGTAAACCTCCATTTATTTTTGATTTACATAAGTGTGTTTTATTTATTCTGTGGTTCTTATAATCCGAGACAAAATTGGTGACTATAGAGTCAATCTTTTTTTTAAAAGTTTTTGGGAGATATATCGGGATTAATTGAAAGAGGTACAATAATTGTGGGAGAAAAATCATTTTTATTGCATTAATTCTACCCAACATTGAGATAGGTAATGTTTTCCAATATAAAATATTCTTATGTAATTTGTTCAATAAAGGCAGAAAGTTAAATTTAAATAAAGAAATATTTCTCTTTGTTACATAAATTCCAAGATATTTAAATTTTTCATTTACTATTTTAAAAGGAAATTGTTGTAATATATGTGGGTTACTTTCCATTATTGGCATGATTTCACTTTTATTCCAATTAATTCTGTATCCTGACAACGAGCCATATTGAGTTATTAAATTTAATAAGTTTGGGATACTAACTTCAGGTTTTGTAATGTAAATTAATACATCGTCTGCATATAAGGAAATTTTATTCTCAGTATCTTTGGTATTATACCCATATATTTCACCTCGGAAGACGTGACAATACACTGAACATTCAATACATTGGCTGGTATAAATTGTCCCTCGTGTGTAGGATAGAATGGTAAATGGTAGGGAATTGAGGAATGCTGTGGAACAGAGGAATCTAGGAATGACTGTGCATAGTTCCCTGAAGGTGGAATCGCATGTAGATAGGGTGGTAAAGAAAGCTTTTGGTGTGCTGGCCTTTATAAATCAGAGCATTGAATATAGGAGTAGGGAAGTAACGTTAAAATTGTACAAGGCATTGGTAAGACTAATTCTGGAGTATGGTGTACAATTTTGGTCGCCTAATTATAGGAAGGAAGTCAACAAAATAGAGAGAGTATAGAGGAGATTTACCAGAATGTTGCCTGGGTTCATAGAAACATAGAAACATAGAAAATAGGTGCAGGAGTAGGCCATTCGGCCCTTCGAGCCTGCACCGCCATTCAATGTGATCATGGCTGATCATCCAACTCAGTATCCCGTACCTGCCTTCTCTCCATACCCCCTGATCCCTTTAGCCACAAGTGCCACATCTAACGCCCTCTTAAATATAGCCAATGAACTGGCCTCAACTACCTTCTGTGGCAGAGAATTCCAGAGACTCACCACTCTCTGTGTAAAGAATGTTTTCCTCATTTCGGTCCTAAAGGAATTCCCCCTTATCCTTAGACTGTGACCCCTTGTTCTGGACTCCCCCAACATCGGGAACAATCTTCCAGCATCTAGCTTGTCCAACCCCTTAAGAATTTTGTAGGTTTCTATAAGATCCCCCCTCAATCTTCTAAATTCCATCGAGTACAAACCGAGTCTATCCAATCTTTCCTCATATGAAAGTCCTGACATCCCAGGAATCAGTCTGGTGAATCTTCTCTGTACCCCCTCTATGGCAAGGATGTCTTTCCTCAGATTTGGAGACCAAAACTGTACGCAGTACTCCAGGTGTGGCCTCACCAAAACCCTGTACAACTGCAGTAGAACCTCCCTGCTCCTATACTCAAATCCTTTCGCTATGAATGCTAACATACCATTTGCTTTCTTCACTGCCTGCTGCACCTGCATGCCTACTTTCAATGACTGGTGTACCATGACACCCAGGTCTCGTTGCATCTCCCCCTTTCCTAATCTGCCGCCATTCAGATAATAGTCTACCCTCATGTTTTTGCCACCAAAGTGGATAACCTCACATTTATCCACATTGTACTGCATCTGCCATGCATCTGCCCATTCACTCAGCCTATCCAAATCACCCTGCAGCCTCCAAGCATCCTCCTCACACCTAACTATACCCCCCAGCTTGGTATCATCTGCAAATTTGGAGATGTTGCATTGAATTCCCTCGTCCAAATCATTAATATATATTGTAAATAGCTGGGGTCCCAGCACTGAGCCTTGCGGCACCCCACTAGTCACTGCCTGCCATTCTGAAAAGGACCCGTTTACTCCTACCCTTTGCCTCCTGTCTGCTAGCCAGTTCTCTATCCACATCAATACTGAACCCCCAATACCGTGTGCTTTAAGTTTGTATGCTAATCTCTTATGCGGGACCTTGTCGAAAGCCTTCTGAAAGTCTAGATATAACACATCCACTGGTTCTCCCTTATCCACTCTACTAGTTACATCCTCGAAAAATTCTATCAGATTTGTCAGACATGATTTACCTTTCGTAAATCCATGCTGACTTTGTCCAATGATTTCACCACTTTCCAAATGCGCTGCTATCCCATCTTTAATAACTGACTCTAGCAGTTTCCCCACTACCGATGTTAGACTAACTGGTCTGTAATTCCCCGCTTTCTCTCTCCCTCCTTTTTTAAAAAGCGGGGTTACATTAGCTACCCTCCAATCCTCAGGAACTACTCCAGAATCTAAGGAATTTTGAAAAATTATCACTAATGCATCCACTATTTCTGTGGCTACCTCCTTGAGTACTCTGGGATGCAGACTATCTGGCCCTGGGGATTTATCGGCCTTCAATCCGTTCAATTTACCCAACACCACCTCCCGGCTAACCTGGATTTCACTCAGTTCCTCCCTCTTATTTGACCCCCGTTCCACTGCTATTTCCGGCAGATTATTTATGTCTTCCTTAGTGAAGACAGAACCAAAGTAGTTATTCAATTGGTCTGCCATGTCCTTGTTCCCCATGATCAATTCACCTGTTTCTGACTGCAAGGGACCAACATTTGTTTTAACTAGTCTCTTTCTCTTTACATATCTATAAAAACGTTTGCAGTCAGTTTTTATGTTCCCTGCCAGTTTCCTTTCATAATTTATTTTCCCTTTCCTAATTAAGCCCTTTGTCCTCCTCTGCTGGATTCTGAATTTCTCCCAGTCCTCCGGTAGGCTGCTTTTTCTGGCAAATTTGTATGCCTCATCTTTTGTTTTTATACTATCCCTGATTTCCCTTGTTATCCATGGATGCACCACCTTCCCCGATTTATTCTTTTGCCAAACTGGTATGAACAACCTTTGTACTTCATCCATGCAGTCTTTAAATACCTTCCATTGCACATCCACTGTCAACCCTTTAAGAATCACCTGCCAGTCTATCTTGGCCAATTCACATCTCATACCTTCAAAGTTACCTTTGTTCAAGTTCAGAACCCTTGTTTCTGACTTAATTTTGTCACTCTCCATCCTAATGAAGAACTCAACCATATTATGGTCACTCTTGCCCAAGGGGCCACGCACAACAAGACTGCTAACTAACCCTTCCTCATTACTCAATACCCAGTCTAGAATAGCCTGCTCTCTCGTTGGTTCCTCCACATGTTGGTTGAGAAAACTATCCCGCATACATTCCAGGAAATCCTCTTCCTCAGCACCCCTGCCAATTTGATTCACCCAATCTACATGCAGATTGAAGTCACCCATTATAACCGTGTTACCCTTGTTGCACGCATTTCTAATTTCCTGTTTGATGCCATCCCCAACTCCAATACTACTGTTAGGTGGCCTGTACACAGTTCCCACTAGCGTTTTCTGCCCCTTAGAGTTTCGCAGCTCTACCCATATCGATTCCACATCCTCCACGCTAATGTCCTTCCTTTCTATTGCATTAATCTCCTCTCTCACCAGCAACGCTACCCCACCTCCTTTTCCTTTTCGTCTATCCCTCCTGAATATTGAATATCCCTGGATGTTCAGCTCCCAGCCTTGGTCATCCTGGAGCCAAGTCTCCGTGATTCCAACTATAGCATAGTCATTAATCGCTATCTGCACCTTCAACTCATCCACCTTATTACGAATGCTCCTCGCATTCCAGCAACTAAGTTACAGAGAAAGGTTGAACAAGTTAGGTCTTTATTCTTTGGCGCGCAGAAGGTTAAGGAGGGACTTGATTGAGGTCTTTAAAATGATGAAAGGGATAGACAGAGTTGACGTGGATAAGCTTTTCCCATTGAGGGTAGGGAAGATTCAAACAAGAGGGCATGACATAAGAATTAAGGGACAGAAGTTTAGGGGTAACATGAGGGGGAACTTCTTTACTCAGAGAGTGGTGGCTGTGTGGAATGAGCTTCCAGCAGATGTGGTGGAGGCAGGATCAATTTTAACATTTAAAAGTAAAGTGAATAGGTATATGGATGGGAAGGGAATGGAGGGGTATGGTCAGAGTGCAGGTAGATGGGACTAGGGGAAAATAAATGGTTGGCATGGACTGGGAGGGCCAAGAGGGCCTGTTTCCATGCTGTAATTGTTATATGGTTGTTATATGGTTATATATTTCAGGATGGGATCTCATTCTTTCTGCTAATGGTTCTATTGCAAGTGCAAATAATAGTGGGGATAACGGACATCCTTGTCTACAGCCTCTAGATAAGTTAAATTTAGCTGATAACATTTGATTTGTTGATATTCTAGCTGTTGGGTTAGTATATAAAAGTTTTACCCATGTGTTAAACTTCTCGCCCAATTGAAAATTTTTCCGACAATATGTTGAAGGCCCACATGGGAGAGGCCAATGCTAGTCATGGGAAATTGGGAGGGGCAAGTGGATGAAGTGTTTATGGATGAGTCTTTTGAGACCCGTGACCACTGCTCTATTAGGTTTAAGATACTTATGGATAGAGTTAAAATTCTAAATTGAGACAAGGCCTCGTGGCGAAGGCCTTCCTGAGGTGCCTCGCAGCGGACGCCTTCATGAATTGCCAGGGCCACAGTGCCTACCCAGAAAGATCGTCAGTTGGCGGGACCGGGAACCCGCTCTAAGGCATGTCGGACGGCATAACCAGAAGGGAGCTGGAGACGTCGGATGTGAGGAACGTGGACCAGTCGGAGGATAATGCCTCCAGCACCTTCAAATTTCAAAGTCGGCAGCAGGGGGTACCCCCGGGACACAAACATGACCAGACAGGCCGAACAGACTTTGGACTTTGCCAAAAATGGCGGCAACATGCATGTGTAATATACGCAACATGAATTTCACTGTGCAGTTGCATATGTGTTAAATTATAGCACCATTGACTATTGACTATTAAAGGCCATCATTTAAGGTATCAGTAAGGAACTCACTCAAGTTGATTGGAGCAAGTTTGTTGAAGGAAAAGGAACATCAGGAAAGTAGGCAGAGCATTTTGTTTACCTTCAAGTTTCCAGCATCTGTAGTTCCTTCTTAAACATCAGGAAAGTAGGATTTTTGTTAAAGTGTGTTGACAAGAGTCCAGAACATGCACGTTCCTGTTTGAGTGAAGGACAAAGTCGGTGAGCATAAGGAAGTTTGGATGACAAGGGAATTTGAGACTGTGCTCAAGAGTAAGAAGGTGGCATGGGGTAAGTATAACCAGCTGGATTCAAATGTATCCCTGGAGGATTTTTGGGAACTGAGGAGCAAAAAGAAAATCAGGAGGGCAAAAAGGGGACAGGGGATGACTGGCAGATAACATTAAGGATAATCCCAAAAGATTTTATGTACTTAAGAGGGAAAAGGGTAACCAGAAAGGGAATGGAACCCTCAGCAAACAAAAACTCTGAGTGGAGCCACAGAACTCTCAGTGGAGCCACAGAACTCTCAGTGGAGCCACAGGAGATGTGCAAGTTCCTCAATAAGGATTTCTCATCTGTTTTTACTGTGGATAAAGACATGAGAACACAGGAACCTGGGACAGTCAATGGAAGTGTCTTGAGAGCAGTCAGTATTGTGGTTGAGGAGGTGCTGAAGGTCCTGACGTGTATGAAGGATAATCTCCAGCACCTGATCAGATATATTTGAGGACACTGTGGGAAGCTGGAGAGGAAATTGTAGGTGCCCTGGCTGAGATTTACGAGTCGTCATTAAATACAGGTGAGGTGCCGGAAGTCTGGAGTGTGCACAAATGTTGTGCCTCTATTCAAGAAGGGCTGCAGGAAATAGCCTGGGAACTACAGGCCAGAGAGCCTAACACCTGTGGTTGAAAAGTTACTGGAGAGTATTCTGACGGATAAGATAAACATGCTTTTAGATGGATTATGTCTGATTAGGGCTTGGTTTTACATGTGGGAGGTCATGTCTCACAAATCTAATTGTGTTTTTTGAAGATGTGACCAAAAGGTTGATGAGGGCAAAGATGCAGATGTTGTATATATGGATTTCAGCAAGGCATTCGACCATGTTCTGCATGGTAGTCTGCTCTGGTAGGTTAGATGCATGGTATCTAAAGAGGGATAGCTGAATGGACAGAACATTGGTTTTATGGAAGGAAGCAGAGGGTGATGGTGGAAGGTTGTTTTTCAGACTGGAGGGCTGGAGGGCTGTGAGCAGTAGTGTGCCTCAGGGTTCGGTGCTGGGCCCTTTGCAGTTTGTCATCTATATAAATAATTTGGATGAGAACATACACGGCATAATTAGCAAGATTACAGATGACAATAAAGTGGGTAGTATTGTACATAGTGAAGGTGGTGCAGCAGGATCTTGATTGGATGGCCAGGTGGGCTGAGGAATGGTTGATGGAATTTAATACAGAGAAATGTGATGTGTTGCATTTTGGGAAGTCTAACAAGGTTAGGACCTACACAGTTAATGGCAGGGCTCTGGGGAGTATTGTAGAGCAGAGGGACCTCGGAGTGAAGGATGAAATTCAGTCCCTTGCGAGGGGTGACATCGGGACTGCCGATGTAGAGTCGCTATGGATAGAATTTGAGGAATTGTAAGGGTAAGAAGACACTAATGGGAGCTATCTACAGCCCCCCAAACAGTAGCCTGGATATAGGGTGCAAGTTGCAGCAGGAATTAAAATTGGCATGTAACAAAGGTAATGCCACTGTGGTTATGGGAGATTTCAATATGCAGGTAGACTGGGAAAATCAGGTTGGTTCTGGAACCGAGCAAAGGGAGTTTGTAGAGTGCCTCCGAGATGGATTCTTAGAGCAACTTGCAATGGAGCCCACCAGAGAAAAGGCAATTCTGGATTTAGTGTTGTCTAATGAACCAGATTTAATAAAGCGAACTCAAGGTAAAGGAGCCGTGAGGAGGTAGTGACCATAATATAATAAGTTTTGATCTGCAATTTGAGAGGGGGAAGGTTAAATCAGAAGTGTCAGTGTTGCAGTTAAACAAAGGGGACTATGAAAGCATGAGAGAGGAGCTGGCCAAGGTCAACTGGAAAAGGATCCTAGCGGGAATGACAGTGGAACAGCAATGGCAGATATAATCCTGAAGATGCAGGATCATTTCATTCCAAAGAGGAAGAAAGATTCTATGGGGAGTAAAATGCAACCGTGGCTGACAAAGGAAGTCAGGGATGGAATAAAACTGAAAGAAAAGGTGTATAGCAATAGCAAAGAGTAGCGTGAAGCCAGAGGATTGGGTAACATTCAAAGGACAACAGAAGGTCACAAAAAGGGCAATACGGGGTGAAAAAATAAAGCTGGCCAAGAATATAAAGAAGGATAGTAAAAGCTTCTTTAGATATGTTAAGAGAAAAAGATTAGTAAAGACAAATGTGGGTCCCTTGAAGGCAGAAACAGGTGAAATTATTATGGGGAACAAGAAAATGGCAGAAGAGTTGAACAGGTACTTTGGTTCTGTCTTCACTAAGAAAGACAAACAATCTCCCAGATGTACTAGAGGACAGAGGATTGAGGGAGACAAAGGAACTGAAAGAAATTTGCCTTAGGCGAGATATAGTATTGGGTGTACTGATGGGAGTGAAGGCTGATGGGGATTAACCTCGTAAACCTATGCTGCACTACCTCAATAGCAAGGATGCCCAGGGCCTGATGGTCTGTATCCCTGGGTACTCAAGGAGGTGGCTCTAGAAATCGTGGACGTATTGGTGATCATTTTCCAATGCTCTATAGATTCAGGATGAGTTCCTGTGGATTGGAGGGTAGCTAATGTTATCCCACATTTCAAGAAAGGAGCGAGACAGAAAACTGGGAATTATTGACCAGTTAGGCTGACATTGATGCTGGGGAAGATGCCAGAGGCAATTATTAAAGGAGTAATAATGGCGCATTTGGATAGCAGTTAAAGGATTGATCCAAGTAAGCATAGATTTATGCAGGGAAAATCCTGCTTGACTAATCTTCTGGGATTTTTTCAGAATGTGACAAGTAAAATGGATGAAGGAGAGCCAGTGATGTAGTGTGACTAGACCTTCAGAAAGCCTTTGATAAAGTCCCATACATGAGATTAGTGGGCAAAATTAGAGCACATGGTATTGAGGGTAGGGTATTGATATCGATAGAGAATTGGGTGGCAGACAAATAGTAGGAATAAATGGGTCCGTGTCAGAATGGCAGGCAGTGGCGAGCCGCAAAGCTCGGTGCTGGGGCCGTAAGTATTGACAATATATATTAACGATTTAGATGGTGGGATTAAAAATAACACTAGCAAATTTGCAGATGACACAAAGCTGGGTGGCAGTGTGAACTGCAAAAAGGAAGATAGGAGGTTGCAGGGATTGGACAGGTTGAGTGAGTGGGCAGATGCATGGCAGATGCAGTATAATGTAGGTAATGTGAGGTTATCCATTTTGGTGGCAAGAACAAGGAGGCAGATTATTATATTATCTCAATGGTGTCAGATTAGGAAAAAGGGAAGTGCAACGAGACGTGGGTGTCCTTGTACACCAGTCACCTGAAGAAGGGTCTCGACCCGAAACGGCGCCGATCTCCTTCGCTCCTTAGATGCTGCTGCACCCGCTGAGTTTCTCCAGCCTTTTGTGTACCCACTGAAAGTAAACATGCAGGTGAAGCAGGCAGTGAAGAAAGCTAATTGCATGTTGGCCTTCATAACGAGAGGATTTGAGAGTTTAAAAGAAAGTTAGATGGAGCTCTAGGGCTAGCGGAATCAAGGGATATGAGGAGAAGGCAGGCACGGGTTACTGATTGTGGATGATCAACCATGGTCACAATGAATGGCGGTGCTGGCTCAAAGGGCCAAATGGCCTCCTCCTGCACCTATTTTAAATGTTTCCATGTTTCTATGTTTAATTGGGAGTGTCATCAGGTGGATAGGGAAGTCAGAAAAGCTTTCGGCTCATTGGCCTTCATCAGTTAGAGTATTGAGGATAAATGTTGGGAGGACATTGTGCTGTGATATAAGACATAGGTGAGGCTACATTTAGAGTATTACTACAACAAGCGGGACCCGTGTCCCTGTCACATGTGAGACCTGGTCCCCAAACACAAACCATTCCCTCAATGTAATATACAACCACTCACCCATAGCTTCCATGGGAGGCCTGATCCCTCAACGCAACCCATTCCCCACTGCAATATTCCACCACTCACCCATTCCCCCAGCACAACCCGTTCCGCCAACACAATATTCTACCACTCACCCATAGCCTCCAACTGTGCAAGGGCTGCTTATTTCCCGTTATTCACCCTCCCTGATGCTGAAGAACCTGGAGTAAGTGTTGTATGATGGCAACATTGTGCGTGGAGGATTGTGATATCCCATCCAGGTGGAAAGTTGGTGGAAGCAGGGTGTTCCTGTATTGCAACTTTGTATCAAAATTTGTTAGAAACTGGCAGGAAGGATTATAACAGTAAAAATCTTGTTCAAGTTGGCTTTTTAAACTTTGAAATATCAATAGCTTGTGAAATATGACATCAAATGTGAAGAAACTTGATACGAATGACCACGGGAAAAATTCCGCAAAATATTTCACGCTATTGTGTATCGTTTTGGTGTAGCTCCTGAGATGACAGACAGACAGACAAACAGACAGACAAGTCGAGACTTTTAATAGGTAGACAAAAATGCTGAAGAAACTCAGCAGGTGATGCAGCATCTATAGAGCAAAGGAATAGGTGACATTTTGGGTCGAGATTCTTCTTCAGACTGATGTGGGGGTGGAAGGGCGGGTAAAGGAAGGAAGAGGCGGAGACAGTGGGCTGTGGGAGAGCTGGGAAGGGGAAGGGTATGAGGAAGAAAGCAACAACTACCTGAAATTGGAGGTCAATGTTCATACCACTGGGGTGTAAACTACCCAAGCGAAATAAGAGGAGCTGCTCCTCCAATTTGTGGTGGGACTCACTCTGGCCATGGAAGAAGCCCAGGACAGAAAGGTCGGATAGGGAATGGGAGGGAGAGTTGGTGCTGAGCCATCGGGAGATCAGGTTGGTTAATGCGAACTGTGCAGAGGTGTTGGGCGAAGCGATCGCCAAGCCTGCGCTTGGTCTCATTGATGTAGAGCAGTTGACACCTAGAGCAGCGAATGCAATAGACGAGGTTGGAGGAGGTGCAGGTGAACCTCTGCCTCACCTGGAAATACAGCTTGGGTCCTTGGATGGAGCTGAGGGGGGAGGTAAAGCGACAAGTGTAGCATTTCCTGCGGTGGCAAGGGAAAGCACCAGGGGAGGGGGTGATTTGGGTGGGAAGGGACAAATTGACCAGGGAGTTATGGAGGGAGCTGTCTCTGCAGAAAGCCAAAAAGGGGGGAGACTGGAAAATGTGGCCAGTGGTGGGATCCCGTTGGTGGTGGCAAAAATGTCTGAGACCTTTAATAGTATAAGATAGATATACTGGATCAAGTGGGACCCATTGGTCCCTGTTCCCCCAAATGCAATATTCCACCATTCACCCATTCCCCCAATGCAACCTGTTTCCACCACTCACCTGTTCCCCAAATGCAAACTATTTCCCCTACGCAATATTCCACCACTCACCGATAGCCCCCAACAGTGCAGATGCGGCTCATACACTCCCTCCCTCTCCTTTTCACCCTCCCTCTCCACCTCCCCTCCTCCACCTCCCCTCCTCCACCTCCCTTTCCTTTTCCCTACCCCCAGTCACTCCCTCCCTCACCTCTCCCCATGCTACTCTCCCACTAAACACAATGTTTAAATACCATTTCTCCTTCTCCCCTCTCCCTTCCCCACTCCCTCTCTGTCCTTACAACAATATAACAAATCTCTCATTGCACTGGGTGGAACACTGTTGATGGACAGTTTATGTAAATGAGATTCCATTGTGATGTCATTGTCGGGTGGAGCATTGTTCATGAGCAGTTTATGTAAATGAGATCCCATTGTCACATCATAGCTGTAACTGCCAGAAACTGCCTCTGCAGTGTTCAAGTCATTCTTTCTCAAAATGGATTTAGTAAAGTTGAATATGTCAATAACTTGTAAAATATAACATCAATCTGAACGAAACTAGATAAAAACGCACAAGTCAATTGTGAGTAAGATGGAGCAAAATTATAGCGCTATCGTCCACCATTTTGGCATAATTTCAGGAACACACACACACACACACACACACACACACACACACACAAGATGAGAGTTTTAGTAATACACTAGACTAAGTGGGACCCATTGGGTCCCAGCATCACACGGGAGGGCTGGTCCCCAGAAGCAATATTCCACATCTCCACCAATTCCAATATTGATGGCCAGTGGGGGGAGGGGGGTGCTTTCTGGAGCTAGTATGGACATTGTGGGCTGAAGGGACTGGTTTCCAGAGGGCTAGTATGGACATTGTGGGCCGAATGGATTATTGGGCTGGTGGCTCAGTCACTCAAGCCTGTTGTGCTGGCAGCTTACTCATTCACGGCTGGTGGGCTGTCAGTTGACTCACGGCTATTCCTTGAAATTCCATTTCAAGCAGGGTGCAAGGCCACCAAATTCAAGTGCAGTTTCTTTCCGCGTCAAACAGGGTGCAAGGCCACCAAATTCAAGTGCAGTTTCATACCATTTCAATCAGGGTGCAAGGCCACTAAAGACAGCGAGTCTTGACCTCTCCATCCTACATCTTGCAGAGACTGAGCCATGCCGACACTTCTGGGTTTTATAGTCCCTCCCACCAGAAGGGGCATGGCCTTCATGGTGTGATTGACAGGAGAATCTCAACATTTTGTAAACACTAATAACTCATTTATTTTTCATCTATGGGAAAAGTCCTCAGCACCTGATGAGCTGAGGGGGACATCTTACTCAAAGATGCCAAAAAAACACAGCCATATGTGGTAGCATTTGTTCAATACAAAGCACAACTTTAATTAGGCAAGGCAACTTTAATTAGGCAAGGCAACTTTAATTTAGCCAGGAACTATAATTAGGCAAGGCAACTATAATTAGGCAAACAAGGTAGACAAAAGTGCTAGAGAAACTCAGCAGGTGCATCTATGGAGCGACGGAAATGGGCAATGTTTCAGGCCGAAACCCTTCTTCAGACTGATGTGTTGTGCGGGGCGGGGGGGGGGGGGGGGGGGGGAGAAGAAGAAAGGAGAAAGGAAGAGGAGGAGCCAGAGGGCCGAGGGAGAGCTAAGAAGGGGAGGAAACAGCAAGGGCTACCAGAAATTAGAAAATTGTGAGACAAAAGTGCTGGAGAAACTCAACAGGTGCAGCAGCAGAAGGTAACTTTAGCATTTCCAAACCATAGGCAACACAGCTTTAGCATTTCCAAACCAAAGGCAACACAGCTTTAGCATTTTCAAACCAAAGGCAATACAGCTTAAGCATTTCCAAACCAAAGGCAACACAGCTTTAGCATTTCCAAACCAAAGGCAACACAGCTTTAGCATTTCCAAACCAAAGGCAACACAGCTTTAGCATTTACAAACCAAAGGCAACACAGCTTTAGCATTTACAAACTATATTTTCAAACGACATTAAGAGCACTGACAGGTCAGTAAAACCACTCACCGTTTAGTAGACATGTGTTCAATGCTCAGACTGAGAGATGTGACCCTCTCACTTCCCCATCTTGCAGAGACTGACTGAGGCACTCAACACTTCTGGGTTTTATAGTCCCTCCAGAAGGGGCGTGGCCTTCAGGAGGGAGAATCTCAACAATTTTAAAACACTAATAACTCTTTTAGTTTTCATCGATGGGAAAAATCCTCTTGTCCTGCGAAGCAGAGGGGCAGTAAGATAGCCAAAAATCACAGCAGTAAGTGGCAGCATTTTTTATGAAATCAATATACAGAACAACAGGAAGTGGTCAAGATCAGACTTTTAGTAATATACTAGGCCAAGTGCAGACCCATTGGGTCTGGTCCCCGAACGTGCTTCAGTCATGAAAATCGGCCGCGGGGGTAAAAGATGGCACCGTTTTTGGAGGATAGCGGGCTGCAGCAGCTGCCGTTATGGTGTGTGGCCAGCAGGAGGCCACAAAATGAGTGAGTGTGGGGGTCAGGGGGTGTGAAGGATTTTATTTTAAAAAGTGTACATAAAAATGTCTAAATGTAATGAGGAGTGAATGGGTGAAAGTAAAAGTGTAATGTGTAGCAAAATGGAAAATAGCTTGGAGTTTGAAAGTGTAGTTTTGGCGAACCATGAAATCAAAGGGCAAATCTGACACACACATGGTCGGCAGACACATACAGAGTTTTAATAGTATATAGATAGATATAGATATATATATACATATACATATACACATACACATACACATACATATATAGATGTTTAGCTTTGGTCACCGTGTTATAGGAAAGATGTTGTCAAGCTGAAAAGGGTGCAAAGAAAATTGATGAGGACATTGCCAGGATTCGAGGGCCTGAGCAATAGGAAGAAGTCGTACAGACTAGGACTTTATTCCTTGGAGAGTAGGAGGATGAGGAATGATCTTATAGAGGTGTACAAAATCATAAGAGGAATAGATCATTTAAATGCAGTCTTTTGCTCAGAGTAGGGGTATCGGGAACCAGAGGACATAAGTTTAAAATGAGAGGGGAAAGGTTTAATAGGAACCTGAAGGGTTACTGTTTTACACAAAGGGCAGTGGGTGTATGGAATGAACTGCCGGAGGTTGCTGAGGCAGGTACTATAACAATATTTAAGAAACATTGAGACAAGTGCATAGATAGGATAGGTGTAGAGTGATATGGGCAAAATGCAGGCAGGTGGATGTGGTAGGAAGTGTAGATAGGGCATGTTGGTCGGCATGGATAAATTGGGCTGAAGGGCCTGTTTCCATGCTCTATGACAGAGACTCCTGAATTTGCATTATTTGTGAAAACTGTCCTTTTAATTCCTGCAGAATTGCAACATATAATTACAATTTGCTGAAATATGCATAATCCCTTGCAAATCTGCTGGGAAAACCCATGCAAGGTTACAGACTTCCCAGCTCCATCATGTGGCCTCAGATAGTAAATGCACTGATACAGAATCTCAGATTTTTTTTACGGATAACATTTATTCAGTATGTGTTACGGTTCCAGTGTCATGCAGCTGACTGAGAAATAGATTTTGACAGCATTCTAAGGTTATTAAAAAAACTTAAAGGCAAATCAGGGCAGATATTAGGAAGTGTTTCTTTATACAGAAATTGACAAACATCTGTAATAGGTGGTCAGAAAATGAATTTAAAGTAGAAACTATGTTAAAAGCAGCTGGAATATGTTGCAGAAATCAGTATGATTAAATTCTGACCCGAGGACATCAAATTGACTTCAGAACACTCTTAAAATCTATTTCTGTTTTACGACTATGAATCATTTAGTCATACAGCACGGAAGCAGGCCCTTCGGCCCAATTTGTCCATGTCTACCAGGATGCCGCATTTAAGCTAGTCCAATATCCCCCTAAACCTTCCATGTACCTGTCCCTTTTAAATGCTGGCATAGTACCTGCTTCGACTATCTCCTCTGGCAGCTTGTTCCATAAACCCACCATCCATTGAGTGAAAAAACATGTCCCTCAGGTTTGTATTAAATCTTGCACTTCCCATTTTAAACATATGTCCTCATATATTTGATATCCCTACCCTGGGTAGAAGACTGCGCATTCACCTTGTCTACTCCCCTCATGATTCTATACACCTCACCTCAGCCTCCTTTCCTCCAAGGAATAAAGTCCTCGCCTTCCCAACCTCTCCCTATAGCTCAGCCTTGGTAATGTTCTCATAAAAAGGCATTTGGTATGCATGCCTTTATAGGCATTATATTATGTACATCACCCCACAGGACGGATGTACCTATAGGAAGAGTGCAGAAGACATTCTCTCAGATGTTGTCTGGAATAAAAGATTGTATTTATAAAATGAGATTGGAGAAGCTAAGTTTATTCTCAATGGTAATGAGGATTTTTTGGCTTCACCAGGTAAATAATATCCCAACCAACTGGATGATATTAGGGAGGTTTTGGAGAGGGTTGATGTGGTAAGGCTAAACTGTTTAAGGCTATACACAAGTTGAGAAGAAACTATATAGGGAATGTGGACATACCTTTCCCTCGTAGTGTTTGATTGTTGCCAAGGGTTGGACATTTGGGCATCTAATATCAAAATATGTATGAGAGAGAGTGTTATATCAATTTTTCCTTTGGCTGGGTATAGGAGACATATCGGACTGAGTGCCTTTGCTTTGTACAGAATACAAAGGAGGAAGAAAATGTTTGTTCTTGAATTGCATGCTAATTGAATAGCTAATTCCTTGTGGTGTGTGTGACATGGGAAAATAAGATGGGCTTCATGTGTTCATTCTTGTACAGTGCTCATTTATTTTGGGGAGAGTGTATACTGCAGAGGCTATACATTTTCCTCTCTGGAATTGGGAAGTTCTGTGTGAGCTGAAGGGGTCATTAATAGATTTTGTGTTTCAGACTCAGGCATAATCAATAATTGATTTCCCTCCTGTTTACAAAGATACATTTATTTCTCTCACTGTTAGCCATAGTGTCCACAGTATATTGATTTATGTTGTCTGCTAAGGAATTCATAAAAATCCCACATGGAACTGTCGGACGCAGCATAAGCAGAAAGAAAAGGATTGATCAGCTTAAGAAATTATTACAAAACTGATTCTTAATCATGATTTAAATCTTGCAATCACCAGGAACATCATATTTCATTTTATAACTTATTCATTAGACAGCTCCCTGCTTGTGTGCTGCAGTTATATTTCTTCCTTTTAAATGGTACAAAATTTGTCTTGTGTCCATCCATCTTGGTCTCCCTGAAATCTCTCTCAAGATCCCTTTGTCATGAGCAACTATTCAGTCCCCCTGCAGTAATTCTTCATTTGTAAGTCCTTTGAGATTTTCCATTCTTGCATTTCTGATTTTAGTTTAAATGCCTCCAATAATTCCTTTGCTGTCTGCTCCTGCACTGTCACTGGTGGGATGATGTCATAATTCATTCTTAGACTCCTCTTTCTGATCTGCATTTGCCCTTTCGCAACAGTATCCCTACCCAGCCCAGTGGCCAAACATTTCTGATGATACCAGGCTCTACCTCTTCAGCCCAAAATATTTAGACTCTGCCTCCATTTTGTGTACCATCTAATTTTGACTTGAGATTGAAACAATTACCCCCTGATCCTTCATCACCAACTATGCTTTCATTTCACTGGCGTTTCCACTGAACTTTCTTCAGTTGCATTTGGTCCCACCTTCCTAATGACTCCTCTTGGCTTGGGAGTCACAGGTTTTACATCACTGTAAAGTCCCTACAGATGTTTCCTGCACATTATAAGCACAGGTTTTGTGTAACTCACACATACTGTGTCATAGAATGACAGAAAATGTACCATGTAGAATTAACTAATTAACTAGGCTAGCATTTTGCAGAATATCTGTACTCTGTCTGCAACGGCCATCTTGAACTTCCAGTTTCATCTCATTTCAACTTCTTTCTTCACTTTCCACACCAAATCCACTGCCACAGTGAGGCCAAATGAAAAATAGATGAACAAACCTTTGTATTGCACTTGGGTAGCCTACAACCCAATTTTCCAGTTTTCATGTAACCTATACCTTCTGCATTCCTTTCCCACTGCCACTAGTCTTTCCAGGTTCTTTCTTCCTTTGTTTACCTCTTTTTCTATGTTCTTTTCTTTAGAGATACAGCAGGGAAACAGGCCCTTTGGCCAACCGAGTCCATACTAACCATACCCGTTCACAATAGCTCTATGTTATCCCACATTTGCATCCACTCCCCATACCTTAGGGGCAATTTACAATGGCCAATTAAGCTACAAAATCTTTTGGGATGTGAGAGGAAACCGGATAAATCCAGATAAACCCATGAGGTGATAGGGAGAACATGCAAACTCCACACATACATCACCCAAGATCAGAATCAAACCCGGGTTTCTGGCTTTACCAGCTTTGCCACTGTGCAGCCCTTGTGTTTTATGTTCTTTATGCATATATCAAATGTAATGAGGGGTTCTGTCTCTGCAACTCTTTCAGGCAATGATAACAGTGATCTCCAGACCCCTACCAACTTCTGGATGTAAAAATAATTTCTCATCTCCCCTAATCTTTTCTATCATTTACGTTAAAATTTATATCCACTGGTTTTTAACTGCTTTGTTAAATAAAAGAGACCTTATTTCCTATGTGCTTAGCAAGTTTTTTTTAATAAAGGGAATGATGGTCACCTGGAAGGCGCTGCCAGGGGTGGTGGTGAAGGCAAATGTGATAGTGCCATTTAAGAGGTTTTTAGTTAGGCACATGAATATGCAGAGAATGGAGGGATATAGATCATGTGCAGGCAGGGAAATTAGGTTAACTTGGCATGATGCCAGCATGGATATTGCAGGTTGAAGGACTTGTTCCTGTCCAATGCTGTTCTATGTTCTCCATACATTTCACTTTCCTGACATTCCCTTTCCTTCAAATGAACTGCTCCAATCAATTTGAGCGAGTTCCTGTCAAATACCTTCAAAGTTGGCATTGCCCCAATATAGAACTTATTTGCCCTGTCTCCTTTAAATCTTCTCTGCGCCCTTTCCAGCTTCACATCGTTTTTATAACACGGTGACTAAAACTGAACATAGCTCTAAATGTGGCCTTACCAATGTCTTATACAACTGTAACATGACCTCCCAACGTCTATAATCAATGCTCTATGAACAAAGGTCTTCCTGACCACCCTATCTACCTATGATGCCACTTTCAAAGAACTATGTATCTGCACTCCTAGATCTCTCTGCTCTACAAAACTCATCAGTTCATGTTCTTGGAGCAAAATTAGGCCATTTGGGCCATCGTCTGCTCCGCTATTCAATCATGGTTGAATCTATCTTTCCCTCTCAACCCCATTCTCCTGCCTTCCCCCTGTAACTACTGACACCTTTACTAATCAAGAATCTGTCAATCTCCCTCTTAAAAATATCCATTGACTTGGCCTCCACAGTTGTCTGTGGCAACTAATTCTACAGATTCACCACCCTCTGACTAAAGAAATTCCTCCTCATCTCCTTTCTAAAGATACTTCTTTTTATTCTGCGGCAATGGCCACTGGTCCTAGACTCTCCCACTATCCAAGGACAAATAGCTGACTGGATAGAAAATTGGCTTCATGGAAGGAAGCAGAGAATAATAATGGAGGTTGCTTTTCAGACTGGGGGCCTGTGACATTGTGTAACTGAGGGTTTGATGCATGGCCCCTTCTCAGTTTGTCATCAATATGAATGATTTAGATGAGAATATATAAGGCATAATTAACAAGTTTGCAGATGACATTAAAGTGAGTGGCATTGTAGCTAATGAAGATGGTTAGCAAAATTGCAGCAGGATCTTGAACAGTTGGGGAGGCGGCTGTTGATGGAATCAGGGTCCATGTTTTGATGCATGGAAACATCAAATGGGCAAAAGCAATCAGGAAAAGGCTACATCTGTATTCTATCAGACTGTCCATTATAAAGAAGACACTGGACTCCAAAACCAACATGCACCAAAGTATGAATTTCTGATAGATTGTATTTTTGCTATTAGTTTTTAGTTTAAAAGATACAGTGGAAACGGGCCCTTTGGCCCATCTAATCCAAGTCAACCATTGATTGCCTGTAATCTAGTTCCACGTTATCTCACTTTCACATCTTATACACTAGGGGCAATTTATAGAAGCGAATTAACCTACAAATCTGCCTGTCTTTAGAATGTGGGAGTAGTGGGTGACACAGAGGTTCAATGGTAGAGTTGCTGCCTTGCGGTGCCAGAGATCCGGCTTCGATCCTAACTACAGATGCTGTCTGTATGGAGTTTGTACATTCTCCCTGTGACGGCGTGGGGTTAATTCTGATGTTCCTGTTTTCTCCCACATTCCAACGATGTGCAGGTTAAATGGCTTTTGTAAATTATCCCGAGTGTGCAGGATAGAACTAGTATATGGGTAATCGTTGGTCAGCATGTGGGCCGAAGGACCTGTTTCCATTCTGTATCTCTAAACTGAATTAAATTAAAGTAAATCAAACCGGAGCACCCTGAAACATAGAAACATAAAAAATAGGTGGTGTAGGCCATTCGGCCCTTCGAGCCTGCACCGCCATTCAATATGATGATGGCTGATCACCCAACTCAGTATCCCGTACCTGCCTTCTCTCCATACCCCCTGATCCCTTTAGTCACAAGGGCCACATCTAACTCCCTCTTAAAGATAGCCAATGAACTGGCCTCAACTACCTTCTGTGGCAGAGAATTCCAGAGATTCACCACTCTCTGTGTGAAAAATAGTTTTCTCATCTCGGTCCTAAAAGATTTCCCCCTTATCCTTAAACTGTGACCCCTTGTCCTGGACTTCCCCAACATCGGGAACAATCTTCCTGCATCTAGCCTGTCCAACCCCTTAAGAATTTTGTAAGTTTCTATAAGATCCCTCCTCAATCTTCTAAATTGGGGCGAATACAAGTCAAGTCTATCCAGTCTTTCTTCATATGAAAGTCCTGACATCCCAGGAATCAGTCTGGTGAACCTTCTCTGTACTCCCTCTATGGCAAGAATGTCTTTCCTCAAATTTGGAGACCAAAACTGTACGCAATACTCCAGGTGTGGTCTCATCAAGACCCTGTATAACTGCAGTAGAACCTCCATGCTCCTATACTCTAATCCTTTTGCTATGAATGCTAACATACTATTTGCTTCCTTCACTGCCTGCTGCACCTGCATGCCTACTTTCAATGACCGGTGCACCATGACACCCAGGTCTTGTTGCATCACCCCTTTTCCTAATCGGCCACCATTCAGATAATAGTCTACTTTCCTGTTTTTGCCAACAAAGTGGATAACTTCACATTTATCCACATTATACTGCATCTGCCATGCATTTACCCACTCACCCAGCCTATCCAAGTCACCTTGCAGCCTCCTAGCATCCTCCTCACAGCTAACACTGCCGCCCAGCTTCGTGCCATCCGCAAACTTGGAGATGTTGTATTCAATTCCCTCGTCCAAATCATTAATATATATTGTAAATAGCTGGAGTCCCAACACTGAGCATTGTGGTACCCCACTAGTCACTGCCTGCCATTGTGAAAAGGACCCGTTTACTCCTACTCTTTGCTTCCTGTTTGCCAGCCAGTTCTCTATTCACATCAATACTGAACCCCCAATACCGTGTGCTTTAAGTTTGTATAATAATCTCTTATGTGGGACCTTGTCGAAAGCCTTCTGAAAGGCCAGATATAACACATCCACTGGTTCTCCCTTATCCACTCTACTAGTTACATCCTCAAAAAATTCTATAAGATTCGTCAGACATGATTTACCTTTCGTAAATCCATGCTGACTTTGTCCAATGATTTCACCACTTTCCAAATGTGCTGCTATCCAATCTTTCATAACTGACTCTAGTATTTTCCCCATTACCGATGTTAGACTAACTGGTCTGTAATTCCCCGTTTTCTCTCTCCCTCCCTTTTTAAAAAGTGGGGTTACATTAGCTATCCTCCAATCCTCAGGAACTACTCCAGAATCTAAAGAGTTTTGAAAAATTATCACTAAGGCATCCACTATTTCTGGGGCTACTTCCTTAAGTACTCTGGGATGCAGCCGATCTGGCCCTGGGGATTTATTGGCCTTTAATCCATTCAATTTACCCAACACCGCTTTCCGGCTAACCTGAATTTGACTCAGTTCCTCCATCTCATTTGAACCGCGGTCCCCTGCTATTTCCGGCAGATTATTTATGTCTTCCTTAGTGAAGACAGAACCAAAGTACTTATTCAATTGGTCTGCCTTGTTCCCCATGATCAATTCACCCGTTTCTGACTGCATGGGACCTACATTTGTTTTAACTAATCTTTTTCTCTTCACATATCTACAAAAACTTTTGCAGTCAGTTTTTATGTTCCCTGCCAGTTTTCTTTCATAATCTATTTTCCCTTTCCTAATTAAGCCCTTTGACCTCCTCTGCTGGACTCTGAATTTCTCCCAGTCCTCTGGTAGGCAGCTTTTTCTGGCTAATTTGTAAGCTTCATCTTTTGTTTTGATACTATCCCTGATTTCCCTTGTTATCCATGGATGCACTACCTTCCCTGATTTATTCTTTTGCCAAACTGGATGAACAATTGTTGTAGTTCATCCTTGCAGTCTTTAAATGCCTTCCATTGCATATCCACTGTCAACCCTTTAATCATAGAAATCATAGAATCATAGAAAATAGGTGCAGGAGTAGGCCATTCAGCCCTTTGAGCCTGCACCGCCATTCAATATGATCATGGCTGATCATCCAACTCAATATCCTGTATCTGCCTTCTCCCCATACCCCCTGATCCATTTAGCCACAAGGGCCACATCTATAGAACCAATTAAGAATCAATTGTCAGTCTATCTTGGCCAATTCACATCTCATACCCTCAAAGTTACCTTTCTTTAAGTTCAGGACCCGTGTTTCTGAATTAACAATGTCACTCTCCATCCTAATGAAGAACTCAACCATATTATGGTCACTCTTGCCCAAGGGGCCACGCACATCAAGACTGATAACTAACCCTTCCTCATTACTCAATACCCAGTCTAGAATAGCCTGCTCTCTCGTTGGTTCCTCTACATGTTGGTTTAGAAAACTATCCCGCATACATTCCAAGAAATCCTCTTCCTCAGCACCCCTGCCAATTTAATTCACCCAATCTATATGTAGATTGAAGTCACCCATTATAATTGTTTTACTTTTGTGCACACATTTCTAATTTCCTGTTTGATGCCATCCCCAACTCCACTACTACCATTAGGTGGCCTGAGCACAACACCCACTAGCGTTTTCTGCCCCTTAGTGTTTCGCAGCTCTACTCATATCGATTCCACATCCTCCAAGCTAATGTCCTTCCTTTCTATTGCGTTAATCTCATCTCTAACCAGCAACTCTACCCCACCTCCTTTTCCTTTCTGTCTATCCCTCCTGAATATTGAATATCCCTGGATGTTCAGCTCCCAGCCTTGGTCACCCTGGAGCCATGTCTCCGTGATCCCAACTATATCATAATCATTAATAGCTATCTGCACATTCAACTCATCCACCTTATTACGATTGCTCCTTGCATTGAGACACAAAGCCTTCAGGCTTGCTTTTACAACGCTCTTACCCCGTAAACAATTATGTTGAAAAGCCACCCTTTTTGATTTTTGCCCTGGATTTATCTGCCTGCCATTTTTAACATTGCTACCTATTGCTTCTACCCTCATTTTACACCCCTCTGTCTCTCTGCTCACACATTTAAGAAACCCACCACCTCTTATTCTCTGTTTATTATTTTTTTCTTCTTTCCCCCCTACATGTTGGGTCTGAGTGCTTCCCTTCTCTGCCTCCAGCCTCACACACTGTCTACTAGCTTTCTCTATTTGAGTCCCTCTCCCCAACCGATTTAGTTTAAAGTCTCCCCAACCCTCTCTGTCACAGGGAGAACTCACAAACTGCACTTTGACAGCACCAGTAGTCAGCGTTGAACCCGAGTCTCTGGCGCAGTGAGGCAGCAGCTCTACCAATGCGCCATTGTGCTGCCCCCATTGCTTGCAAGGGAACCTCAGCTGCAGTCATCTTCACAGGAAGATATGATACAGAGGGAAAAAATAAATAAAAGGTGCTAATTATTTAGAGACACAAGAACCCACAAATACTGGAATCTTGAGCAAAACACAAAGTATTAGAAGGCACAGCAGGTCAGGCAGCATTTGGGCAGGGATTGGACAGAGGATGGTATGGTGAGGAGTCTTCTTCGGAACATCTGAAAAAGGGCCCCGACCTGAAACATCGCCTGTCAATTAATTCCCCCAATGCTGCCTGACCCGCTGAGTTCCTTCAGCACTTTACATTTTGCTAATTATTTAGCTCCATTTTGGAACATGCCAGAACACTTTCCACCCAATTAATTACATTTTGAATTCTAATCACACTTGCAGCATAAAAATTCAATGTGCTCCAATCTTTGCCCCTTTCAACTACTGGTCCAGAAAGCAAATAGAAAAAAGACAGATGTTTCCTTGTTGACTAAATTTACATTGCATTGTTGCAAACTGTTTATTATTAGCAGACCAGTGGTTGAGCATAACTGTGAAGGTCATTTTAGAAAATACCCATTGATTTTAGAAATGCAGCACAGTCTCATCTTGCTGTTGTACAAGGATATTTGTTACCTGATGAACTGGTGAAGTAGTTTATATATTTGTCATCTGTTTTTGATTCTTGTGTAAAAACAAATGCCTTCAGACTAGTTAAGAATCTGGGCTCTTCCAAAAGTGAACAGACTACACACTGTAGATCCCATTTTGACATTATTTGGCAGCCATCGTCCCTTGAAGGTCTAAAACTTTCCTTAATTGTGCTTTTCTTTGCTAAACTGTATCAAAATACTATTTTATTTCAGAAGTTATTTCAAAAGACCAAAAGTACTAATCCCAGCCATTTTTTCTCTTGCCAAATACTTAGCTTGTGATACTGCACTCAATATATTTGAAATGCTTCATAAGTTGGCTTTTCCTCCACATTAGCTTTAGGAGAAATAATAATCAATAACACAGATTCTAAAGATCGAGCAAATAATTGGAAACAGGTTAACATGAGACTGGGAAAATGTAATGGACATTGGTTGGAAAGTTTGTTAAACAAGACTATTTATTATAAAGTGCTGATATAAAAATTACTGTAAATAAAATAATCTTTTGCAATATCTATAAATAACATTTAGGCACTATTTATAGACTATATTCATGCTAAATTGCCTCATAGGAGAATGAAATATGTTTCTGAAACACAATTGCTGCAAGAACTTGATTTCGAATGATGTGCCATATTGCTTTTCTGTGTCTATGTTGAATAAATTGTCCCTCTGATACGGTTTGTCACCCTCTGAGGAGTGCTCATAGCCATCATCTGTTTGTGTGAGGGATTAATTAAAACTTTTATTGCACAAATAAAGCCATTATATTTTCTGGAGCTGCATATTCTGTCTGCTTATACAATAGGGAAGCAGCTGAAGAATGAACAAAGAAAAAGTTTGTTGCCTTTATTCTTTTATTGGCAGCTGAATGTTTTTGAAACATTGCTCAGTTCATGCGTTAGTGTCGTTAGAAAGGTAATTAAATTGTCAGGTTACATATTTCACAGAGATGATGATCCTAATTAAAGCAAACAAATGTTGCTGTGAAAGATGTGACTGTGCCATTACTTGAATGCAAATAGTTTAAACTATGTTAATAGAGCATCACATGGAATGTTGGTCCAGTCTTTGCATAACAGTTTAGGAATCTATGTTAGTTGGAGACTGTGAGGGTGCGTTAGGTTGATTTTTTTTTAGTTTCCTACCTAAGTGGCCATTTGTTAATCTTACACCAAAGAATGTTAACCAGGGTGCAGTGGGCAAAATCCAAAGGCTGCCCGCTTAAATTGCAATGTGTGTTCCAGATTTTTAATTATAATGGAAAAATAAAATCCGTAAGATGAGTGGGTGGGATGAATTACATAGTTGTCAAATTCAATTAGACATCTTCAAATTGATTGATCGGCATTCAGCTAATAAAAAAGTGACCATATTAAGAATCTAAATTAATTTTAAGAAGAAAGAAAAACATTTTTATCATGAATATTGAAATTGAATTTTATATTGAAACTAAACACATCATCCTAAAACACTGCACAGCCAGTGGATTAAATTTAAAGTGTTGTTACTGTTAGCATATATGCATACTTTTATTGATTTATATCTACACACAGATCAGATCAAAATCTCTGCTGGTTAGCATTCACTTTTAATAATCATCACCACCCTTCACATTATCACTGCTGGCTTCTGGGAATCTTTGCTATGGATTTCTTAACAATCACCTACAATATTGCTCTAAATATGGTTAAAATAGTTATATTTCTATTGAGAATTACTGTAGATAGCATAACGTCATGCTTGCTTCTAAACAATATATTTAGTTTTGATGGGAACACCAACTGGGCCCCAATATTTGTCATATTTAGTATGAAGGCTAGGAAGTCCCAAGTTAAGCCTTTGGTTTGTGCTGAATTTGCTCACCTTACTGTAACAATGAGAGTTGCCGTTGGTCTCAATATTCCCATGGACTATTCCATTTGAACTGCATACTGTATGTGTCCAAACTGTTAAAGGACCGGATTCTTTGCTGTCCCCCACCTCCTGCCCCATTTGATAATAGAAATCAATACTATTTTGTGCAAAGACTTTCTTGGTATCTTTGGCAATGATTTGGGAGTTGTGTGCACAGAATAGTCACAACAGAATGGCAATGAAAACTTAGTGCGAGGTAGTTTGATGCAGAAGGTAAGAGAGATGCTAAGCCATGAAGTCAAGGTCTAAAGTGAATATATTAAAAAAGGCAAAACACTATATCGCTCAAACAATTTTTGTTTCAAGTAAAATGATAGGCGAATGAAGACCTATTTATTGCCTACAGTTTGTGTGCCATGTGCCAACGTAACATGTCTGAAGAAGGGTCTCAACCTGAAACGTTGCCTATTTCCTTCGCTCCATAGATGCTGCCTCACCCACTGAGTTTCTCCAGCACTTTTTGTCTACCTTCGATTTTCCAGCATCTGCATTTCTTTCTTAAACGTAACATGTCAGGAAGTTACTTTTGCTCAAGCTCAGCGTTAGATTCTCAGCATGAGTTTAACAAGTCACTGGAATCACTCCAAGACATTCACAAGGCTGAGAACTTCCGAGAGTGCATGTTCCAGGAGATGATAATTTTGTGGCAGTGGTTGCTTCAGGAAAATAATAATTGTGTGGTTTCACCTGACAAGGTAATAAGAGAAAAGTAATGCAGAAATTCTCTGGGAGTTCTCCAGTGCTCCAAGCTGTTTTTGAGCACTGAACACTATTTTGGGTGCCAACATCTGAGTAGAGTTCAGTTTTGACAACATTCATTTCCCTGCAGTACTGTAGTGAAATAGGGACAAGGGCCTAGCCAAGTGTAGTCCAGTGGCTGTTAGGCATTTGGGAGCATTTTTTTACACAAATAGGACCTATTTAGTATTATTAGTTAATGTAGGGCGGCAGGGTGGCGCAGCGGTAGAGTTGCTGCCTTACAGCGCCTGTAGCACCATGGACGTCATAGGACATACAGGTTTGTACGTTAATTGGCTTGATATAAATTTCCCCCGAGTGTGTGTAGGTAAGAGATTAATGTGTGGGGATCGCTGATCGAGTGGACTCGATGGGCCCAAAGGGCCTGTTTCCACACGTTATCTCTAGACTAAATTCAACTAAACCTGCATGAGTTTTCTCCAAGAAGCTCCGGTTTCCTCCCATACTCCAAAGACATACGGGTTTGTAGGGTAATTGGCTTGGTATAAATGTAAATAGTCCCGTGTGTGCGTATGGAATAGTGTTAGTATGTGGGGATCACTGGTCAGCGCAGACTCGGTAGGCTGAAGGGCATGATTCCACGCTGCATCTCGAAACTAAACAGAACCTAACAGAGTCAGGACCAATGTTTTCGTGTTGGTCTTAATCTGTAAGTGAAGAAGGAATTAAATGCTTTGACATAGATTTGGGCAACAAGATGAAAGATTAGTTTGGAGATGAAGGGTGGGAGAGGTAAATGATTCAGAAATATGAAGGCCTAGACAAACAAATTTAGGGCTACCACAGTTGTGCAGTTGGTAATGCAAATACTTCACAATGCCAGAGACTTGGGTTCAACACGAACCTGGGGTATTGTCTGCCTGGATTTTGTATGTTTTCCTCTCTCAGTCCAGAGACATGCAGGTTTGGCAGGATAATTAACCACTGTAAATGTTCCAAGTTTGTAGGTGAGGCAATAGTTGATGCGAATCTGGAGAGATTAAAACATGAAATTAAAATGGGCTAATGTAAATATGTGGTTGATGGTCAATGAAGGCTCAGTGGGCTAAAAGGCCTACTTCATTGCTGTATCTTCCTGAGATAATAAATGCAGATGGATGTGTTGCAGCCACAGGCTCCAAACACTGCAGCAGATCTTAAGCTATTTAAGCTACCTAGGAGTTTTAGGTCAGGTGAGCATGACTCCACCTGGGCCACTGTGAAGGGGTCTAAAGTATCAATCTAATTTTCCTTTTGTTCCTTTTCCAACATTATCTATTTCCCATAACCTTCTTTCCATACTTTTCCATCACAACTCAAATTTCCAACATGTCCATGTCGACCAAATGCCCCATTTAAGCTAGTCTCATTTGCTTGTGCCCATAAAGGTTTCCTATCCATGTATCTGTCCAAATGTCTTTTAAATGTTGCTATAGTACCTGCCTCAACTCCCTCCTGTGACAGCTCGTTCCATATGCCCCCCACCCTCCGAGTGAAAATGTTGCCCCTCAGGTTCCTATTAAATCATGACTCACTTGCCTTAAACCTATGTCCCGACCCTGGGTAAAATCATTGTGCATGCATTCACCCTGTCTTCATCACGATTTTATGCAGCTCTGGAAGATCTCCCCTCAGTCACCGGCACTCCAAGGAATGAAGTCCTAGCCTGCCCACTTCTCCCCATATCTCAACCCCTTGGGTCTTGGCAAAATGCTTGTAATTTTCTCTGCACTCTTTCCAAATTAATGATATCCTTCCTTTAGCAGGGTGACCAAAACTGAACACAGTACTCTAAATATGGCCTCAGCAACATCTTGCACAACTGGAAAATAACATTCCAGCTTCTCTACTCAATACCCTTAATGATGAAGGCTGATGTATCAAAAGGCATCTGTACCTTTAAGTCAGTAGAACTAAATGGATGGCTCTTTTGAAGATCTAACATGAACACGATGAATCAGATGGGCTTCTTCCTTGCTGTACATTTCTATGATTCTGTAAAAATATACAAATAACCTTCTTGTTGTTTCATTAGTGAACTGAATAGCTACTGATTTTGTCAAATTTCCAATCCAAAACATACTTAAGTTCAAAGGAAAATTCTTCAGTGAGATACAGATGATACATGATTTAAACATCTTTTTATTTTGTTGTTTATCAAACAACAGTGCGGAGAATACAAATATGCCAGGGTAGTTTGAGATCGAGAAAGAGGTGGTGCTGAAGCTTTTAAAGAACATTAAGGTGGATGTCCCCCGGGCTTGATGGGATCTATCCAAGGTTATTGTGGGCAAGAGAGGAGATTATGGGTGCCTGACAAGGATCTCTGTGTCTTCTCTAGCCACAGGCAAGGCCAATATTGCTATTTTGTGAAGAAAGGAAGTAGAGAGAATCCAAGCAACTATGGGCTGGTGAGCCTCATGTCAGTGGTAGATAAACTATTGGAGAGAATTCTTTGAGATAGTATTTACTTCATTTGAAAGAGAATTGGCTAATTAGGTATAGCCAACACAGCTTTGTATGCAGATCGCAGCAGATCGTGTCTCACTAATTTGATTGAGGAGGTGACAAATGAGATTGATGAAAGTAGGGTTTTGGATGTTGTATACTGGATTTTAGTAAGACTTTTGATAAGGTCTCATATGGTAGGCTGATCCAGAAGATTAAGATGTATGGGATTCATGATATCTTGGTTGTGTGGATTATTCATAGAAGGCAGAAGGTTCTGGTGGAAGGTAGGTATTCTGGCTGGAAGTTTGTGACCAATTGAGATAGACACAAAATGCTGGAGTAACTCAATGGGTCAGGCAGCATCTCTGGAGAAAAGAAATAGGCGACGTTTCGGATCAAGATCCTTCTTCAGACTGAGAGTCAGGAGAGAGGGACACTAGATGCATTAAAAAGTTCAGAACAAATCAGAGCCGGTACCAATGGCCAAGGAAAGACCACAATAACCCACTGTTGGCTGTGGAAGAGGTGATAACTAAGGAATATATGGATGCAAACATTGGAACTAGTAGGACAACTATGAGGGGCGAGGGTAGGTGGAGGAAGGGGGAGGGGCGAAAACAGGGGAAATGCAAGGGTTACTTGAAATTAGAGAAATAAATATTTATACTTGGTTGTAAGCTGTCCATGCAAAATATGAAGGACTGTTCCTCCAATTTGCGTGTGGCCTCACTCTGACAGTGGAGGAGGCCCAGGACTGAAAGGTCAGTATGGGAATGGGAAGGGTAGTTACAATGTTTGGCAACCGGGATATTGCTTTGGCCGAAACGATCGCCCAGTCTGTGCTTGGCCTCGCCAATATTTAGGAGTCCACACTGAGAACAATGGATATAGTTCAATGGATATACCCATGTCTACGTAGCCGGTCATAATGCAAACTCCTTCATCAAGTTCGCCGACGACACCACTATGGTTGGACGAATTAATCACAGATGGGGACGAGTCAGAGTATAGAAGAGAGATAGACCAAATGGTGCCAGCACAACAACCTGGCTCTCAACATCACTAAGACCAAGGAACTGATTGTGCGCTTTGGTAGGGGAAGGATGAGGACCCATAATCTTGTTCATATCAATGGGTCGATGGTGGAGAGGGTTAATAACTTCAAATTCCTGGGCATGCATATTTCCGAAGATCTTTCCTGGACCCAGCACACTGATGCAATTATAAAGAAGGCACATCAGTGACTCTACTTCCTGAGAAGATTACGGGGAATTTCGGCATGTCGAAGAGGACTCTCCCAAACCTCTACAGGTGCATGGTAGAGAGCATTCTGACTGGTTACATCATGGCCTGCTTCAGCAACTTGAATGTCCAAGAGCGAAAAAGACTACAAAAGGTTGTGACCACTGCCCAGTCCATCATCGGCCTTGTCAAAGGGATCTATCGTAGTCGCTGCCTCAAAAAGGTAGCCAAAATCATCAAAGACCCACACCATCCTGGCCACACACTCAGCTCACCATTGCCATCAGGGAGAAGGTACAGGAGCCTGAAAACTGTAACGTCCAGATTCAGGAACAGCGTCTTCCCTACAGCCATCAGGCTATTAAACACAACAGCGACTAAGCTCTGAGCTCTGAACTACAAAAGACTATATTATTATTGCACTAGAACAGAATAGAATGCCATTTATTGTCATTCAAACAGACATGGTTCGACCAAAATTTAGTTCCTGCAGTCATAACAACAACAAAAAACCCAAGACACACAATTATCACAATTTACATAAACATCCATCATTGTGAATCTCCAAACACCTCCTCACTGTGATGGAAGGCAAAAGTCTTGTCTCTTTCCTGTTCTTTATTCTTCTCCCGCGGTCTAGCAGTCCAACTGCTGCGTCGAGGCGACTGGGGCTCCCGATGTTGAAGCCCCCGGCGGGCGATGGCAAGTCCCGCGGCCATTAAGGCCGCGCGGGGCGATGTAAGGCCCGGCTGGGTCTTGATGTTAGAGCCCCCGGCAGGCAATGGCAAGTCCCACGGCCGTTAAAGCCATGCTAGGTGATGCAAGACACTGCTCCGGGCCATTTTAACCCCACGATTCGGGCGGGAGAAGTTGCCGTTGCGGGAGCTCCGAAAAGTGGTCTCCCACCAGGGACCCGCGAGCTCCCGATGTTACCGTCCACAGGCCTGCGGCCAGAGCCTCCGAAGATCTGAAGTCGGGTCGCAGCCACGCGCCACCACAGCTCTCCACGCTCCGAAGTCGGCCACTTTATTTGTTATTTATTGAACGTTTTCTATTTTTTGTCTTTCCCCTTTATGTACTATGTTTACATATTCACATATTCTGTTGTGCTGCAGCAAGTAAGAATTTCATTGCGCCATTCGAGACATACGACAATAAAACACTCTTGACTCTAGTTGATGAGGTTTAGAGGAGGTGCATGTGAACCTCTGCCTCACCTGAAAGGATTGTTAGAATTCCTGGATGGAGTCGAGGGAGGACGTATAGGGACAGATGTTGTGCCTCCTGTAGTTGCAGAGGAAAGTTGCCGGAAAGGGGGTGGTTTGGGTGGGAAGGGATGTGTGAACCTAGGAGTTGCGGAGGGAACAGTCTCAACAGAATGTGGAAAGGGGTGGAGATGGGAAGATGTGACTAGCGGTGGGATCAGTTCCCCCACATACACACACTAACCCCCCCCCCTCACACACACTAACCCCCGCCACACACACACTAAACCCCCTCCCCCATATTAAGCCCCCCCCCCAGATTTGCTGATAAACCTGATTCCATTGTGATGTACCCCAACGCAACCCGTTCCCCAACGCAATAATCACCCATAGCCCCCAACTGCGCAGGCGCGGCTCATACACTCCCTCCCCCTCGTCTTCACCTCTTCTCTCCCCCTCCCCTCCCTCACCTCTCCCTTTCCCTACCCTCACCTCTCCCCTTTCGCACTACCCCACTAAACACAATGCCAAATCAAACCTTAAAAGAACCTAATTACACTGTTAGTTGTCAATGAAAATGGAAGGATTCTCTGCCTCAGGGGGCGGTGGAGGCAGGTTCTCTGGATGCTTTCAAGAGAGAGCTAGATAGGGCTCTTAAAAATAGCGGGGTCAGGGAAATGGGGAGAAGGCAGGAACGGGGTACTGATCGGGGATGATCAGCCATGATCACATTGAATGGTGGTGCTGGCACGAAGGGCCAAATGGCCTACACCTGCACCTATTGTCTATTAATTCGAATAAAATCAAAGTTAATAAAAGTTGCGAAGTGTTTTAAAAAAAAAGTGTCTATAAATGAAATTAATCTTATCTTTAAAGAATCAGTAGCTTATCCACTGAATCAAACCACGTGGGGGTGGGGGGGGGGGGGGTCGGAGGAAAGTTCTGGATCTCTCTCTCCCTCCCCTCCCCTCATGGAAGTGCAAGGAATGGAGGGATATGGATTATGTACAAGGCAGGTGAGATCGGTTTAGCTAGACATCATGTTCGGCACAAACATTGTGGGCCAAAAGGCCCATTCCTGTGCTGTACTATCCTCTGTTCTATGTAACTGGAATCCACATAAATATTATTTTCTTCATCGAAAAGATACAGAAATTTCTTGAAAAAAAAAGCTCTGCTGGTGTCAGATTCCATTGTTCGTTGTTGATGGCCAAATCGATTTGTAAACCACTTTCATTTCTACAAGTTGTCTTCATATTTACAAGATGCCTTTGCCAATTATGTTGACAGTTTATTGGTTAATATTTTTTGTTGCAATTTGTTTTGTTGTTTCTTCGTCTATTATTTAATTTTGGAAGGAAATGAGTGTCAGCGGTGGAGAATATTTATCCTTTCAAGGACAATGAAAGTGTAATTTTTTATCTTGTATTAAAGCACGCATCAGTCCTATCACCGTCTACAGAATTGTATTATTTTGCATCTTTTCATCTCCAGATACCTTTATTATTGAAGGAATCAATCTGCAATGAGAAGCACTGGCTATTTTATTCAAGGCACCATGAATTATATATATCAGTTGAAATATAAAGCTTGAAACATCTAACGGCTGAGCTTTAAATTTCGTTTGTACCCTGTACAATATGGGCATTACTTCCCAACTTAATTATGGTAAAAAAATAGAATGCTAGAATTTCAGTAGGTCTAGTTTAGTTTTGTCCTTGGTCAAAAAAGCTTTCATCAGTCAGAGTATTGTGTATAGAAGTTGGGAGATGATGTTGCAGTTATATAAGACATTCGTGAGGCCGCTTTTAGAACATTGTGTTCATTTCTGGGCAACATGTTAAAGGAAAGACGGTGTCAATCTGGAAATGGTGCAGAGAAGATTTACAAGGATGTAGCCAGGACTCAAGGGGCTGAGCTATAGGGAGAGGTTATGATAGAATTGAATTGTTTTCTCTGGAACATCGGAGGATGAGGGGAGACTTGACAGAAGTATGTAAAATTATCAGAGGCATAGATCGGGTGGACAGTCAGAATCTTTTTCCCAGGGCACAGAAAATAAGGTGCGAGGGGGAAAGTTTAATGGAGATGTGTAGGGCACGTTTTTCCACACAGAGTGGTGGGTTCTGGAATGCATTGCTTGGGGTGGCAGGCTAGGACTCTATTCATTGGAGCACAGGAGGATGATGGGTGATCTTATAGGGGTGTACAAAATCATGAGAGGAATAGATCGGTAGATGGACAGTCCATTGCGCAGAGTAAGGCGAATCAAGAACCAGATGACATAGGTTTAAGGTTTAAATATTACTTCACTATTTAAGGAGGGAGCAAAGCAGAAGAATGGAAACTATAGGCCAATTAGCCTGGCTTCAGTGGTTGGTAGGATTTTAGAGTACATCATACAGGATGAGGTTTCAAGAGTACTTACAAGCATATGATAAAATAGACTGGTCAGCATGGTTTTGTGAAAGGAAGAGCTTGTCTGGCAAACCTATTGCAATTCTTTGAGGAAGGACAAAGGAGAGTCAGTGGATGGTGTTTACCTAGATTTTCAGAAGGCCTTAGTGAGGTTGCTAAAGAATATGAGAGTCCATGGTGTCAGGGGGAAGATACTAGTATGGGATAGCGGGTTGGCTGGGTGGCAGAAGGCAGAGAGGCAATAAAGGTTTTTTTTCACATTGGCTGCCAGTGACGAGTGGTGTTATGCAGGGGTCGGTGCTGGGGCTGCTACTCTTTACATTGTATATCAATGATTTGGATGAGTGAATTGAAGGCTTGTGGCCAAATTTGCAAATGATACAAAGATAGGTGGAGGGGCAGGTAGTGTAGGGAAAGAAGTGACTGCAGAAGGACTTGGACAGGTTGGGAGACTAGGCAAAGAAGTGGCAGATGGAATACACGTAGCAAAGTGTGGAGTTGTGTATTTTGGTAATAGAAATAAAGGCGTAGACTATTTTCTAATTGGGGAGAGAATTCAGAAATCGGAGGTGTAAAGGGACTTGGGAGTGCTGTTGCAAGATTCCCAAACAATTAATTTTCAGGTAGAATCAGTAGTAAGGAAGGCAAACGCAATGCTAGCATTTATTTTCCTGAGCAGACTGCCCAGCTTGTCTGGCAAAATGCCTCATCGCCAGAACTCACCAACAAGCACCAAGACCTGGCTTGGCTGGCGGTGAGGGGAGCCCTCCCAGTCAGATCCTTCCTGCACCATCGGAACCTCACTACCAGCGCACGCTGCCCTCGGGACGGCTGCTATGGAGTGGAGACGGTTGCCCACCTCTTTGCAGAGTGTGGATTTGCCCAAAGAGTCTGGAGAAAAATGCAAGGGTCCCTGGTACGCTTTATTCCAAACAGCTCTGTCACAGAGGACTCTGTGATTTACGGACTGTTCCCAGGGACACATTCAGAGACTGACATCAAGTGCTGCTGGAAGGTTATCAACTCGGTGAAAGACGCTCTCTGGTCTGCCCGAGCTTTGTTCACCACCCAGCAGAGCGAGATGTCCGTCGGGGAATGTTGCCGACTGGCCCACTGCAGACTGCAGGAGTACGTACTAAGGGACGCACTGAAGCTCGGTGCAGCCAACGCCAAGGCTCGGTGGGGGAGGGCCACAGTCTAAGGTCCTTCCGCTGCTGGACATGGGGGGCACTGTATGGTGGAGACGCCCCTCAAAATAAGGGAAGGTATCCCATGCCGGGGGGCCACATGAGTGGCACGGGTGGGGGATTAATTAGTAAAATTTGAAAAATGTATATAGACTGCATGGAAGAATTTGTATAGCCTCCGAAAATGTCGGATGGATTTTTCGCACGGTTGATGTATTGTAAATATTTATTACTTGAATAAAGTCTATTTTGAAATATAAAAAATAAAAAAAAAAAATTTATTTTGAGAGGGCTTGAATATTAAAACAGGGATGTATTGCTGAGGATTGATAAGGCACTGGTCAGAATGTAATTGGAGTATTGTGAGCAGTTTTGGGCCCCATGTCTGAGGAAGGATGTGCTGGTGTTGGAGAGGTTCCAGAGGAGGTTTGCGAGAATGATCCCGGGAATAATTGAGTTAATATATGATGAGGTTTGACAGCACTGGGCATGTACATATTTCCTGTAACAGAGAGAGCAAAACTCAACGCAACAGGATGACGGGGGACCTCATTGAAACTTACAGAATAGTGAAAGGCCTGGACAGAGTGAATGTGGAGAGGATGTTTCCACTAGTGGGAGAGTCTAGGACCAGAGGCATAGCCGTGGAATAAAAGGATGCACCTTTAGAAAGGAGATGAGGAGGAATGTCTTTAGTCAGATGGTAGTGAATTTGTGGAATTCATTGTCGCAGAAGGCTGTCAAAGTCGTCAATGGATATTATGAAAGCAGAGATTGATAGATTCTTGATTAATATGGGTATCAGGGGTTATGGGGAGAAGGCAGGAGAAGGGGGTGGGGAGGGGGAGATAAATCAAGCATGATTGAATGGCGGGGTGGAATTGATGGCCCAAATGACTTCATTCTGCTCCTATCACTTATGAACTTATGAAGAAGGTTTTCAGCACATTGGCCTTCATCAGCCAGAGTACTGAATATAGAATTTGGGAGGTTATGTTACAGTTTTACAAGGCCACATTTAGAGTGTTGCGTTGACTTTTGCTCTCTCTGTTACAGGAAATATGTTGTTAGGCTGGAAACGTTGCAGAGAAGATTTACGAGGATGTTTCCAGGAGTCGAGGGCCTGAACTATAGGGAGAGGTTGAGAAGACTAGTACGTTATTTGTTGGAATGCAGGAGGTTGAGAACTTGAGGGATAAACATATGGAGGGGTATAAGATCATGAGAAGAATAGATAGGGTAAACACACGATCTTTTATCCAAAGTAGGGAAATCAAGAACCAGAGGACATCGGTTTAAATTGAGGAAGGAAAGATTTAATGGGAACCTGATGGACAAGGTTCCCATGTACACAAAGGGTGGTGAGTATATGGAACAAGCTGCCAGAGGAGGTAGTTGAGGCAGGTACTATCACAACATTTAAAATATATTTGGACAGGTTTATGGATAGGATTGATTTAGAAGCATATGGTCCATGTTGATCGTGGTAGGCAGGATGGGACCAATCGGTCCGTTTCTACACTGAATCACTCTATAACTAGGGGAACCCGAATTATACCAGGTTAGTAGTAGTTCATCTGTAATCCATCTTCAAAATGTAATGAATTGTTAAACTTGAGAATATTATACTCCTGACTCTCAGATGTTGGGAAATAATTATCTTCAGAAGGGCATGAATACTTGTTAAATTACATTAGCCTAGAAACTCCTAAACAACTGTAAATGCTGGAAATCTGACATTTAAAAAAAAATTGGACATACTCTGCAGGGCAATCTGCATCTGTTGTGCTGTTAATGGAAAAGAAGTACAGTACAGTATTTCCAGAGGAAATGAGAATTCTTGGTGGTAATGTCAATATAAACAAATCAAAACTGTATTGTTTTCTTATTTACAATGCTCGAGTTATCAATTAACTTTCAAGTCTTGCATTACAGTATAAACCAAGCGCATAAATTTTAAAGGACAACCATGACCCTTGGACAAAAATAAGTTGCCACTATGCCTAAAGAAGGTAGCTTAAACTCCATCTTCATTCTCAGCACAATACAAGTTAGCTACAATCGATGTGAAAGAATTTTACCTACTTCATGAGCCAAACATAAGCCGTGTTTGTTATTTTAATTAAATTTAACAAAGTCATGGCTTTCTGAACATTTCATTTTAAAAACATTTGCTTTACAAATTAAGATTTTCTGAGCCAGAAAGTTATTTTTAACATATGCTTTGGTTATGCAACATGGCACAAAGTGAAATATTATGGAGGTACAGCTCTTGATTAATAAGGGAGTCTCACCATAATTTTGCTTTTGCATTGCTCATCTCAGCTGTTACCTCCTTGTCCAAATGATTAAATTTTTCTGTTTAACTTTTGAAAGACCTGTTGATGCTCCAGCTTTCTTTTATTGGAAGTTTTTTTCCAAATGTTTGAGACATCTACAATTTGAATTGCATAAGAAGTTACATGTGATGTCATGCACATCCGCAATTTAATCTTAGGGTTTGTTAAATCCAACAGCCGTAATAAATATACTTACTGTAAATCATTACCTATATAATAACATTTCAGAATGCTTATCAAAGCATATCAAGTAGGAAAACGTTGTGAATTGGAGAAAAGGAAGACCCAATTAAAGCAATATATTTTTAACAGGTTGTTGAAGAGTGTGAGAGCAGCATCAGGAATAATTAGCTTGGGAAGGGAACTCTGGAAAAACAATGGCATATTAATTTAAAATGAGCTTCCAACTGTACTTTGGGAAGCAGATTTCAAACCAGTGAAAGATGGTGAATTGGATAAAAGATGGGTCAATCATATACAATCATGGTATGGCTAATACACAGAGGGACATTGCATTGGCGAAACCAAGCCCAGACTGGGCAACCGTTTCGCTGAACACCTCTGTTCAGTCCGCCTTGGCACTCTCCCAGTTGCCAAACATTTTAGCTCTACTCACAAAGATTCTGCATTGTCTGATCCTATATCATCCATTGCTAAAGATGGAATTTTAGTCCTTACCAGCAGAGCTAACCCACCCTCTCTGTCCAACTTTTCAAAAGTCTATGTAGATTGGTGGTGGCAACCAGCAGCAAAATCAATTCCTAAGGTGGAAGTATGACAGGTAATTGTAGCACAGATAGATGTGATTTCCCAGATAAGTTAAACAGAGCTAAACAGAAAGCCAGATTTTCTATCGGTGCATTTAGTCTGAAAAGACATTCCGGGAAACTGATGGAGTTGCCACCAAAAACATTTGAAGGTCAAAAAAGAAGTACACATTATTTAAGAGACAACCATCAATCCAGCATTGAAAGGAGCTCTTCCTGGCACTGGATGACTCAACAATTTAGTAGTTAGTTATTTACCCTCAAGGTCTGTATTCAGCTGAGTTTAAGATCTATCACTCTACCCCAAGATGGATGTCGTGGTCCAATGTAAAATGACTGTGCACAGTCGCTCCTGCTTCTGAGTGGATACATTTCTACCATGCAACCATTCTCAGGCCTTAAGAGATGGTTATAATACATGTGAGAAATTTAATAAGCTCATTGTACAATTTTCTACATATATTTTTTGAATTAATTGAATACTGCACAACAAAGCAATGAATTAATCACTGTACACTGTACACTGCTTCACTTAAAATGCATTCCCAAAAATTCATATGCATTCTTTGAAACTGGAGTGGTAAAGGAATCAGTGCTCAAAGGCCTTATTCGAGATTGATTTCTAATGTGTTGCTGACAGTGCTGCCATGTGACTAAGAGCGTGATCAAGGGCTCAGTCCTCTGCGTGTTTTCCTGCAGCAATGAAACAGCTAACATTATCTCAATTCCTAATATATGGAGGGAGTCACTGACGACGTCCATGAGAACAGATGTCAGGTAATTTGGGGCAAATGTAATGGCCATTCAGTGCTGAGATGCAGCCGTGGAGCTGCTTCCTGACTGGCTCGGAGAGTGTGGCCCATTGAGTGGGAGTGGCCGCAGCAGCTGTTCCATGTGTTGACAGCCTACCCAGATGGTCTCTGTCACCACCTGTTGGATGTTTTCAAAACTGTCGTCTCCCTCTGTTTGAATGGCTCCACAATTCTCCCTGGGCCAGACAATTTTGCTATGGCAACAAGCTCAACAATGAACACTGGCAATCTCTTCACATTGCCCTGCTGGCTCAATCCACACTGATCCAAGTGGTATGAAGATCACCATTTCATTTCATACTAATATGCAAGGGTGTTTGAGGTTGGCGGTCTTAAATAGCATCAAAGTGGATAAATCCCCAGGACCCGACTGGATTAATCCCAGGTTATTGACAGAGACAAGAAAGGAGATTGCGGGAGCCTTCCCAAAGATCTTTGCATCTTCTCTAGTCACGGATGAGATCCTGGAGGAGAGGAGAGTAGCTAATATTATTCCTTTACTTAAGAAGGGAAGTAGAGAGAATTAAGGGAATTATAGGCTGGTGAATCCCATGTTAGTGGTAGGGAAACTATTGGAGTAGTTTACTCCCATTTGGAATGAGTTAATTAGGGACAGTTAATTTGGCCACTAGGGGCGCCGCATGATGGCAGCCTCTGCCTACAATCTGTCTGTTTTTCCATCTTTTTTTAATTTTTAGTCTGTTTAAAAAGTATGTTTCGGAGGTTTCTTTAGTAATTTTATTTGGGGGAGGTGGGCAGCGTAAGGGGGAAACCATTTCTCAGTCACTTCCTGGCAAGGATGTGACTATTCTCCAAGTCACGTCCCCACGGCCTACCAACTGGATTGGCGCGGCCTTTCCTGCCGGAGACCGGACCAGAGCTTCAGCGGCAACGTAGCATTGGATTCACTGCGGAGCGAGCGATGCCTTACCTGGGATCGCCGTTTGAAGCTCCGGAGTGTTGGGCCTGGTGCTTCAACATCATGGAGCTGTGGTTTGCAGAGCTCCCATCCGCGGACGGTGCTGACATCAACATCGCAGAGCCCTGGGATCTCTTTGCCGAGGGCCGCCAGTGTGAATCACCGCCCAGCTCGGCCTATGGACTTCGGGAGTCACGGTCTCCGGTAAGAAGTGGCCGATTCAGAAGTCCAAGCTGCTGAGGGTGTTCTTCCGTTCCATCATCCCGGCGAGAGGGCCTGAACATCGGGCCACCGTTGCAGCGACTGCGGAGGGCTCGGGAGGCCCCAACCTCGGGTGAACATCAAAGAGGAGGATGACTGAACTTTGGTGCCTTCCCTCTCAGTGGGAAACTTTGATTCCGCTGTGTGGGGATGTTAATGTTAAAGACTATCGTGTTCTGCGTTCTTTTTATTTTATTCGTATGGCTATATGGCGACCCCAAATTTCACTGTACCAATTGGTGCATGTGACAATAAATGTCTCTTGAATCTCTTGAAAGTCACACTTTGTACACGGCAGGTGGTGTCTTATTAACATGTTCGAGTTTTTTTGAGGAGGTGATGAAGGTGATCGATGCAAGTGGGATGGTGGATGTTATCTACATGGATTTTAGCAAGGTATTTGATAAAGTCCCCCATGGTAGCCTGATGCAGAAGATTAAAATGCACGGTGTAGTGGGGACTCACAGGAGTCCAGCCAAAAATGAGTCGAACTCAAAGTTGTGAGAACGAAATGTAATGTATTACTGTCACCGTGCTGCTACTTACTCCAACCCCGTGCCCGGGCATTACCCGACCTTAAATACCCAGGGCCAGTCCCCATGACCGAACGCCTCCCACTCTGAGATGTTCAACTCCTCCCTCATGAGCCGAAGGTTCGCTATGCCCGTGGCTAGCCACCAGGTGCCGCCACAACAGGATTGATGATGACTTGCATTCGGAACTGGTTTGCTAGAATGATGACTGGATTTGGGGGTATTGGCTGCAGGGACAGGTTGGACAGAATTGGATTGTTTTCTCTGGAATGCCAAACATTACAGGGAGACCTGATGAAAGTATGTAAAATTATGGGAGACATACATAGGGGAGACAGTCAGAATTATTTTCCCAGGATGGAAAAATTAATTACTAAAGGGTATAGCTTTGAGATGAGAGGGGCGAAGTTTAAATGAGATATGTGGGGCACGTTTTATTACACAGAGGGTGGTGTCAAAGTAGGGCGAGTATTCACACCAGGTTCCTGCTACAGCACGCAGAATTCATGCAGTGGTCTTTTTCAAGGCACAAGACTCCAGGACCAAGAGCGCTAGAAAGGAATTGGCACTCTGCCAGGTAGTGCTAAGTATAAGTGTAAATCTTTATTAACTATTTTTCAGTTGTTTAAATAAGGTTACTCATCTGTGGTTGACTAGATTGATTAAAAATAGCCTATTTTTCAGTTTAATAGATTCATAGTTGGTGCTATACAAATGGATTTGATCTGAAACATAAAAGTAAATATGCAGACTAAATTTTTCATTAGAATATCAGCATAAATTATGTGATCGTGGTCGTGGAGAAGGTCCTGATTATAGAGAACTCTGCTTTAAGATTAAATAAACTGAATCAACTAACATTTGCGGGAGACTTGCACAGGTTGGAGACCCAGATTCGATCCCGACTGCAGGTGCTCTGTACAGATTTTGTATGTTCAACCCTGTGATTGTGTGGGTTTCCTCAAACACTCCAAAGACATACAGGTTTGTAGGTTACTTGGCAACGGTAAAATTTGCCAGTCTCATTTTCATGACCTAATTCACGACCTCTGCCGAGTTTGCCCTTGACTCATACTAGCAGCTTGGTCTTCACGAGGCCGTAGGAGGTCGTAGGTAGGTCGTAGCAGGCCGTGATGCTAGTCGTAGGTACTAGTGGCATCAAGTAGGTTGGGGTGATTTTTCTATCATGATGAAAAATGTCCACGAGTAAAAACGTAAGCAAGCAAGTAAGTTTATTGGCCAAGTATTCAGATACAAGGAATTTGCCTTGGTGCTCCGTCCACAAGTAACAACATGACATAGTGACAGTTACGAATGACTCAGAAAACACTAAACATTAATAATAAAACACAGATCAAAGGGAGGCTATGGATTTTTGGTTGTTGAGTAGAGCAAAAAGGTCGTGAATTAGGTCGTGAAAGTGGGACAGGCCCTTAAATTGTCTCCAGTCTGTAGGATAGTGCTAACATATGGGGTTCACTGGTCGGCGTGGACTCGGTGTGCCAAAGGGCCTGTTTCCGTGCTGCGTCTCTAAACTCTAAACTTACTATCATTTGCAAAGTTAGTGGTAATAGTGTGCTACATGTTGAATTACTTTTATAACTTATTTCAGTCATCATTTTGGCTTGAACTGTGTCCTGTTTTCTGCATAATGTCATAACTTTACAAATAGCTTCAACTTTGATCATACATATCGGCACATGTGGAGAAATTTGATCAGTGGAAGCCAAGCAAAATGGGGGGATAGTTCAAGGACTGACATTAGAAATAAGTAAATTCCTGTTCAGTGAATGTGCTTGCAATTATTGCTGCCCGTGAAGACTATAAAATTTAATTCAGTTTAATAACTATGTTTACTTTTTCTTCTAGGCCTTTGTAAATAAACTTGATGAATTGATTTGTTGGTTGTTTGAAGCAATGGAAACAACAGAAAACTGGACACCTCCAAAAGCTGACATAAGCAGTCTGAAACTTTACCTGGAAACACATCTGGTATGGCATAAACTTCCAAGTGGTTATTTTCATAAAGTTCATGTTCATAAGTGATAGGAACAGCATTAGACCACTCAGCCCTTCAATTCTACTCCGCCATTCAATCATGGCTGATCCATCTTTCCCAATTAACCCCATTCTCCTGCCTTCTCCCCATAACCCCTGTACTAATCAAGAATCAATCTATCTCTGCCTTAAATATATACATTGAGTTGGCCTCCACAACCTTCGGTAGCAATGCATTCCACACCTCTGACTAAAGAAATTCCTCCTCACCTCCTTCCTAAAGGAATGTCCTTTAATTCTGAGGCTATGACCTTTGGTCCTATGCTCTCTCACCAGTGGAAGCGTTTTGATAGAATGTGGTAAAGAAAACCATCAGGGATGTTTGAAATGTAATTCTATGGCTTCACAATTTTTTGTACTTTATGAAAACAATCTTTACAACCTAATTATGGCTCAAACTTCTGTCTGCTTTACATAAATGAATGTTGTGAACAGTGATGATGAGAGTACAGTCATAAAATAACATCTTGTTCACTAATCTGTATCGGGGAGGGATTTCAGTTGTCTTTATCCAGTCAGTATGCGACTACAGGCCGACAAATGTGAATGACTCTAAGTTTCTCTGAAAGAACTTCATTGGATTTGAGAGTTCCCAAATTCCTTTATTAAACATTAGATTGGCTATGATTGGAATTCCAGGTCCTGTTCCAGTCACCACACATTAAGATGTGAAGTTTATAGAGAGAAAGTGCAGAGAAGACTTAAGTGTGTTGGGACTGCTACTGTTTGGAATATATATAAATTACTTGGACATAAACGTAGGTTAGTAAATTTGCAGATTACATCAAGATTGAGGTTGCGTAGCATGAGTAAGGCCGTCAAAGTATACAGTGGGATATAGATCAGTTACAGAAATGGGCAGAGAAATTGCAGATAGAGCAAGTGAGGTCAAAAGGAAGGGGCAAATATACAATCAATGCATGACCCTTAAAGGCATTGATGTATAGAGGGATAGACACAAAATGCTGGAGTAACTCAGCGGGTCAGGCAGCATCTCTGGATAAAAGGAATAGGTGATGTTTCGGGTCGAGACCTTTCTTCAGACTGGCCGTCAGGGGAGAGGGTAACAAGAGGTATGAAAAGGTACTGAACAAATCAGTGCCGGCACCGATGACCAACAATCCTACAACAGTCCATTGTTGGCTGTGAGGAGGATATAATGAGGGGGACATGAACAGTAAAATTAGCAAGCCAACTAAGGTGGGGGAGGGACAGAGAGAGAGAGAGGGAATTCAAGGATTAATTGAAATTAGAGAAATCAAACCGCTGGGTTGTAAACTGCCCAAAGTAAACAAACAAAATGTTTGTTTTCCCAAAGAACCAAACAAAATATGATGTGCTGTTCCTTCAATTTGCGCATGGCTTCACTCCGACAGAGGAGGTGGCCAAGGACAGAAACGTCAGTATGGGAATGGGAAGGGAAGATAAAATGTTTGGCAACCGGGAGATTGAGTAGGACAAGGTGGACTCAGCATAGATATTCAGAGCAAAGATCGTTTAGTCTGCATTTAGACTCGCTGATATGTAAAAGTCCACACAGAAAACAACGGATACAGCAGATGAGGTTGAAGGTGGAGCAAGTGAACCTCTGCCTCATCTGAAAGGACCATCGGGGTCCCTGGATGCCCAGTAATGTTTGTGCCAAACATGATGCCTAATTAAATCATTCTCTTCTGCATATCCCTCTATTTCCTGCACTTCCATGAACCTACCTAAAAGCCTCTTAAATTCAACTATTGTATCTGCCTCCACCACCATCCTGGGAACATGTCCTTGCCTTGTCCTTCCTTACTTATCATAATTTCGACTTTCTCATCAGTCCTTCCATTTGCTGACTTTGCTCTGATTTCCACCCCCTGCCATTCTAGTTTAAACTGAGTAGCACTAGCAAACCTCCCAGCAAGGATGTTGGTGCCTCTCCATTTCAGGTGCAACACGTCCCTCTTGCACTGGTCATCTCTGCCCCACCTTGTGGGCTCAAGGCCCTGTTTTTGTGCCGTATAGTTCTCTGTTCAGCTATTTTGTTTGAATATGAAAGATGTTGTTATCCTTTGAACAAAGGAATTTGGGAAAAGATAGACACAAAAAGCTGGAGTAACCCAATGGGACAGGTAACATCTCTGGAGAGAAGGAATTGGTGACGTTTAGGGTCGAGACCTGAAAAGATTTGATACAAGATTATGAGAATAAAATGTATTAGTTTATTCATGTGTGTATATATTTATATATGGTATATGGACACACAGATCTGTTTTGTAGTAAATGCCTTCTATGTTCTGTGTGCTGAATCAAAGCAAGAATTTCATTGTCCTATCAGGGGCACATGACAATAAACTCACTTGAACTTGAAATGTTTAGATGGGGCAGATAGAGAGAGAGAGAGAGAGAGAGAGAGAGAGAAGGGGTGATGACTAAGATCGGGTGGGCGGCGCGACTCTCGTCGCAGCGGCCTCTGCAGTCCGTCGGTCTTTTTTTAAATTTTTGGTCGCGTTTGAGTGTTGTTAGTTTAGTGGTTTTTTTTAGCTGGATATGTGTGGGGGGTGGGGGGCGGGGTGGGGGAAACTTTTTAATTCTTTTCCCTGTACGGAGGACCCGACCTTTCCTCTGTCGGGTCTCCGTTGTCGTTGGGGCCTAGCACCGTGGAGCGGCCTCCAATCGGACCTGGGGCTCCAGTCGCAGAGCTGCGGGTACTCACCATCGTGGAGCTGGCCGAGTTCGGAACGGGAGGAGCTGTGGTGGCGCGCTGCTGCTGCCCGACCCCGGAGATTCGGAGGCTCCAGCTGCAGGCCGGTGGACGGTAACACGGGGAGCTCGCGGGTCTCTGGTGGGAGACCGCTTTTCGGAGCTCCCGCGGCAGCAACTTCTCCCGCCCGAGTTGCGGGGTTGAAGACGACCTGGAGTGGGGCCTTACATCGTCCAGCGCGGCTTTGATGGCCATGGGACTTGTTCGGGCCCGCCGGGGCCTCCAACATCAAGACCCGGAGCGGAGCCTTGCATCGCCTGGCGCGGCATGAATGGCCGCGGGACATATACCATCACCCGCCGGGGGCTTTGACTCTGACCGGGAGAAGAATGGGGAGTGCAGGGGAGAGATAAGACTTTACCTTCCATCACAGTGAGGAGGATATTCACTGTGATGGATGTTTGTGTAAAATGTGTTGTGTCTTGGTTTTTTTTTCTTCTTGTATGTATGACTGCAGAAACGAAATTTCGTTTGAACCTCAATGAGGTTCAAATGACAATAAATGGTATTGTATTGTATTGTAAGAGGGCATGGATTCAAATTTATAGGCAAAAGATATAGAGAATTAGCATTTTGTGGTTATGTTTAAAAATTCACTGCATGCGACAAACAGAACACCTGATGGGTGAAGTGGCAAGTTTCAGTGTGGTAGTTGTTCTAACATTCTTTGATAATTACCATTTATCAATGACCAATATATACTCGTTTTAACAGGGATGTCCATATTCCATACAGAAATGTAAATAAAAAGTAATGACATCCTTGCAAAGTGGGTACAGTAGTGTTATTATAAATAACTCCCTAAATTTCAGTAAATACACAGATATTACAGTGGATAGGTATATGGACGGGAAGGGAATGGAGGGGTATGGTCTGAGTGCAGGTAGATGGGACTAGAGGAAAATAAATGGTCGGCACGGACTGGAAGGGCCGAGAAGGCCTGTTTCAGTGCTGTAATTGTTATATGGTTATATGGTTATAGATATAATTTAATGAATGCACCTTATTGTGCAATATGTTTATTGTAAGATGGATCCTTCTAGAATTCATTCGGTGAGTACTTGCATGAAACATATGACCAAAAGTACATCCATTTCACTCATTCCCCAAGGGAGACTCTGAAGTTTCAGTTTCCTGTTACGTAAAATCTATTTTCCAGTCCCAATCTGACCTCTTTATCTTTGGCATCTTACACTGTTCAAACAATACCTTAAGGAAGAGGATTTTATAATATAACTTAGTATGTTATAACCTTAAGGAAATTAAGTACAACAATTTCAGCTAACCAGCCTTTCTAACGTGATAGTTCTGATGAAAAGCCATGGAACCTGGGGCTCTGGCTGTTTTTCGTTTTCTCTGTCCACAAATGGTGCATGATCTAGTGCAGGGGTGGGGAACCTTTTCATGTTGGAAGGCCACATTAAGTTAGCTGTAATCTAATAAGGCCGCATCCAAGAAACTTCATATAGGATTATTTTGTTGAATCTTCTTTTACGCTTTGGTATTTTAAGTATGTTCATTTTAAGATTAAAATAAAAATAATAAGACGAACAAAAACATTAATAAAAATGAAAGGATTTGTTCTACAAAATTTGTATTCATTCAAAAGGCCGCACTTAATTGCCTAAAAGGCCGCATGCGGCTTCCCCACCCGACCTTGTGAAAATTTACAGAATTCCCTGTTTTTATTTCATATTTTATTTCATTGAAAAAAATGCCCCGACCTAGCTGAGGCCTCGAGTACACGGATAGCACTCGAGCATGAAGGATGGAGAGTTACGAAGACCTCCTACATCCTCGTGACAACCATGCTGCGAGTGTGAGTCAAAGGCAAACTCGTCAGAACTCGCCAATTAGGTCGCCCAAGTGGGATAGGCCCTTTCTGTATGTGGAGAAGGCCCAGTACATAAAGGCTGTATGGGAATGGTTAACAACCAGGAGATCCAACCGGCCTTGGTGTACCAAGTGAAAATGTTCAGTGAAACGGTTGCCAAGTCAAGGCTTGGTCTCGCCGATATAAAGGAGGCTACATCAGGAGCAGCAAACACAGTAGGTGAGGTTGGAAGTGGTACACACGAACCTCTGTCCCACCTGGAAGGCTGCTCGAATCCCTGGATGAAATGTGAAGGTGTAGGGACAGGTGTTACATCACCTGTGGTTGCAGGGGGGGAATACCTGGGGTAGGGATGAGTTGCAGAGAGCATAGCCTCTGCAGAAAGTGGAAAGGAGTAGGATGGGAAGATATGACTGGTGGCAGAAATGTCAGAATGGTATGTTGAATGCGCAGGCTGGTGGGGTGAAATGTAAACACCAGGGGAACTATTATTGTTCTGACTGGTGGGGGGGGGGGAAGAGGGAGTGAGAGCAGAACTATTAGACTAGGGATTTATGGGTGACAGCAAGGGAGGAAAGGCATTTAGTAAATGAAGAGGACACCTCGGATGTCACTAGGGTAACAACGGTATTCGTGAGCTCTGAAATTGCAAAGTTCCTGCTCCTGACTCCTGCTCTGTGCCCTTCATCCCTTCATCTGGGAATGTACATGTGTGCTGAGACACAAGAGTGCAGATGCTGTAATCTGAAAAATAAAGTGCTGGAGGAACTCAGCGGGCAGACAACATCCATGGAGGGAAATGGGCAGATTACGTTTCCGGTCCCACTGCGTTTTTTGCTATACGGGTGGCTTTGGATGAGGATCAGATCGTTTCTTATCGTTCGTCTTGGCTTAGTGAAAAGTGAAAAGCAATTCGGTGCTTAAGATTCAGGAAGAATCTTGTATCTAAAACTGACACGAATACTGTGTCTTCTTTCAGAGCAGGATAAAACAATATGGGGACAGTTATTAATCGCAAATATTCTCATTTTTGCAGAGTTTTAAACTTAACGTAGACAGTCACTGTGCACTTAAAGATGCTGTGGTGGAAGAGGGACAGCAGCTTCTGGAACTCATTGAATCTCACAAATCAGGTGAGTTGCTAAAGCAAGTAAAGATGTGAGAAGTTGGATTCAATTTACATCCCCATTTAATTTGGTGATGATATGTATGTACTTTGATAGTTTCCCCGAGACCAATTCTATGTTTTTGAACCTCTGTGGCAGATTAGAAAATCAGGTTTCACCCAACCTTTCATGGCATTTGTTTTTCCAGTCAGTTATTTATTTTACCTTTGTAACTTCACTGCTAGTATAAAACATACTGTGGGGGTAACACATAATTTGGATATTAATGAAGAGTTCATATGATGCAGAATGAAAGAGCAGTATTACACCTCTCCATCACTATTCAGAAGCCTACATTTACATAATCTTTCAAATGTATCTGGATAAGTCAGAAAATACCTGTATTTATTTCACAACTGCTGCAGAATGGCTCCATCTGCAGCAGAATGAACTACAGACAGCATTTTCCTGGAAAGTATAGATTTATATACTTTTTCTCAATCAAGAAGAATAAAAATTAGACAAGGCACATAGCTCAAGACACAAGCAAGGCTGGCAGTCAATTGCAACCTCACCCAATGACCAGGAAAGGAAAATGGTTTGGTTTATATTAAACAACAAAGATTCACAAAGAAACCAGATCTAGTGGTGCTTAAGGAAGAATTGCAGATGCTGGAAAAATCAAAGGCAGACAAAAAAACTGGAGAAACTCAGCGGGTAAGGCAGTATCTATGGAGCGAAGGAATAGGCGACGTTTCGGGTCAAGACCCTTCTTCAGATCTAGTGGTGCAATATTTTTCTGGTAACACTTATTCAAATTACATTTAGGTACGATCTATTTGACGAACAAGTGGATAGAGGCTGCTGGGAATGCACGGTGATGGAATGTAGTACATAATGCTGGTATTCACATCACTTAATCACCTGTACTATGCAGACATGGACAATGGAGTATGCTTTGTACATTGGAGTAGGATTGAACAAGTTAAGAGATTGTAGCACGTTGTCAAACTTCTAAAGTCAGAATTCTGCAGCATCCATCTTCTAAGTAGCATCTTCTCTGCATTTTCTCCTCGTGATTGCTCCCACATCTATTATCCTTCCTTGTAGACAATGTCCTCGGGACCAGAGGTTATTTGATTCACAACCACTACAGAAAAAGACACCCTTAAATTATCTCCCCGAATAACCATCACCACTCTCCGATACACAATCCTCCAATCATCTCCTTAAATCACCTTCCCATCTGATTGCCAATCCAAGTATCTCCCTTATAACAACATTGCAGGAGTGGTTGAACCAGATATACCTCATAAGCCTTGAAAGGGCAAGTGAATGACTGGCTGAATGAAACAATGAAAATAAAATAATGTCCTACATTATGAGTTTGATCTATTGCCGACTGATTTAAAAAAAATAACTTTATGACAATTATTTCTAAGAGAGATATTTAAGTGGTCCTTCCATGAAAGAGCATATGAAGCAACATTTAATAGTATGGAATTTGAAGTTGGAAACAGAAAAAGGAGGATGTGATTATTTTCACAGCTGAGTGCAGACAGAGAGCAGACAGTGCAGAGCTACAGCGAGAAAAGGGAGATTAAATTGGGCAGGGCAATGAATTGCCTCAGTAGTAGTGTGCTGCAGAATTAGATAATTGTAGAAAATGTTTTGCACAAAATGCAAAGGGATTTTAAGATTAAAATTCAAAGAAAAATTGCCACACTGTGAAATTAGATAGAATATCTCTATGATAAGAAGGATTATTTAAAATAATTAATGTTTAAGAAAGAACTGATGCTGGAAAAATCAAAGGTAGACGAAAGTGCTGTAGAAACTCAGCGGGTGAGGCAGCATCTATAAAGAGAAGGAGTTGGTGACGTTTCGGGTCGAGACCCTTCTTCAAAATAATTTTAGAGGTTAAGACAAAGAGCAATTAGAGTTTTTCATTGCAATGATAGTTTATTTTGCTCTGTGAGATTTAGTCTTTTTCATTTACCCTTTGGTTAGTCAATAAAATAAATGATATTGCTGTACAATGATATAGATTGGGTAGACAGAATATTTTTCTCAGGATGAAAAATCAAATACTGCCAGAAAGAGCTTTGAGGTGAGAAGGGCAAACTTTAAAGATGTGCAGTGCAACTTATTTTTATACAGAGGTTGGTGAGTCGCAGCAACGCACAGCTGGGGGTGTTGGTAGAAGCAGATAGGGTAGTGGCATTTAAAAGACTTTTGGATATGCATATGGATTTGCAGGCAATGGAGGGATATGGGTTATGTGCAGGTAGATAAATGATGGAATAGCATCATGTTCAGCAGAGAATTTGTGGGCCGAAAGATCTGTTCTTGTGCTGTACTATTCCTTGTTCTCTAACTGTGTCCACTCACGCACAACACAAATAAAGCTGTATTCAAATTCATCTTGACATGGACGGCACAGTGGGACAGCTGGTAGAATTGCTGCCTCATAGCTCCAGCTCCAGAGACCCGGGTTCAATCCTGACTTCAGGTGCTGTCTGTGCTGCATTTGCACGTTCTCACTGTGACAATGAGGGTTTCCTCCGGGTGCTTTGGTTTCTGCCCACATCCCAAAGACTTGCAGGTTTGTAGGCTAATTGCTTTGATAAGTTGCCCCAAGTGTGTAGGCAGTGCATGAGAAAGTGGCATAACATATACAGTGCCCTCCATAATGTTTGGGACAAAGACCCATCATTTATTTATTTGCCTCTGTAATCCACAATTTGAGATTTGTAACAGAAAAAAAATCACATGTGCTTAAAGTGCACATTGTCAGATTTTAATAAAGGCCATTTTTATACATGTTGGTTTCACCATGTAGAAATTACAGCAGTGTTTATACATAGTCTCCCAACTTCAGGGCACCATAATGTTTGGGACACAGCAATGTCATGTAAATGAAAGTAGTAATGTTTAATATTTTGTTATATATCCTTCGCATGCATTGACTGCTTGAAGTCTTTGATTCATGGACATCACCAGTTGCTGGGAGTCTTCTCTGGTTGCGCTCTGCCAGGCCTGTATTGCAGCCATCTTTGGCTTATGCTTGTTTTGGGGGCTAGTCCCCTTTAGTTTTTTCTTCAGCATACAAAACACATGCTCATTTGACTTGGCCACTCAAGAATTGACCATTTTTTATCTTTGAAAAACTCCTTTATTACTTTAGCAGTATGTTTGGGATCATTGTCTTGCTGTTGAATGAACCGCCGGCCAATGAGTTTTGAGGCATTTATTTGAACTTGAGCAGATAAGATGTGTCTTTATATTTTAGAATTCATTATGCTACTACCATCAGCAGTTGTATCATCAATGAAGATAAGTGAGCCAGTACCTTCAGCAGCTATACATGCCCAGGCCATAACACCCCTACCACCTTGTCTCACAGATGAGGTGGTATGCTTTGGATCTTGGGCAGTTCCTTCGCTCCTCTATACTTTGCTCATCACTCTGATATGTTAATCTTCATCTCATCTGTCCACAAGACATTTTTTTCAGAACTGTGGTTGCTCTTTTAAGTACTTTTTGGCCAACTGTAACCTCGCCATCCTATTTTTGCGGGTAACCAGTGGTTTGCATCTTGCAGTGTAGCCTCTGTATTTCTGTTCATGAAGTCCTCTGCAGACAGTGATCATTGACAAATCCACACCCGACTCCTGAAGAATGTTTCTGATCTGACAGACAGGTTTTTCTTTATTATAGAGAGAATTCTTCTGTCATCAGCTATGGAGGTCTTCCTTAGCCTGTGTAATTAGTAAGCTCACCAGTGCTCTTTCTTCTTAATGATGTTCCAAACAGTTGATTTTGGTAAGCCTAAGGTTTGGTTGATGTCTCAAACAGTTTTATTCTTGTTTCTCAGTCTCATAATGGCTTCTTTGACTTTCATTGGCACAACTCTGGTCCATAAAGTTGATAAACAGCAATAAAAATTTCCAAAGATGATGGAAAGACTGGATGAAAGACTAGGTGTTGAGAGCTCTCTTATACCTGCATTAAGGAGGCAATTAAACACACCCAAGCAATTACAAACACCGAAACATTATGGTGCCCTGAAATATGGGGGGGGGGGGGGGGGGGGGCGACGACTATATATAAACACTGATGTAATTTCTACATGGTGAAAATGTATAAAAATGGCCTTCAATAAAATCTGACAATGTGCACTTTAACCACATGTGATGTTTTCTATTATAAACCTCAAATAGTATGGTAGAAGCAAATAAATAAATGATGGATCTTTGTCCCAAACATTATGGGGGGCACTATAACTTATGTGAATGATCAATCGCCAACGTGGACTTATTGGGCCAAGGGGCCTGCTTCTAGGATGTATCTCTGAACTGAACTAATTGCAAGACAAGATCAGAAGATGACAACAATACTTTTCGGAGCGGCGTCCCGGCCTGGAGCGGCGGCGGCATTCCGGCGTTCCGGTGGCGGCGTCCCGGCCTGGAGCGGCGGACCGGCCTGGAGCTGTGGCGGCATTCCGGTGGAGGCGGCGGCCCGATTTGGAGCGGCGGCGGCATTCCGGTGGCGGCAGCGGTACCAACACCCGGCAGGGACAATACACCAGAGGCCTGGATCGCCTCAGTGCAGAGGGAGTACAAGGAGGGAAGGAGACAAAGACTAAGACTTTTGCCTTTCACCACAGTGAGGAGGTGTTTGCTGAACTCACTGTGGTGGATGTTAAATTTGTGTGTTTTTGTTATTTTTAAGTTATTTTGAATTTTTGTATGACTGCAGGCAACGAAATTTCGTTCAGACCGGAAGGTCTGAATGATCTCTCTCTCTCTCTCTCTCTCTCTCTCTCAATTCCATGGTCAATTGGAAGTTAGAATAAATTGCTTGCAACTAAAAGAAACATACATATACATCATGCTCACACTTCTGGATTGGAGAAACACACAATGAAATGAAGCTCAGTAATAACTTTGCTCTCATTTAATTGGTCACTGATAATTTAACCTGCCTGTTGTGCAGCTGTCAGGACTTATTGGCTTTACATAAAGTCATAAAGAAAGCCCACCAATGCCTCTACTTCTTTAGGAGATGTCGATGAATACTCACTTGAACCTCTACAGGTGTACAGTAGAGAGCATATTAACTGGTCACACCATAGCCTGGTTTGGCAACTCAAATGCCCTGGAACCAAGGAAATTATAAAAACCGAAGTTAAACACAAAATCCTGGAGTAACTCAGCAGGACAGGCAGCATCCCTGGAGAGAAAGGATACTGCTCTCCGCACCATCAAAGCGATCTACAGGAGGAGCTGTCGCAAAAAGGCACACAACATCATCAAGTATGCACACCAGTCTGGCCACACTCTCACTCATTTCATTCCTGCCATTGGGAAGAAGGTAGAGGAGCCTGAAAATTGTAACGTCCAGGCTCAGGAACAACTTCTTCTCAACAACCATTTGGCTTTTGAACACTTTAAACTTCAACAAACTACATGCAGCCTTGATTACACCAAGGACTTTGTTTTAGTTTTTGCACTGTGGCATTGGGGATGGCACCATGTGAGCAGTGGCAGCCACGCAAACTCACCTGATAGATTTGGTCATCTCAGATTTGCATCAGTCACTCACTCACTCTCCTCCTTCTGGGTTTTTTTGGGAACAGGCTGACGAGGTTCAGGTGGCTAAACTGAATTGCGGCGGCGCGACTCACGTTGCAGCGGCCCCTACAGCCTGTCTGTCGTTTTTTTTTTTGTCTCGTTAAATGTAGTTGTTCGTGTTTTTTTTGGTACTGTTTCTAACTGTGTATATGTGGGGGGTGGGGGGGGGAGCGGGAAACTTTTAAAATCTCTTCTCTGCACGGGAGACCCGACTTTTTCCCTGTCGGGTCTCCGTTGTCGTTGGGGCCTAGTACCGTGGAGCGGCCTCCGACCGGGACGACCTGGGGCCTCCAGTCAAGGAGCCTGCGGAGCTGCGGACTTACCATTGTGGGACTGGCCGGCCTCGGAGTGTGTGGAGTGGAGCTCCAGCTCCAGGTCCAGCTGCGGCCCAACTCCGGAGCTCCAGCTGCAGAATACTGCTGGTGGACTGTGATATCGGGAGCTCGCGGGTCCGGGTGAGAGACCACTTCCCGGAGCTCCGCAACACAACTTCTCCCGCCCGTGTCGAGGGATTGGAACCACCCGGAACGGGTCCGTACATCGCCCTGCGCGGCTTTAAATGGCCGTGGGACATTCCAGCGCCCGCCGGGTGCTCCAACTTTGTGACTTTTGGGCCTAGAGCGAGGCCGTACATCGCCAGGCGTGGCATCAATTGCCGTGGGACTTAACATCGCCCGCCTGGGTCTTCGACATCGGGAGAGAAATGGTGCGGGGGAGAGAGAAGAACTTTGCCTTCCATCACAGTGAGGAGGAGATTCACTGTGATGGATGTTTGTGTGAATTGATTTGTTTGTGTGTTTTTTTTATGAATTGTTCTGTTTGTATGGCTTGTAGAAACGGAGTTTCGTTTGAGCCTCTCTGAGGTTCGAATGACAAGTAATAAAATCTAATCTAATCTAAACCAACATCAGCTAATTGGACTCAGCTGTTACCAACGATGTTGGAGATTGGCCTCTCCTGGCCTGAGCCAGGAATAGGCATCAGCGTAGCATCCAAGATAGGGGGCGCTGTCATATGACTTTATTAAAAATGTTATTGGTAGTTTTTGTTGCTTATTATGGTATCTACTCTGGACTGTTTACAGACCTGTTGTGTTGTAGCAAGTAAGAATTTCATTAATCCATTTTGGGACATGTGTCATTTGAACATTCTAGACTCTTGACTAAATTATTGCTCCAGGATTGCAGAAACTGAACTACTTCACTTCAAGGTTGTGCTAAAGGTTACATAAAATCTCATTGCAAAAATCAGACAGTTCAAAACTGTATCTTACAATATATTCTGTATGAAACACGATTGGAGATACAGTTCTATTGCACTTGGTCCCTGCTGAGAACCAATTTGAGTTTAGCCCAGAACAGAAGATGAGAATGTTTTCTTCCAGCACCCAGATGTTTGTGATGTCTTTAAATTAATTTATTTTCGATAGTCACAATCTTCTAAGTCAGCACAGCTTCTATCAATCTAAAGCATTATAGCTGACTTGATAGTGTAAGACCCCTAAGACCTGTCTTCAAGAGACTGAAATGCTCTTGATGCTGTATTGATTAGTATAGCAGGATGCCATTCAGAAGTTTGCATTGAAGCAAATCACTGAAGCAGAACAGTGAACAAAATGATGTTAGTTTTCAACAGGAAACATCATTGTGGAAATAAGAAAGCGCTTGTAGTCAGTAGTATTAGATGCCACACTTTCTGTAATTCTATACATTTGTACTTAATTTACAAAAATGAGATGATGCTTTTTGTGAAAAGTAGCCTGCTTACTTTTTAAAGGCAGCACGTTCAGAAATAGTGTTTTTCTGCAGGTTTCATACAGCTCGATTAAATATTCATGTGCGAATACAAATTACAAAATATTGTCACGACTGTGACATTAGTTAGTTGAATATTATTAGCTTTGTGTTGCAACTGATGTGTGCTGATATCTGGTTGTTTTGCTTTGAAGGATTGAAAGACATGCTACAGATTATTGCAAGTCAGTGGCAGGAACTACAGAGGCAAATCAAACGGCAGCACAGTTGGATTCTTCGAGCCCTGGACATAATCAAAGCAGAAATATTGGCAACTGATGTAACTGCACATGGTTTAGAAGGTACTGGGAATCCCAAGGTAAGTCAGTTCAATTTGTCAATTACATATTAAAAAAATCTGAAAGACTTCAACTGTATAGCAGCTTGTTACCATAGCTCTCTTGTAAGGCCAAAAGGTTAGAACATTTCAGAAATAGAAGCAAAGTTGCAACAATTTACATATAAAAGGCACACATAATCATTAACAATAGTTTTTCCACAAAACATGAGAATTGGATATGAAAAATTTGAAGGATGCCGTTCAAAGGCTTTGATGGCACAAGGTAACAGACCAAAATTGAAAATTTCAGATTTAGTTAATTAGTCATTATTTCGCCACAATCTTTCAGGTGTTTTATTTTATGATTTTGTACTGTGCACTTCATTGGATTTATTTTCTTCTATCTCCCACTGCTAGGAAAGTAAGTTCACATGAGTTTAAAATAAAAATGATAACAAAAATCTTTATGCTTTTAGTCATTTTTGTTCATGTGCATCAATAGCAAAAGGTTACCAGGGAAGTGGTTAAGAATGCAAATGGCATTTTGGTCTTTATTCCAAGAAGGTTGGAATTTAGCAATGGGGAAATGTCACAATACACAGGGTACTGGTGAAATCAAACCTGGAGTACTGTGCACAGTTTTGGTTCCATTATTTAAGAAAGGATCTTTGATTGATTGATTGATGTACTGTCTTTGAATACAGTCCAAAAGAGATTAAATCATGGTCAGGTGGGAATGAACAACCACCATGAGTGGCTGAAGAATGTGTCTAGATCTATGTTCATTGGAATCAAGAAGAATGAGGAGTGGTCCTATTGAAACATGCAATCCTAATGGAATATAAAGTAGATATCAAGAGAATGGCAAATCAGAGGACAAAGGTACAAGATTAGGGGGCAGTCATTTACAGTCCAGGTTTAGTTTAATTTAATTTTGAGATACAGTGTGGAAACAGGCCATGCCTTCCAGCCACCCTCTGTGTAAAAAAAACTTGTCCTGCACGCCTCCTTTAAATTTTACCTCTCTCATCTTAAAGCTATGGCCTCTAAAATTATGCATCTAAAGGTATGGAATGTCAATTTTTGAAAAGCAGTAACTATTCCTCTTTTTTTTTAGCAGTGATGGCTGAAGTCAGCAAAACTGTTAAATATTATAATATTAAGCAATAAGGCTTTACTAATTTCGGTTTTATATTGTGTTCTGAAGCATTCCGCTAATTTTGTGCTCACTTATGTTGAAAAAATGAAATTATAATAGCAACAAATTGTTCTGACCAAAAGCCCTATTATCGGTTATATAAATGCTCAAAGCTCTTAAAAAATATGTTAATATTTCTATTTGTCATATTTGTCGCTATTAATCTGCACCTCATTTATCACTGTTGATGATCCACTTGTTCTTCATGCTTCTAACCAAAATGTTACCAGTCACTTTGTTGACTATGCTACTGATCTTGTCAGGTCAGTTAATCTTGATTCACAGCCCTCTCTATGAAGAAATGATTCCTCGTCCCAGTTGTGAATCACACATCTCTTATTTTGACTTTCAGTTCCAGATTTTCTAATTTCTGGAAACAGTCTCCCCATATGAAACTCGAGACACAAGGAAATGCAGACTGGGAATCTTGAGTGAATCACAATGTGCTGGAGTAACTCAACGAGTACCTGACCCACTGAGTTACTGAGTTACTCCAGCACTTTGTGATACATTAACATTAAATTCTATGTATTTCCGCACGATTGTCTTTTTTATTTAACACTCTGGGAAGTATTAGTAGAGCTTCCTCTTAGGACATTCCGTTCTTCCCAGAAATCAGTCTAGTGAATCTTTGTGTAGGAAGGACCTGCAGATGCTGGTTTAAACCAAAGATAGACACAAAATGTTGGAGTAACAGCAGGACAGGCAGCATCTCTGCCTGTCCCGCTGAGTTACTCCAGCATTTAGTGTCCAACTAGTGAACCTTTGCTGCATGTTCTTCATTACAAGTGTTCTCTACTCTTCTATCCATTTGTATTAGAAGTTAAGTTCCATTTAATGGGTTAGATTTTACAGAGGTTACAAGTGATTTCCTTCCTTTCATCTGCACAGCCTTCTTTGTTAACTCTAAACATGCATCACATATTAACATGCCAGGATGTTCAGCCACCACTACACAGTTATTTTAATTGCCCTCTATGGAAATATATCTCTCCAATAATTTGTTGGCTCTCCACTATAACAAATACAAGTTTGTGGCTTGAAAATTACACATTATTGAAAGGTTTATGTGGAAAGGCTGTTTAAAAAAAAGTTTGACAGAAAATAGTAAGATTAAACAAGAACTTACCAGTTTGAAGTTTGATCTTTATTTTATGAGGAGTCGAGTTGAGAGACTACGTGAAGAACCCCGTACAGCCGTTCGTGCGTCAATCTTCAAAGCAACGGTGTGAAATCACAGCAAATAATAACTGAAGTATAATATAAGATAAAGACTAGAACTACCAGATGAAATCTATGAGGGCTGGGAGCGGAGGGCACGTAGTCTCTCAACTCGACTCCTCATAAAATAAAGATCAAACTTCAAACTGGTAAGTTCTTGTTTAATCTTACTATTTTACTTCGGAGTCACGTGAGTGACTACGTGAAGACTTCAAAGCTCTGTGATTTCATACCGTGTGAAACGAGTATACACAACCACAGCTGCTTCATTGACAAATGAAGGGAAAACATTCATAATGCATACAGTCATAACATAGATGTAAAACATGCTGATGCTGTTTAAATGAAACAATAATATTTCCATCTCTCACCCAGATGGAACATATAACCAGAACATAAATAGAGTTAACAATACTCCTGGTGCACCAATGGGTCATTACAGATGTTTGGAGATTCATTCGATGGACCATACTCCAGCCGCAACAATGCGACCCAGCGGAACATAAATACCCTTGCTGCTGATGTTGTAGCAGCCCTGGTGGAATGAGATCTGGAAACAGAATCCATTAGTACATAACATAACTCCGTTTTCCTCATCTGGAATGCCATGAACAATACGTTCTCCCAAATTCTTTGTGACTAACAACATTGCTAGTCCAGAACTCCAAGGTTCTTGATGACCTTGACATATGGTTGTATACATGTGTGCTTACCTTATCAAAGGTCCCCTGGTATGCCTGTGACTATTTTGAGACCTGACCCCCTTCTGGTCTGCTCAAGTCTTTATAACATATTATATATTATAATTTACAGACATTATCATCCTGTACCATCACAATTATTTAGCGACTGAACCTGCTGCACTAAACCAGAGCCAGAAGGATAACTACCTAATCCAGCCAAATTTAAGGATATAGTTGCTGCCTCCTGGTGAAATAGTGTTCACAAATATCAACATCGCATATGGCATTATACTGGTCCTGGGACCCATGTTGAAGATATCCTACCCCTTGATAACCGGTGTGGACCCGACAGAGTGAGTCTTGTTTGCTACAGCCAATTCGAGGAAGCTCATCGAGCCAATTAATGGCCGTATAACTCCATAAGTAACAGACAATCATTAAGCATGAACTTGAAACATTAGCAATCAATACCATTTTCCATGGAACATAAGCATAACAAACTCTTTCATCTCCTGGAAAAGAAATTCAGCCGTTTGGTGCTATGCAAACACTTTGAACACATAGAAGGATAGATGTAACAACCCAAACCTTAGGCAGTTTGTTAGACCTGCAGAACATAACTTTGAGTTTATCATGCAACATCTGATTTCCGAAACCTCAGGCTGAACAAACAAATTCAAGTTTAAAATAACCAAAAAGGTTATATAATTATTTGCAACAAATCGGGAATCAATTTGCATAATCACACAATAGGAACTTAAAGCCTCTTAATGACTTTATTTGAAACCTTGATTGATGAGACAAAATGGAGGTAGCCATAAAAGACCCTCCTGCTCCTTTTGGCGAGAATGTATCTTTCACCACTGCTATGCCAAATATTTTGCAACCAGTGAAATAAACATGAAACCAACATACATATGTATACACATATATTCATATTAGGTGTTCCATTGAACCAGAATTTCATAATATAGTGCAATTCAACACCAACTCTGTGTTGCCATTACCCACACTTGATGATTCTCCTGTGGCAACAAAACTATGTAACCATTCCAGTGATTCTTTAACCGATTACACCCTCGTGACTAACATATGCCATCATCACAATGCATCAACCTGAACATGAGCATGACAATATGCTTATTTGTCCAATCACTCTATAGCCCATACAATGCCCGTAGAGTCTATAAATAGTTGATACTAATAACAGAACTTTTTGGGCAAGTCATGCAAATCTGTTCCATCTCCAAACTCGAGATGATCTTTCAGCTACTTGGTAACTACCTTAAATAGCAACTGTGGCCCGATTTCCGAGCCAGTCTAGCAAGACAATCTTGGTCCTTATACTGAACCTGTCCACTCTAATCTGCTTGAAAACCAATATTGTACATTTTACATTTACCGTTCAAAGTAGCTGATAATGTCTCAATCATTTGTACTGTATAACTAAGTATACACCTACCAAACTGCAAGTGGTCCCTTAATTGTAGAGTAGCACAAGTCCAGTGCATGGAACCTCTGGCCAGGTTTCATGCTGCCAGCAACTTCAGTGAACCGCTACTGCCAAAAAAGACATGGGATGCATTGTTGCCAAAACTATGAAACCTTGCTTGTTCCAATAGCTTGTGCTTCGCCCTCCAGGTTACTCCTATGGGAAAGTCTTACCTGAATAGAAGATTCGGCAGCCAACTGTAATATCCCCCTGAAAGCGGTGTTCACTGCATATTGTGTTTGGGATGGTAACTTTCTTGCCAGGCCTAGACCTCTGGCACATGCCCCGATCTCTTGGGCATGCTCTATGGCTATACCCTCAGACTCGGCGTTAAACTATACCAATCCCACATGCTCACCTCTTACATGAGGGAGCCATAAAGCAGGCCTGCTACAAAGCCCTGCTGACACCATTTCCCATTTAGGCCATTAGCACCAATTTGCAATAGAATAAAAGGTTTACCTAACAACTACTAGAGCAGTAATGAACACTGTTTGTCCATCATCGTGACATTATTAATTTCAGCTGGTGTTAACAATGACCTAGATGGCACTTACTAATTAACCATTTAACAAAATAACTGTTGCAGGTACTTACACACCTGAATTGCATCTATGCACTTAACAATTAATCCAACGACTATAACTGTTTTATACCAACAACTGTTACCAAAGTCTTATTGACTGCAATCTGTTGCCCAGGCTGGCATCATGGCCAATTGAATACCTAAAAGTAAATCCCAACATCCTACAAATCTATTTGATAGGACTTAATCTAACTGGATAGAGGAGCCCAATTTCTCAAATATAGTTTGAGACTAGACAGCGGATTTTAGCACAAGCGCTTTTAAAAACTGTGTATAGTTTACTTTGAATACTTTTGTCATCATTCTGTTATATTGCCTTAACCTAACAATGCCTCCTCATCCCCCATGATCACTGTGAAAGGGAATACCCTACTAAACTGCTATTCCCATAAAGCAGCCCTAACAAGGTACCCCTGGTGCCCATGAAGCAGCCCCGAACAAAGTAGCTGCTGGCCCGGACTTTCCCATAGCCCAGTATTTGCCATAGATTTGGCATTCTCATCAAGCAGCCCTGAGCAAAGGTGCTGCTGGCATAACCTCTCCAATAGGCTAGCCTACCATAACTTGGCATTCCCTTAGAGCAGTCCTGAGCAAAGGTACTGCTGGCACCGCCTCTGCAATAGGCTAGCCTGCCATAGTTTGGTATCCCCATAAGCAGCCCTGAGCAAAGGTGCTGCTGGCACAGCCTCTCCAATAGGCTTGCCTGCCATAGCTTGGCATCCCCATGAGCAGTCCTGAGCAAAGGCACTGCTGGCACAGCCTCTCCATCAGGCTAGCCTACCATAGCTTGGCATCCCCATTAGCAGTCCTAAACAAAGATACTGCTGACACAGCCTTTCCCATAGGCTGGCACTGCCATAACTTGACATTCCCATGAAGCAGCCCTTCCCAAAAGTGCTGCTCTCTAAATTAATTCCCAGAGGTGAAATCTCCCAACTTTCCCAATTGTACTGACTATTTTGTCAGTTGTCCCCATATCCTGGGGATTATTGTAGTTTGGGAACCCCATAGGTGAATTTCCCCTCACCAGGAATCCATATAAATATAATATATATATATAAATATATACCCACGGTACCCTCCTGGCACGCAGGCTAATGATTTAAGTGAATTAACCCCATTACCTGGGGACTACTGTGGTCTGGGAACCACACATATACCTGGGTTTCCCCTGCACCGGGAACCCAGCCTAACCATTTAGGTTTGTCTTAACCCCATGCGCTGGGGACTACTGTGGTCTGGGAACCACACATATACCTGGGTTTCCCCTGCACCGGGAACCCAGTTTAACCATTTAAATTAATTTTAACCCCATGTCCTGGGGACTACTGCGGTCTAGAACCGCATATGCTTGGGTTTCCCCTCCACCGGGAACCCAGGCAGACCGTTCAGGTCCGTTAAGCCCCATCCCCTGGGGACTACTGCGGTCTAAAACCGCACTATTCTCGGGTTTCCCCTACCCGGGAACCCAACCTGTGGAGTCACTGACCGCGTTATCAGTGACTCCGATCGCGAACCCGACTTTCCCAGCTCTCCGCTTCCGCGGTCGGACCAGGGTTTCCCCCCCCCAAAGCCCTAGGCTGGTTCCCTCGTCGGTCATCGCGAACATCCACTGCAACAACCCCGGAGGTTCCTGCAGAGACCTAGAACAGGTAAGAAAAATAACACTTACCTGCAACTTTTTTAGACTTACCATGGAGGAGCTGCGCTGCTCCACAGCTGTCTGCACGAAAAACGTCTGACGTAATGACGCACGAACGGCTGTACGGGGTTCTTCACGTAGTCACTCACGTGACTCCGAAGTAAAATAATGCTCCCAGAATGAAACGGTAAATTGACTTCAAGAGTTGTGAAGTACCAGATATATATAACATTATTGAACATAGAAAAGTGCGGCCCTTTGACCCGCAATGTTTGTGCTGAACATGATGCCTTGTTGATGTCGTGATGCACAATGATCTTTGAGTTTATAGCGAGACACGTGTTGCCAAACAAAGTGATCTTTATTAAGTTAACACGAAACAGCTCTCAGAACCACAACAAGGGGCAAGGGCCCCAACTGTTACCAACAGTATATATACCCCAGGGGGGACTCGTGACCCGCTCTTCCTGCCAAACCAAGTCACATGACACAACCCCCAGAGTCGAGGGTTCGTCCCACGAGTGGCTAACCACCAGAGACCGCCACAGGACCCGCCCCCGCCCCCACCAGATCCAGAAGCACGGAACCGAAAGGGAAGTCGAACAAGGTGGCCAGACCTTGTGCATACATTCCCACGCACAGGGGACATGCCCAGTACAGACGAACTTGGAAGTGCCCGGGACGGCGGACACCCCCGATGACGAGGCTGGGTCACCTGCACTGGTTCGCTAAGGTCCAAATGGGCCGGCTTCAAACGAGCCACAGACACAGTCTCACACCGACCCCTCATGTCCAAACAAAAGTAGTAGGGCCATGCTGCAGCACCCGAAACGGACCCTCATATGGGCGCTGCAAAGGTGACCGGTGGGCGTCGCGGCGAAGAAAGTCATACAATCAATCCATGGGAGTGGCGGCCAATGGGAAGGAGCCACGCCAGGAGACAGGACGCCGACCCTCTCCCGCAAACGGGCCAAAGCAGACGGGGTGGCTCCAGGGTCGCACCAACAGCCGGTATAGATTCCCCTGGAACGGTAAACGGAGGACGAAGAGGACCAATTCCGCAGAGGACGAAGCCAAATCTTCTTTCGGGGCAGTCCGAATGCCCAGCAAGACCCACAGCAATTCATCCGTCCATTTGGGACCCGTGAGGCGCGCCTACAGAGGAGCGGTGGAACTGCTCCACCAACCCATTAGACCGGAGATGATAGGCCGTCGTATGGTAAAGCTGTGTCCCCAACAGGCGAGCTATCGCAGACCACAGCTCTGATGTGAACTGCGCCTCCCCAGTCTGAGGAATGTGGATGATCAGCCATGATCACATTGAATAGCGGTGCTGGCTCAAAGGGCCGAATGGCCTACTCCTGCACCTAGTGTCTATTGAAATGTCCAATAGGACACCAAAGTGAGCAATCCAGTGGGCAACTAGGGCAAATGCACACGACAGAGCAGAAGTGTCAATGAGCGGAATGGCGTCCGGCCACCGTGTAAAACAATCCACAACAATCAGAGGGTGCGTGACACTCCGGGATGGAGGCAGCAGCCCCACAGAGTGTCACGCGAGGCACTGCAAAATCCTGCACTGGCGCCCGGACGTGCCGCTGCATCTTAGATGTCTGGCACGGAATGCGCGCCCAGGCCCAACGACCAACCTTCTTCCGCAAGCCATGCCACATAAAACAAGCAGCCACCATCGCAACTTTCGCACAGATAGACGGGTGGGCCAACCCATGAATGACCTAGCGGCGCCACGCGGCCGGGACAATGGGCCGTGGCTGGCCCGTGGAAACATCGCACAGGATTGTACCGCCGTTGGGACCTAATGGCACATGGTCCAGCACCAACCCAGAAATTGCGGTACGGTAGGCAGGCATCTCCTCGTCCACCAGCTGCTCCAGGGATCCGAAACTTTTGCGAAGGCAAAAGTGAGGGACTTGTGGTCAGTGAAGGCAGTAAAGTCCCGGCCATCCAGGAAATAACAGAAGTAACACTGCTAAGCAAGGAGCTCCGGTCGAGAGCACTGTACTTGCATTCCACAGGGTGAAGCTGGCGACTGTAAAAGCCAAGAAGTCGCCAGCGTCCGCAGAGCAACTGCTCCAGCACACCACTGGCCATGGAATCAGAGGCATCCACCGTCAGGGCGGCAGGGGCATTGGCCCATGGATGAACCAGCACGTCGCTTGAACCAATGCCTCCTTCACACCATTGAAAGCTGCCACCACGTCGTCATTCCACTGCACGTCACGCCGCTTACCAGTCAGCAACTGAAGAAGCAGTTGCATGATCCTGGCTGCCGCCGGCACAAAGCGATGATAAAATGTGACCATCCCCACGAACTCCTGAAGCCCCCACACCGTGGAAGGCCGCGGACACTGGCGAATGGCCTCAACCTTGCCCGGAAGTGGAACAGCACCGTGATGAGTCACTCGATGGCCCAGAAAGTCAATGGAACTGAGGCCAAACTAGCACTTGTCGAGGTTGCTGGCGAGACCATGCTCACTGAGGCGCTGGCACAACAGATGGGGGTGGGCACAATGTTCTTGCCGAGAGTGGCGTTCTTAAGGCCGAAAGGCATACGAAGAAACTCAAACAAACCAAAGGGGCGATAATAGCCATTTTAGGCACGTCCACTAGGATTTGTGTCAACCTTTGGAAAAAAAACTTGGCACCAGCCAGATGGGCGGAGAAGTCGTGGAAGTCGCGGGATCGGATAGCGACCCGCAATGGTGGCGTCGTTCAGGCGGCGGTAGTCTCCACAAGGCCTCCAGCCGCCGGTAACCTTCGGTACCATGTGTAGCATGGAAGCCCATGGGCTATCAGAGCACCGGACAATTCCCATGGCCTCCATCTGGCAAAACTCTGATTTAGCGATCTGGAGCTTGTCGAGAGGCAGCCTGCGGGCGCGGGCATGGAACGGTTGGCCCGACGTAAAAATGCGATGAACCACATCATGTTTTGGGCTGGCCGAGTGGAACTGCAGAGTCAAAATGTCAGGAAAATCTGCCAATATTTGAGCATAAATATTGTCCACGGAAACACAGGGTTTCAGCGTGGCGTGGCAAACACAGCAGGGCGTAAGGAGATCGATTCAGATGTAGAAGCATGAATGAGGCATTGGCCCCTCGCATCAACTAACAGTGATTGAGCCCTCAGGAAATCAACGCCCAGCAACGGCTGAGACATGTCAGCAACAGTGAACAACCAGGTAAAATGGCAAGTGCCAAAGATGAGCGGGATCGTGCAGACATCATAAGTCTGTATGGTGTTGCCATTCGTGGCAGTTAACGAAGGCCACGCTTCCCAGAACGAGTGTCCAACGATGGGGGTAAAACGCTGACTCCTGCCCCTACTCCGTCACGATTCCTGGTGGACACAGGGGCAGGAGTCAGCGTTTTGAATGCCTGTCCCATGCGTACAGGCGGTATATCTGGCCAACTGCCGAGGTGCTTACTGGCGACCGGCTCCGGCATTTCCCGGAAACGAGCAGGGGGAGCGGCATTGGCAGGTTGCGGAACCCCAGCGTTGGTGGTAGAAGCATCACTTCCTCTTTCCTGCTTCTCCCGGAAAGGGAGACTCAGCTGTGCCCCCGTAGGCACAGCCCCTGGTGGCTTTGATTTCCAGGGCGCTGTTGACAGCCGATCGAGCGAACAGCTGCCCTGCTGCTTGGACAGCCACAGCTCGTCGACGAGCTCTGCTAGCTGCCGGGGGGTCGTCTAAACTCACCTGAGAGGAGCAGGCGGATGTCGTCCGGCAACTGCTCCAGGAAGGCGTATTCAAAGAGCAGGCAGGGCCGGTGGCCGTCCATCAGCGTGAGCATTTCTCTCATGAGGACCGATGGCTTATGGTCGCCGAGCCCACCCATGTGGAGGAGCCTCGCCGCTCGATCCAGGCGGCTGAGCGCGAAGCTGCAGAGAAACAGCGCCTTCAGGCCCTCATACGTATCAGCAGTCAGTGGCTAGTTAGGTAAGGAACCAAGCGACCAGCCATCTCCTGATCAAGCGCGCCAAGCACCTAATAGTAGCGGGTGTCGTCGGCTGTGATTTGGCGGGTGTGGAACTGGGCCTCGCCCTGTTGGAACCACACCCAGGGCTGCGAGGTCCAGAAAACCGGCAGCTTAAGAGTGACAGTGTTTTGTTGGGTCGGATTGGCGGCAACGTTGGGTTGAGCATCGGCAGATTCCATTTTTCTAATCCAAAATGACTATTTTGGACCGTCGTGGTCACCAAAATAGCGAGACACGTGTTGTCAAACAAAGTGATCTTTATTAAGTTAACACAAAACAGCTCTCAGATCCACAACAAGGGGCAAGGGCATTACCAACAGTATATATGTTCCCTCCTTTATCCCTGAGCGGTCCTACCTTCAGGTCACCCTCTTGTTTTTAACATACTTTATGTGACAAGAGACAAGGTCCTGTCCCAAACATTGCATCCTGTCAAAGACTATTGGGGTAATCCAGAACTGAAGATTTAGTGGTATGCTGGCCATGTCCCAGGCCCAGTCCCAGCTGAGGCCTCATGCTGCCTCCACAAACCACTCCAGGGCAATTAGTCTCTCTTATCTGTACCAGATTAGTGGCAAGGGAAGAACATGGCAGTCAGGTGCAGGGAGTGTGCCAAATAGAGCATAATTTAGTCCAATATAATTCCCAACCCTTGATAAATTCAGAATTAGTTCGTCTGTAGTTACTCCATGAATTAATAACAGTATTTACAGGGCCATTTGGGAGGGAAGATGAAGCATTCCTCTAAATGGTTGTCTTTCCCCTTCCCCCGAAACCATAGATTACAGTAATTGCTGTCGTCACTCACCACTTCATCATGATTTAGCTTCTCCCTCTATTCTGTCACGTTTTGCTCTGATAAGGTAAATGTAACAATGTTTTCACTATTACCCTTAAATCTGCCCAAGATTTTGTGGAACAAATCCATCTTCCAAACAAACATTCAGCTGACATACTAATGATTATAAATTAATGGCAATAGAGGAACCCATGCAAAATCTATTGATACTTCTTAATGTTTTCATAAACGAAGATATAATTGTGCCTTTAATCAACCCCTACAATCTAATGTTTAAATGTGAATGGTTAATTTTTTTTTTTTTTAAATCTTTAACTACCACAAATCATCTTAATTTGCAAAATTAATCAATAGTTGTCTCCATTATCTGGTTAGTTGTGGAAAATTAGCAAAGAATGACAGGGCATCTTTGCTATTTATTTCTGTGAACAATATTTGGACGATGAGAAATTGGATCTGTAATACTTGCTATTTATGGGCCAAATTGACATTTCATATAGATACCTATGCACATGCACCTCAGTTACCATTCATGAGAATTATGCAGAATTGTCTGACCATGCAGCGCATAACGTTGATTTTACTCAACATTTTGGAGTTCAACACTCCAAGTAACACTCGCATAGAGCTATAACATCTTGCACCATGGAAACAGGCCATTTCGACCACAAATCAAACATCAAACATCTTTCTACAGTAATAGAATTTTCCTCTCACACCTTCATCAATTCTTACTACCTTCATTCTGCCGCCACTCTACCAGTTCTCCTGCCATCCACTTACACATGGCACAATTCACAGTCATCAGTTAACTCTTTTGGTGGGCTGATCCAGAAGACTATAATGCACAGGAATAACAGTTGTTTTGTAATATGGATTTAAAACTATTTTACTCATAGAAAACAGAGGGTGATACTGGAAGAGTGTTATGCTAACTGGAGATCTGTGACCAGTGGCGTTCTGCAAGAATTTGTGCTGGGACCTCTGGTGTTTGTGATATATACAAATGAGTTGGATGTAGATGGGTTGGTTAATAAGTTTACAGACAATGCCAAGTTTGCTAGGGTTGCAGACTGTAAGTAAGACTGCACAGTATACAGTGGGATATAGATCAGCTACAGAAATCAGCATAGAAATGGCAGATAAAGTTTCATGTGATAGGAGCAGAAATAGGCCATTCGGTCCATCAAGTCTACTCCGCCATTCAATCATGGCTGATCTATCTTTCCCTATTAATCCCTCATTCCCTCATTCCCCTGCCTTCTCCCCATAACCCCTGATACCCATACTAATCAAGAATCTATCTCTGCCTCAAAAATACCCATTGACAGCCTCCGCAGCCTTCTGTAGCAATTAATTTCACAGATTCACCACCCTCTGACTAAAGAAATTCCTCCTAAAGAAGTGTCCTTTAATTCTGAGGCTATGACCTCTGGTTCTAAACTCTCCCACCAGTGGAAACATCCTCTCCACATCCACAATCATTTTAGTGAACATTCTCTGAAATGCCTTCAATGATAATTAGTTTAGTTTATTGTCACATATACTGAAGTACAGTGAAAAGCTTTTGTTGCTATCTAAACAGTCAGCGGAAAGACTATACATGATTACCATTGAGCCATCCACAGTGTATAGATACATGATAAGGAGACTAATGTTTAGTGCAATAAAACGTCTAGCAAAATCCGATTGAAGATAGTCCAAGGGTTTCCATTGAGGTCGATAATATCTCAGGACCACTGTCCAGTTGTTGGTGGGATGGTTCACTTGCCTGATAACAACTGGGAAGAAACTGTTCCTGAAACTGGTTTCTCGAGTGCACTACATGGTTGTAGTAAGAATTGCATAATTTAATATTACAACCCCTTTAATATGAAAGTTACCAATCCATTAACTTTCTTGAATACCAGCTGCACCAATGTGCCAGCTGAATGTGTTTCATGTACAAGATCCCACAATTCCTTTGCGCTCCAGTTTGCTGCAATTCCTTCTGTTTCTTATTTTTTCTTGCATTAAACTTTTTAACCACACATGTGACCTATTGATCTTTTTCTATGTACTGCCGTTATCCTCCTCACAGCTTGCCTATCCCCCTCCTTTTTTAGCATCTACAAATGGCTACATTAAATTTGTTTGTGTTATTATAACATATTGTAAACAACTGCATGTTCTGTGTCACAGTGGTGCAACGATAAAGCTGCTGCCTTACAGTGCCAGAGACTCGGGTTCGATCCTGACTACTGGTGCTGCCTTTGCGGAGTTTGTAAGTTCACCCTGTGACCTCATTTATCTCTGAGTCACCCTGTTTCCTCCCACATCCCAAAGACATGCAGATTTGTTGGTTACTTTGCAAATTGCCCCTAGTGCGTAGGATGCAAAAGTCGGATAACATACATCTAGTGTAGGGATAATCAATGGATAGTGTAAGGTGGTCATAGAATCGGTGGGCCGAGGGGCCTGTTCCACACTGTATTTCTAAACTAAAGAAAACTAAACATCCCACTGCTTACAGTTTGCCAGCCTGAAAATTATCCTCATGTTTCCTCCCTGTTTCCTGCGAGATAGCCAGTCCTCTAATATATTACTGCCAATTACATGAAGTGCGATTTTGTGAAGTAACCTTCTGTGTGGCACTTTGTTTAATGTCTTTTGTAAATACAAATAATTTGCATCTACTGGTTCCCCTCTATTCATGCTAATTCATACTCCGTCACTGAACCATAAACAACTTGCCTGACATAATTCCCCCTTTATGAAGTCAGGTTGACTCCACTTGATTGGATTATTAATTTCCAAATGTTCAGTGATAACTTCCTTCATAATTGATTCTGATATTTTTCCAATAGAAGTCATTGTGCTAAAGAAATGATTACTGTCTGTTGTTTGCCTGTTTGAATAAGGGATCACCACTTCAATGTAAAAACTCCAAACAAAATTTAGAAGTGAAATCATGCCATATTGCAAAAAAAATTTTAATATTTGTCTTTGTCTCTTTAATTGCTCCAAGAAATTGTAACTTATGTAGCTGTACTGTGGCTGGTTGAAGCCAAGGAGTTTCAATGGTCCAGCTTCATCTTCAACTCTTATGGTGCAGTTCTTCACTTGAAGTCTGCACTCTCCTGTTTTTGATGTACATCATTGATTCCTTGTTCAGATTAAATTTCTGCATGACGGTCTGAACATTTTTCACATTGCACCTGCCTTTTCAATGTTGCAGCATAGCTTTAAATAAAACAGGCTGGATTTAATTGGCACTAGCAAATTATGACATTGGCCCCCTGCTGATGTGTGCAGCCAATCAAACATGCAGTAGGTGCTGGCTGCAAGGATAAATCGTTATAATAAACAGACAACCCGCAACTGGTGTACGACCTACCTTATATCAAGGGGAGCTGGTTAATTGCCCATCATTCTCTGTGCCCATTTTTGGAAGCTTTCCAATATAGCCAGGCCTGCTTAATGTTACAAGTTTACTGTAACCTATATATTTTCATGCTTACGAATATTAGTTATTTTCAGAATTTGTTGAATGTGACATCCTTGGCAGAATCAAAACACATATTTCCATTTATTGATTTTAAGTATACAACTTTCAACTGGCATAAAATCATTTATGTAATGTACAAAATTGAAGGTTTGGATTTTGGCCTGACCCTCTTGTGGGTATGGTAATGGTAGAAGACGATAAAATAGACAGCAGGAAATAAAAGATATTTGTCTTTTGGGAGCTTTGTTTGTGATGATCATGCTACGAAGTGAAGCCAAGTGCTAATGCAACACTGGAGTGATAACGACTTTGATAAATGCATGCCTTTGAGTTCATTACAGCAAGTGAAGGCCAACTTTAAGACAACAAAATAATGACTTCTAAACGTCTGAATCATATCAGTCAGATTCATGAGCTAACACCAAATTAGCAACTGAAGCTCCTGAGGGTACAATGAACAGGATACAATGAAACAAATAAATTGCGACCTTCTCAGAAAATATACCATTTTTAGAGGAACTGGATTTAATGGAAATGTCTATAAATCCTCTTTTCTCGCATTGTGTTAAAGATTGGTGCTTATACTGCACAACCACGTTCCATAATGGTTTGCAGGTTCATTCTTGTTTCAAATTGATTTAATCAATATTTCTTTTGAAGCCATTTGTTTTGATTATGTTGCATAGGAAAACTAGAGGGCATCAAAATACTTGCTTTTATTGAACCTGGCACAACCTTGGGATTTCCCCAAATTATATTTAATGCAAAGGAATTAAAAAATATATATATATTTACCGCAGCAGATGTGCCTACTCTGGTTCTTCAACAGATTCCAAAACTGAATACAAAATCTTTGTAACGATATAGACTGACACCATTTAGCTTCTCAGGTTAATGTTGATTCTTAGAGCAATCCTATCATTTCAATTGTCCTATCCTTTCCCTTCACTTCTTTCTAACCACGCATGTCCATTAACCTGCTTAATTCTCCCAGCAGCCACCTTCACTAGGGGTAACTTAAAGTGGGCACCTAACCTACCAACCAGTTTCTTCAGAGATGCTACCTCGCCTGTTGAGTTACACTAACACTTTGTGTCATATTTTGTAAATCAGGACACCTTTGGGATGTGGGAGGAAGCCACAGCACCCGATGGAAACCCAACCCACACAGCAAAGGGAGAATGTGCAAACTCCACACTGGGCATCATAATCAAACTGGTCATTGAATATAGAGTCATAGATTTGTACAGCAGGGAAATGTGTCCTTCTACCTACCTTGTCCATGCTGATGAAGGTGACATTTTGGGCTACTATTTGTCTGCATTTGGCCTATAGCCCTCTAAATGTTTCCTATCCATATATCTGTTCAAAAGTCCTAATTGAATCTGCTTCTGTAGCTTCCTCTGGTAGCTCATACCAGATACAAACTACCCTCTGAGTGAAAAAGTTGCCCTTCTGTCACATTAAGCCCTTTAAAAAAAATCCCCATATCTTGGGAAAAAGACAGTGACTCACCTTATCCCTGCATCTATACATTATGTTGTATACCTCAAAAGGTTCAGGCCTCAGCTTCCTATGCTCCAAAGAAAAAAATCCCAGCATGTCCAACCTCTTCCTGGTCTTCAATCCCCTCAAAAATCTGACACTTTTCATGCAACCATTTTTGCCTATTCATGTAAATAATTTTGGGTACTTATACCCAATTATTTGACAGGCAAGACTCCATGACATTTTTGCTTTTGGTTCTTCCCAAAATAAGTGTATTTACCTAAACCATTCTATGCCATGGTGACTCTGATATCTTTGTTTATTGCATGTCTTAAAATATTACAGCTAACATTCATTGTCATTGATGTCCTAGTCACATATTTTCTTGCCGGAATATCTCGCAGTTTACTCAGGTTGCTCAGTGGCCAGTTTTGGTTGAACACAGTTGATTAAATCTAAACTCTCCAATATACCCTAAGTGTACTTAAAAAGTCTGCTGTGTTTGTCAAACAACATTCCATCAAGTAAACTGTATTTGAACATTTACTGCTCCAGAGAAATTTGCTTTAAGCACAAAAGCTGTTGTGTACATTTGAAATATAAATCTGCATTCTTGAATAGATTCAGCGGGACAAGGAATTGAAACAAATGTATTTCTTTAAAAAAATCAGTTTCTTTACATAAAGGAATTATAACAAAAAAAACAGAGAGAAGCCTGACTTAAAAAATAAATGCTTCCTCATTTATTGACCAAGTGAAAAAGTTACCAGAATGAAGAATTGAAGCTACTTGAATGGTTGCTCAATGAGACAATTTTCCAGCTCTTGCAGGTTACCAAAGTCATAATGCTTCATGGTGAAATGAAATGCCTATTGCTTAGAGACAAAAGAAGCCTTCGGTAACAAATTCTTATTAAAAAAAAAAGTGTTCTCTCTGTGTGAGTGACAAATTTGTTCTTTGAAACTATCTGGTTTCCAACAGTGATGTGATTTGACCTGCAAAACCAATATGACATTGCCACCATGGATTGCAAAACCATATACATTGTTTGTTTGTCTTGGCTGGGTAACCAGGTCATTGTGGGAAAAATGAAGATAAGCTGGCCGCAGGTTAAAGGGTCATCTTTCCTTGAGACAATATTGGAGTCTCTACTATGATGCCAGTCACTGAATCATCAACAATGCTTCTGCATTATGTATGGAAGAAGTATATTGAGTCAGAAGAAGAGTCCTGACCAGAAACAAAATCCATTCCCTCCACAGATGCTGCCTGACCCATTGAGTTCCTCCATCAGTTTGTGCTTCGTTCATCTCTTATTTAGATTAGTTTAGCGTTACAGCAGAGAAACAGGCCATTTGTCCCACTGAATGCAAGCTAATCATTGATTACCCCTTCACACTAATTCTATGTTATCCCACTTTCTCATCCACTCCTTACACACTAAAGGCAATTAACTTACAAACCCACACGTCTTTTGGAATTGGGAGGAAATTCGTAGCATCCGGAGTAACCCCAAACAATTACAGGAAGAACATGCAAACTCCACACAGACAGCACCTGAGGTCAGGATCAAACCCAGGTCTCAGGCGCTGTGAGGAGCAGCTGTGCCACAGCACAATCCTTGCACTGTGCAGTTCTTTGTTTCTCCTCTGCAGTCTATGTTTGTTGTCTTGTTTCTTTCTTTGTGATGGTGGTGAGGCATAGGGGTACAGGAATACAGAGAGTAAGAGAAGTGCCCTACCACAACAATGATTTAACCAGTTGCCGTCTCTGATTGCTCCAATACCCAACCATCTGTGGGACATAGCAGATGCTCTTCCCTGCGTCCATCCCTCCACTGTTCAAACAGTACACTTCAAGTCCATTATTGAAGCTGCAACTCCCAATGAAAATTGCCTGGTGAGCTTCCATCATGCAAAGAGATTGTCATGTAAGTTTTTAATTCTCAGGCAACACTTGGAATTTATGCTGTTCCTGTGCACAAAAGGCCTAGATTATCAACACTTGATGCCACGTTTTTAAGGTGAGAGGGGCAAAGTTTAAAGGGGACAAGTTTTTACACAGAGGGTGGTAAGTGCCCGTAACGTGCTGCCGGCAGTAGTTTAGTTTCATTTAGTGACATTTAAAACACTTTTGGATAGGCATACTGTATGAATATGCAGAGAATGGAGAGATATGGGTTATGTGCAGGTAGATAAGTGGTCATCATTGCATTATGTTTGGCACAAACTGAGGGCTGAAGGGCCTGTTCTTGTGCTGTACTGTTCTGTGATTGGTGATTCAGTAAAATATTGTCTCAGAAATGAATTGGATAGAAATAAATGTGATTTTTTTTCCCTGATAGCAATTGTTTTTAATAATAATATATTAAGTATGTTTCTCCTACATTTCAGATTGCCATATCTCTTGTTATTTAGGCTTTATTCTCAGTGCTGTTAGAATTGTGTTGTGATATTGTTGGGTTGATCTCTATTCTGTCTGAGAGAGTACCAGATTTTTGTTTAGAAATTTTGTCTTGGATTTAATTTATCTGATATGATTGAATTCTTCTGAAGTAATTTGAAACATTCAAGCAGCTCTACTTGGTTATGTTTCACTGGGCCGTTCAGCGAGAATGTGTTCTTTAATTCATTTGTATGTTTAATAAGAGTTCACTGAAGAGCATACCAGCTGTCTCAAGTATATATGCTTGCACACATGAAGCATTAAGATGAATGAGTCTTTTGGTCCTTGCATATCATACAAAATTTAGAGCAGTTGTAAGGTAACCTAGGTTCAACTCAAGCCACAGGTTCATCTGTGAGCTAAGTCATTGGAATGAATTACATCAGACATTGGCATTCAAGACCATACCAATAACAAACCTGCACTGTTAACTTGACAATTATGTGTCGGATTCATTGCTTCATCCCAAACCTAGATATTCTTTTTTAAATTTCACTGCTTAAGCTTTAATTTTATGAACTTGACCATTTGGTATGTTGTAAGTGCGGCTCTTCACAAGAATCTGTTGCTGCCTCTGTGCTGTCACTGCACTTCAATAGTACTTCACATCTGTAAATTATTTTAATTTAGTATAGTGAGACAGCGTGGAAACAGGCCTTTTGATCCATCAAATCCATGCCAACCATCGATCACCCGTACACTAGTTCGATATTAGACCTCTTTCACATCCTCTACACCATGGGTAATTTACAGAAATCAATTAACCTTCAAACCTGTACATCTTTGGAATGTGGGAGGAATTTGAGTTTGTATGTTCTCCCCGTGACCATGTGGGTTTTCTCCAATATCTTCGGTTTCACCTCACACTCCAAAGATGTACAAGTATGTAAGTAAATTGGCTTGATAAATGTAAAAATTGTCCTTAGTGTGTGTAGAATAGTGTTAATATGCAAAGGACCTGTTTCCTTGCTGTATCTCTAAACTAAACTGGAGCACCCGGAGAAAATCCACATGGTCACAGGGAAAATGTACAAACTCCATATTGACAGCACCATTATAGAGTAATAGAACAGAACAGTCTCAAAGGGGAGGGAGAGCAGCTGGAAGTAATTATGCCTGTTGGCACAAATGACATCGGTAGGCAAATGGATGAGGCCCTGCAAAGTGAACATAGGGAGTTATGCAGAAGATTAAAAAGTTTGAACCCGAGGGCAGAAATCTCTGGATTACTCCCTGTGCCACGTGCCGTTAGTGAATGTAGAAATAAGAAGATAGGACAGATGAATATGTGGCTAAGGAGTTGCTGCCGGGGGCAAGGTTCAGATTTTTAAAACATTTGGATCTACTCTGTGGCAGAAGTGACCTGCAAAAGAGGGACAGGTCGAATATGAACTGAAGGGAGAACCAGTATCCTTGCAGGGAGGTTTGCTTGTGGTACTCAGGAACATTTAAACTAAAGATGCAGGAGGGTGGAATACAGAGTAGTAGGTCGGAAATTGGAAGGAGTGATGGGAAGGTAGAAGTCAGGACCAATACGCCACAAAGGAAGGACAGGCAGGGAGAGGTGAAGGAATATGATGAAGCTGATGGGCTGAAGTGTGGTTATTTCAATGCAAGGAGTAATATCGTGAAAGCAGATGAACTTAGAGCCTGAATTGATGCTTGGGACTATGATGTTGTGGCCATTGTGGAAATGTAGAAGCACTGTGGAAACATGACTAACGGTTCAATGTTCCAGGGTTTCAATGTTGCAGACATGATCGGGAGGGGGGCAAAAGAGATAGAGAAGTTGTGCTACTGGTCAGGGAGATGGTCATGGCGACACTCAGAGAGCACATCCTGGAGGGATCCTCCATTGAGGCAGTATGGGTAGAGCTTAGAAATAACAAAGATGCAAACGTTCTAATGGGATTGCACTATATACTCCCAATAGCAAGCGGGAGATAGAGGAATAAATATATAGACAGATTGCCGAAATTTGCCATAGGTTGTCTTCGTGGGTGATTGTGACTTTCCCAATATCCCTCGGAATACTCTCCAATAATTTGCATTCTACAGATGTTAGGTTCACTGGTTTATAGTTCCCAGGCTTTTCCTTGCAGCCCTTCTTAATTAGAGGGACAATGTAAGCCACCCTCCAGTCTTCTTGCACCTCACCTGTGTCTAATGATATTTCATATATCTTAGCTACATCCCCTGCAATTTCTTCTTGAGTTTCCCACAGTGCCCTCAGATATATTTTATCCAGCCCTGGAGATTTATCTACCTTTATACCAATGCAAAAACATAGGTAGGAGGGAAAAGATAAATAGGCTTGATTAGGGAATGAAATTAAAAGGCAAATTGGTAGCTAAGCAATAGACGAAATGTAAAAAAAATCTCAAGTGTCCAGTTTAGTGGGATGAATAAAATATCAAAATATAATGTGAATGGTGTTAAACTATTACATGTTGTTGTTTTGGAGATGCTGCACACCTAGGCTAAAGAATTCAAGAAAGTTGGCACACATAGTAAGTAATTGGGAAGGCAAATGAAATGTTAGTTGTAATTGCAAGGTTCGATGGTACTTTTGTCGCATGCAGCAAGGTACAGTGAAATTCATTTTTGCAGTCAGTTCAGTAAAAGTATTATACATAAGCACAATCTTAGATTAAGTACAAGTATGTAGAAATAGTACACTGAGACAGTATACATAAGTTGCCAATTTGTTGTGCCATTTTCAAGTCCAAATTGACATAAGTGCAGAGTTCCTAACATGGCCATATAGGCGCAGTGTGCTGGCAGCATTGCATGGTTGTCCTGGTCAAGGGAAGTCATTGGGATTTTCCACTGCCTCTCATCTACTACTTACCACTGCACGTCACGTCCGGTTCAAGTGCGCAGTCTCTTGATCCAATTGAGCCCCAGGCTTCCCAATTATTTCTCCGCTTCATCGATTATTGCATCGGGGCTTCCTCCTGCACCGCGCAGAACTTATTGATTTCATTAACCTCACCACTAACTTCCACTCTGGCCCAAAATGCACTTGGACTACCTCTGACACCACTTTTTTGACACCATTATTGATCTATCAGTTATCTGGTCTAAACCTCCTGTTGTATCTGATTTATCAATGAAGACCTATCAATGAAGTACGGAAGAGATTTTTAAAGCCCTTAAGAATGAATGCCACCCTTAGGAAGTCATGATGCTCCTTTATAGGGCTTTGGTCAGGCCACATTTAGAGATTTGCGTGCAGTTCTGGTCGCCCCATTACAGGAAAGATATGGAAGCTTTTCAGAGTGTGCAGAGGAGGTTTACAGAATGCTGCATGGATTAGAGTGTTTCAGCTACAGGGAGAGATTGGATAGACTTGGATTATTTTCTCTGGAATGTCAGATGTTGAAGGAAGATTTGATAGAAGTATATAAAATTATGAGAGGCATAGATAGGGTAGACGGTCAATTTTACTAATCATTACAAAATGGTGGCAAGCTTGAAAACATAAATTATTTAATTTATTAGCTATATGAATACATCATGCATCAATTGCCACCAATATTATTAATAAGGTTTCCAGCCACTTTTCTTGCTACCACCACAGTAATTCATGTGTAAAGAATAATGTCTGAATGCAGTTCATAAGAAAGCAATTCAGCCTACCCAAGCTCATCTGTCCCCAAAACTTCACAGTCCCCTTTCTCAGCATTTAATTGATTTAAATGATTCAAAGGGTGAGATACTCTCATATTTATGCGGTATTTGATTAGATTGTATTTGTTTTAAATGAATTTGTTTTATAATTGAAGGATGTACTAGTGTTCTAAAATCTTAAGGGCCTGTCCGACTTTGCGATTTTTTTCGGCGACTCCCGGCGTCATTGACTGACTTACCGGGTCGCCGAAAAACTGTCAAGTTGTACAACATGCTACGACAAACTACGATACAATTGACGACAAGCTGCGACAATTTACGTCATCCAGTGCCACCATTTTTCGGAACATGGGGCGACCACAACAGCGACAACATACGACAACCTACGACATCCTGCGACCCCACAGACGTCAAACAACGACAACCGAGGTCAACCTACGTCCAACCTACGTCCACACTATGAGGCAAGTTACGACAAGCTATGACGCTGTCTGCAACGTCTGAAGACAACAGAAGACAAGTAACGTCATTTTGATCCGTATCTTGATGCAGGCACTGTCGTCGATTGACGCATGTTGGCGAATGTTGTCGCAAAATTCGCTGAGGTCATGACCTTGTCACATCATACGTCACCTGCCGTCATCCTGGCGACAGCCTATGACAGCATATGGCAACACCTACGAGAGGAGATGACAGGCAACGTCAAGCCCACTGTCTCTGCAAGGTTTTGAACATTTCAAAATCCAGCAGCGACAAGAAAACAGTGACGACACTTGCGGAGATAACTTACGACAATACAGGCGTCAGCCCGCGTCATGCCGGTGTCACCGAAAAAAGTCAGCAAGTGGGACAAGGGCTTGAGTCACCTAAGTCATGGGGTATGAAGATGTCACAGGATAACAGCTGAGGTAGATTAGTTATGATCTCGATGAAAAGTGCGTCAAGTTCGAAGGATCAGATGGCAACTTCTGCTCCCAATTATTATTTTGTATCTACAAATCTACAATTCGCACCAATTTTTTTGCTTGTGATGGGAGAAATTCATCAACTAAATCACACCATAATATCCTGAACTGCCAGGCTTTGTCCTGCCTCTCCTTTCTTCCAGCTTTTTAATAACCATCTTTACTATCTCTGATACCACCCACTCAGTGTCACTTGCAAACTTACTAAATGTGACTTCTACATGCTCATGATATAAATGTCTGTTACCATTTGTAGGGAAATAGATATTGTGGGAGCCAAGTCCCTTTGTGGACAGGTAGCGTCTCATCATGCAGCTATGACCGTGATTTAAAATTTATTGCAGCTGCACAGATTTCCCATGGATTGGGAATTCCAGCATTGAACTAGAAGTGACACCTGCTAGCTCTGCAAGATGAATGGTGAAGTGTCTTTTATAGTGCTGCATGTGGTTCAGGCCCTATAGTTTCTCTAGCTGCTCTCTAGCCAGGGCAGTGGAGGCCAAATCACTGGATGGATTTAAGAGAGAGTTAGATAGAGCTCATGGGGCTAGTGGAATCAAGGGATATGGGGAGAAGGCAGGCACGGGTTATTGATAGGGGACGACCAGCCATGATCACAATGAATGGCGGTGCTGGCTCGAAGGGCCAAATGGCTTCCTCCTGCACCTATTTTCTATGTTTCTATGTTTCTATTTTCCTTTCTTGCCCACTGACTGGACTTTAACCTTGGCTGCTTGTCAAGCAAAGTAAAACAGATACACAAAATAATGATGAGGTCATGCGGTTAACTTGAATAGACCAGGCCATGTTCTTTGCCGTTTATGGCCTCCCTTGCAGTCCTCCTGTAAATATCAAGCTATTACAACTAAAGATTCCAACTAGACAAAAAGAGTACATACAATGACTGGTGACTCTGATTTTTCAAACTTAGCATTGGTTTCAAACCAACCATTTTAAAGCAACATGGAGTATTATTTATGGTTTTGTCATTGAAGGAAAACAGCAAGTTATATTTATTTCAGTCACAATATCTGATCTTGGGCAATTTAGTTGGTCATAAAAAGGAAGCTGTTTATTTTTGTATATGATAAAAATGGACTTGGCTAGTAGTACTTAGCTGTGTAATTCCTGTCAAATAATACTAGAGCTAGTAATTGTGTAGGAAGGAACTGCAGATGCAGGTTTAAACTGAAGATAGACACAAAAAGCTGGAGTAAATCAGCAGGTCAGACAGCATCTCTGGAGAAAAAGAATAAGTGACGTTTTGGGTTGAGATCCTTGTTTTGCATATATTTTCAGCTTTTAAAAACAAAAAAATGTTTGAGGAACATTTCCTATCCCTTCTCTGAAGTGGTTGATTCCCTGTAGAATTATGGATCCAGATGCCCACTATTGCTCCCTCACTGTGGCACAGACTGCATACAATATCTGCATGGCACCAGGCCCAGTCAACGTTGCCGAATTGGAAATTTGCCAGCAGTAGAATTGTTGTCGACATCTGGGAACTTGTCAAACTGGCCTTTCTTCACACATGAGCTTGGCAAGCTCTTCCTTTAGTGGAGATTGTTTTTAATCAGGGAATCATTAATTTTTTTTTCCCTTCAAAATATTTAATATACATTTGAGTGAATAGTTTTTGAAATCTAAAAGGAAACTGATCATTCAACGGGAATTTTGTTGAAATAATAAATCTAAAGATGTTGGTTTAGTTTGAACTGAGATAATTAACACAGAAGATTGTGATTTACCAAGACGAGTCAAATGCCATTTTGTGGTGACATTGACTGTGTTCTGCTATGGAGGAGCATTCATTGCATTATCACATGCAATAACTTTTAATTTATAGATTCTATTTCACGGTTAATTTAATGTATATATGTGAAGATAGTGGTGGGTGCCCGTTGCTAAGCATGTCAATGCACAAAGGGGAATAACCAGAGAGTTTCCATCATCAGGAAAATTATCTTTTTCCAATGAGATTTGTCCAAACTTCTAAAAAAAAAACCAATCCAACAGCTTTTCACAATAATCTCTTTCATTATTTCATCATCTTTCATTACCATTATTGAAATGGTAAAATACAAGGAGGAAGAGATGGTACTTATGGCTTCTTTTAGTTGAAATTATGCCTTACTGTCTTTGCAAGATGTCATCATTGTTATGGGGGTATTCCCTGTTATGAGAATGTGCATATTGGGAATGGGGCCAGCTGTGATCTTTCACTGCAGGTAAGGAAAATTGAAACAATCCATTAATTTCAGAATCTTTGATAATACTTATTGTGTTCGATAAATCACTGATTTCAGATAACAGAGTTTGATTCACTCAGTAATTTATTACAATACCAAATAAGGCACATACGCTCACATATCCCCGAACGCACTTGCAAACCCCAAGTACACAGCAGAGCACGCTGCAGGGTGTTCAGTTCAAGATCACCTAACACCATTCGTGACACAGTCCAAGGCTGAGGTTCTCTCTCCGAAAGGGCGCACAACACCAATCTTTATGGCACTTCTTAACAGAGCAGATCGCGCCACTGCCAATCATAAGTCCCCCTTGTCTGCAACGTTTTCGACCCAACTATTGCTGTTGTGTTGTGCTTGCCAATGTTACGCTTTCCAATAGAATGGCCTGGGAAAGGCTGCATTCCCAGGCAATGATCACAGGTGCGAGGAGATAATGCGTGTGGAAACTTGTTTTTAAGAGGCTATGGAATGTAGGGCTGCTAACTTAGCTGATAACTCCATTTCACATTTTAGCTGAGAATGTACATGGCAGATGAGCAAGTTTGCAGATGATACAAAAGTAGATGGTATTGATGATAGTGAAGATGTCAAAACTTGGAGTAGGGTCTTGATTGGTTGGCCTGGTGGGCTAAGGAATGGTTGATGGAATTTAATACAGAGAAATGTGAGGTGTTGCATTTTGGAAAGTCTAACATGGGCAGGACCTACAAAGTGAATGGTAGGGCTCTGGGGAGTGTTGTAGAGCACAGAGATCTAGGAGTGCAGGTACATGGTTCCTTGAAGGTGATGTCACAGGTAGATCAAGTGGTCGAAAAGGCTTTTGACATGTTAGCCTTCATCAGAGTATTGAATATAGAAGATGGGAGGTCTTGTTGCAGTTTTATAAGACATTGGTGAGGCTGCATTTAGAGTATTGTGATCGGTTCTGGGTACCATGTTACAGGAAAGATGTTAAGCTGGAAAGGGTACAGAGAAGATTTACAAGGGTGTTGCCAAGACCCAAGGGTCTGAGCTATAGGGGGAGGTTGTGCAGGTTGGGACTCTATTCCTTGGCGCGCAGGAGGATGAGGGGTGATCTTATAGTACAATGTCATGAGGGAATAGATCGGGTGGATGCACAGAGTCTCTTGCTCAGAGTAGGGGAATTGAGAGCCAGAGGACATAGGTTTAAGGTGAAAGGGGAAAGATTTAATAGGAATCTGAGGGGTAATTCAAAAAAAAATCGATCAAAATTGTGACACAATCTCCCACGTGCAAAACTATGTTGACTGTACATATTTATTTTATCTCTCAGAATCTTCTCCAGTAACATACCTACCGTTGATGATAAGCTCACTGGTCTACAGTTCCTGTTTTTCCTTGCCACCCTTCTTAAATAAAGGCACGGCAATAGCCACCCTCCAGCCAGTCGGTACCTCACCCATGTAAAAGATGATGATTAATATACCTCCATCGGGGCTCCTGAAATCTCTTCTCTAAGTATCCTCCGCTGTGTCCTCAGATATATCTGATTAGGCCCAGGAGATTTATCTGCCACCATATGCCTTAGATTTATCTACCCCCATATGCCTCCTGCACCTCCGCAACCATAATGCAGACTGTCCTCATGACATCTCCATTAACAGTCTCAAGTTCCTCGGTCTTCATGTCTTTCTCCACAGTAAAATCAGAGGAGAAATACTAATTGAAGACATTGCTCATCTCCTGCAGCTCCTCACATAGATGACCACTTTGGTTTCTGAGGGGCCATATTTTCTCTTTCTAGTTGCCCTCTTTCCCTAAGAACATACTGTAGAACAGTGCAGCACAGGAATGGGCCCTTTGACCATAATGTTTGTGCCGAACATGATGTCTAGACCTCATCTGTCAGTACATGATGCATATCCCTCTATTTCCTGCACTTCCACGTACCTATCCAAAAGTCTCTGAAATGCTATGATCATCTGTGCCTCTCTGACTCACTGAAAATGCATTATCTGTGTAAAAGAAACTGGTCCCACACATCGCCATTAAACTTTCCCCCCCGCTCATCATATAGCTATGCCCTCTAGTGTTAGACATTTCCACCCTAGGAAAATGTGCTGACTGTCTACCCTATCTATGCCTCTCATAATTTTATATACTTCTATCAGGTCTTCACTCAAACTCCATTTTCACTTAAACATTCCAGAGAAAACAGTCCAGGTCTATCCAACTTCTCCCTGTAGCTGAAACCCTCTAATCCAGGCAGCATTTTCCGAAACCTCCTCTGCACCCCCACCAAAGCCTCCATCAGTCTTGTAATGGGGAGACCAGAACTGCATGCAATACTCCAAATGAGGGCTAACCAGTCCAATAGAACTGCTTCATGACTTCCTGACTCTTATACTCAATTCCCTTGGTTGACAAACATACCTTCTTTACTTGTGCTGTCGCCTTCAGTGAACTATGAAACTGGACTGTGCACATCTGTGTGGTATAATCTACCGAGTGGCGAATATGACATTTTTACCTTTTTTCTTACAAAGCAGAGCAAGTTTCTCTCTTCCCTTCAAGGGAGTTAAAATGCTTTTGGACAGGTATATGGATAGGAAAGCTTTAAAGTGACAGGAGGGACCGGTGTAGATGCGGCATCTTGGTCGGCACGGGCAAGTTGGGCCAAAGGCTCTGTTTTCGTGTCGTATGACTCCATAACAGTAAAAGTCAATTAGTGCTGATTATTAGTTGCGCTGATCTTTTATGTCATGTATCTGATTCCAAAGATATAACTTACGTAATATTGCTTTGATTTGTTTTCATAAAGGATTTTTAAGGGATCCAGAAGGAAATTTCCAAAATTGCGATAGCACACAATTCTGGGGTATGAACAATGTCTGAAACATTAAAATAATACCAAGATTAAATGCCCCTGAAGGAGCCTGCCATATCTGAGGCTTCCCTCCATCTTCAGATATTAGCTTTATTTCCTCTGTGGTTAGCTAGGCATCTGGTTGGCAGAACTGCTACTGTTTAATGAATCCTCTGAGTGAATCAAATTACAAAGGTCTGATGGAAATAACTTTGCTGAAATATTGCCACAGCCTCTATCCTCACTCTTTTAGTTGCTGTACATAAACTGCACCTATCTAGTACTGATGACAAAATATTGCAGCTGCCAGAAAGGCACATGTCTAATTAACGTCACACTTACTGTACTTAGATTCAATGTATTTTCTGATATTAAGCAAGAAGTATTGCAATGCAGATAAGATTTGAAATAAAGTCATCTCTTGGGATAACTTCCAACTATTAAAGGTGCAATGGGGTTTAAATTGTTCTCATTTAAATGAAACTAAATTCACTTTCATTTCTATGGAGAGTCATTCCATTGTTACACATTTATATTATTTCATTTTATAATTTGAATTAATCATTATTATATATTGTACATCCTGTGCAAAGTGTTCAGTTAGCTGATCATGTTTTGTGCCGAGACTATGCTCTTTCATGGTGCAGAAATGCAATGAGCCATTATCAGTACAGACCTTGCGGCCATCATGCAGATCCAACCTTACAGACTTTATACGGTGTTGTGGGTGTCCTTGGACAGATGTCCTTGCTGCTCTTAACCCAGGTGGTGGTGTGGACTTCCCCTTTCCACTCCTACGAATGTCAACCTTTGGTTCTTCAAACTATCCCGATGCAAGTTTGCAAGGTTCTGTGTAGCTGTAGTGTCTAGAGTTTCTTAATGCAGTCACCAAGGTGAGCCAGATGAACCTCTCTCCGTGAAACCTCAGCACAATCCTGACAACTCGTTCAGCCATTCCTGCCGGTATAGCTAACTATAGAACCTATCCAGAGCTTTGAATATTCTTTAATATCTTCGACAATTAGAACCATACAGAAACTGTTAAAAACTCAAATGAAAATTTCAAACAAAATTATTAAAAAGTTAGAAAAATTATATTAAATACAAAATTATTAAAAGATTAAAAACATTTATCCAAAGTTGATTATGTAAAAATACGTAAGTTGCTTTTGAGTTACGTAGTTGCTTCACAATTGTACTTCACCATTGAAACGAATGGACTTGCTATGCCTGTATAAACAATGATTCCCTCAGTCTTGCTGGAAAATTGTGGCATGTTTGTTCATTGTCCGTGGACTTCATGATTAGTCTGATGTTAGAATGTGGTTGGAGAAATAGTGGCAAAGTGCTGCAGGATGTTTGGAACAACAGTCATGTAGGAATCTGAAACTACATGCCACTTACAAAGAGAAATGTTGGCAGTTAGGTGCAGCTTATTTCCCAACAAAATCTGACCTGATTTGATTTCAAGTTTCACCTTAAAGATAAGCTTTATAAGTACTAACTCAACAACAGTATCAACATCACTGACTTAAATTAACCAGTTACTATCACACCGAGATAGTCATGCAGCACAGAAACATGCCCTTCGGCCCAACTTGCCCATGTCGACCAAGCTGCCCCATCTACACTAGTCCCACTTGCACGCTATCCCTTTAAACCTTTCCTGTCCATGTACCTGTCCAAATGTCATTTAAATGTTGTTATAATATCTGCCTCGACTACCTCCTCTGGCAGCTCATCCCTGTACTCACTACCCTTTGTGGGAACACAATACTCCAAATGTGGCGGCACCATTGTTGCCTACGACTGTGAGATAATATCCCAACCTCCATACTGAATATCCTGACTGATGAAGGCCTATATGCCACGTTGAGCCAAAGAGCCTGTTACCACGCTCTATGACTCTCTACTACCTGTGACATCACTTTCAAAGAACTATGTACCTGCACTCCTAAAACCCTCTGTTCTACAACACTCCCCATTCACTGTCAAACTCCTGGCCTGGTTTGACTTCCCAAAATACAACACCTCACACTTATCTGCATTAAACTCCATATCCATTCCTCAGCCCTCCTGCCAAACTGATCAAGACATACAAACATAGAAACATAGAAAATAGGTGCAGGAGGAGGCCATTCGGCCCTTCGACCCAGCACCGCCATTCATTGTGACCATGGCTGATCATCCCCAATCAATAATCCGTGCCTGCCTTCTCCCCATATCCCATGATTCCACTAGCCCCTAGAGCTCTATCTAACTCTCCCTTAAATCAAACCAGTGACTTGGCTTCGACTGCCCTCTGTGGCAGGGAATTCCACAAATTCACAACTCTCTGGGTGAAAACTTTTTTTCTCACTTCAGTATTAAATGGCTTCCCCTTTATTCTAAGACTGCACCCCCTGGTTCTGGACTCGCTGTATTATTTGTTAGCCATCTTTGCTATCAACAATACCACCCACTTTAGTGTCATCTGCAAAATTACCAATCATGCCTTGTATATTCTCATCCAAATAATTGATTCAACCTGAAACAGCAATTGAGCCAGCACCAAACCCTGAGGCACACCACTAGTCGCAGTCCTCCAGTCCAAAAAACTTTCTACTGTCACCCTCTACTTCCTTCCATGACGTCAATTTTCTATCCAGTTGGTTAGCTATCCCTGGATCCCATGCAATCTAACCTTTCTGATAAGCTTACCATGTGGAACATTATCAAACATCTTGTTGTTTCCATCTTAACAACGTCCACAGCTCTGCCTTATCAACCATTTTGGATACATCTTCATAAAACTCATTCAAATGTGTGTGACACAATCTCTTACGTACAAAACCATGCTGACTATTATTAATCAGCCCTTGTCTATCTAAATGCATATACATGTTGAACATCGATTTTCCGGCAACTGCTGGTCTGCCCCCAAATGGTGAGGGCTCTTCCCGGTCATGTCCCTCCGCCATAAAATAATTAACTATGCTCAATCTTCCCTCCTAACTATTTCACAAAGACAATACAGTTAATGCTTGTTTTAAATACCCACTTATAACAGATATTGGATATAGTGGATGGGCCTGCAGACCCATACCTGGCTTGCACCGTCTCCCCGCCTGCTTATAGCCCTGGCTACCGACCCCACTCCCAACTCAAAAGGTGCACCAGCGACCCCTTCTTCACCCACCTAAAGGACACAAAGTGCTGGAGTAATTCAGTGAGTCAGGATCTCTGGAGAATACAAATAGGTGACATTGGGCTACCTTCCCCAGACAACTTCAGTCGGCTGAGTTATTCCAGCATTTTGTGAATGTCTTTAGTGCAAACGAGTATCTGCAGTTCTTTGTTTCTACATGGTATTACATAATTTGAGGTTGCTAAAGGCAAGTTGACTTTATTCAGCTGTAGACAATGTATTTAAGCATCCAGTTAGTGACCAAGTATTAAAGTGATAATGATGCCCAAGGTGTTTCACGCATAATTCTGACATTACTGAAGAAACATTTGGCAATAGAAAGATGCAATCTTGATAACTGAGGCTTGTATTCAATCCAGGACTTTCAGTTCAATCAGTAAGAGTGACATTACCTTATGTTACCTGTCTTACAACAGGCAGATCAAATTGGAGAAGTACTTAGCTTTTTCCTGACAGGCTTCCTAGTACAATTGTTTCCCAGGGAGTTTTCCCAGATGAATAAGGACAATAAAAGTACAAAGCCCTTGATCTGTGAAATGCCATGATTGATTTCTCTGCTAACAGGAATAACAGTTTCCCCTAAAATGGCAGATTTTGCAGGGTGCAGAGTGTTATTGACTGTTATCATCATCATCATCGGCGGCCACTCGAAATGAGTATGACTGTCCTTCCTCTCCATGGGGTCGTCTACTTGTGGGTCAGCAGATGTCTGTAGCAGCCAATTCGTGATCCACACACCTTGGTGCAACGTAGGCAGTGGAGACTGGTGGTGGTTGGTAGTCATTGGGCCCCCTTCTCTCCTTACAGTGCTGTCTCTTTGTCTTTGCGACACAGCGCAGCTCCGTTTCATGACATGCAGCTCCTTCCTGCATGGATCTCCTCCAGGAGTGCCTGTTCAGTGCAATTTGCTCCCAGTTGCTCGATGTGATGTGGAATTTCTTCAAACTGTTCTTGATGTTGTCCTTGAAGCATTTCTTTGGCCCGCTGGGGGCTCGCCGACCTTCTTTCAGTTGAGAGTACAGGATCTGTTTAGGGAGATAAGTGTTGGATGGGTGATATGGCTAGTCCATCGAAGTTGGTGCTGCATTATTGTGGTGGTAATGTTGGTCATGTTGGCTTCCACCAAAACGCTGATGTTGGTGCATTTATCCTCCCAGCTGATCCTCAGAATCTTTTGTAAGAATCTTTGATCGTACTGTTCCAGGGCTCTCAGGTGCCTGCTGTAGGTGGTCCATGACTCGGCTCCATGCAACAGGGTGGGGAGGACAACAGCTCTGTAGACCAGCTGTTTTATTTGAGCCTTTAGGTCTCGGTCTTCAAGGACTCCCTTCCTGAGTCTGGCGTAGGCTCCGCTGGCGCAACTCAGGTGAAGGTTGACCTCAGAGTCGATGTCAGCTTTTGAGGAAAGAATGCTGTCAAGGTAGGGGAAGTGGTCAACAAGAGTGGTGTCATCCACTTTCATAGTGAGTTGGGTAGACGGTTGGTTGGGTGGAGGTTGATGTAGGACCTGGGTCTTCTTGATGTTTAAGGCTAGGCCCATGGCTCGGTATGCCTTAGGCAATGGCGCAGTTGTCCGTGTACTGAAGCTCCATGATGGCGGTGTTACTGACTTTGCTCTTGGCCTTCAACCTATTAAGGTTGAAGAGCCCACCGTCAGTTCTGTAGAGGATTGGGATCCCCTGTGGCAGCTCTTCACCAATGAGGTGAAGTATGGCAGCAATGAAGACGACAAACAGGGTAGGTGCGATGATGCATCCCTGTTTGACACCGTTTCCACAGTGAAGGGCCCGGACTCAGAACCGCAGTTGCTGAGCACTATGACTGACATGCCATCATGTAGAAGCCTCTGTAATCTGAGGTACTTATTGTGACAACCGTACCTTGATAGTATGCTCCAAAGAGCCTAGCGGTCTACCGAGTCAAAAGCCTTTGTCAGGTCTACGAAGGCCATGTACAAAGGCTGCCTTTGTTCAGGGTATTTTTCCTTAGCTAAGGCATCCAAGAATCGAATCATACTGAAATCACAGGAGGTTTCCTTGACTAAATGCTTGAACTCTCTGTGACCATGCCAAAAGATCCCTAAGGTAAAAGGCAGACACTCTGGGATCTTGCCTGCCACATTTATGTTGCACTGGATGATCTTGAGCGTTATATTCCGGAGGGCAGAATGAATAACAACTTACATGCAGGTTGCCTGGATCACGAGAGAGAGATTTATTACCCAACATTCCCTGCTTATATGCAACATCAACTCATTAACATATACATGAATATGCACGAATACATTACACTGCTCTCCTTTTTTTAAGTATTAAATCTAAATACTCAGTTACAATTTTGTTGTTGTGATACTCGATTTAAACCAGTATTTATGAAATCTTAAATGATAAACATAATATTTATTTTACATATCTACACATTTTTGTTTTACTTATACAGTGAGTTACTTAACTTACAAACCTAACCTGACTACTGGTTTACGGATCCTGCCTGATCATCTAACAGTAACAGGTGTAACATGTTTATGTATTGACTCAACTGTTGGCTCGTTTGGCTCTGTTTTAGAACCATGACTTTGACCAGAGGCATCTGTTTCTTTGTCTGTACTAACTGAACTTTGTGTTTCAATCACAGTGGCCTCTTCCAACACACTTTCAGATAAAAACGCAGGGATTAGGACTTCATGCTCAGTTTTTGGTTCATCTTTGGCTGGAACCATTTGATCAACATGAACACTTTTGATCCTATCTCCAACTTCAACTCAGTATCTTTTTGTTCCACACACTTCCACTATTTTCTCAACATCCCATTTGGCTTGACTGGACTTGTTGGGAGGACTGAGAACACGAACCTGCTCAACTGACTTGAAGTACCTCTCCTTTTTGTGGGAGTCAAAATGGCGTTTTTGACTTAACTGTTTTTGCTCAACTCTCAAGGCCAAATTGGGTTGAACTAGGCTTAGGCGTATTCTTAACCTTCTCTTCATCAACAGTTCTGCAGGTGAATAACCTGTTGTGTGGTGTGGTTCTGTACTTCAGCAAGAAACTAGCCAAACGATGTTTCATGCTGAGCTTTTAACTACTCTGCGAAAACTGTTTCTTGACAGCATCTTTGACAACTCTAACAGACCTTTCCGCTGCACCGTAGGAGGCTGGATGGTATGGGGGAACAAGTGTGTCTTTTACACCATTCCGCTGCATGAACTCTTTGAACTCTTCTGAACGAAACTGTGGCCTGTTATCAGAAACAAGTTCTTCCGGTAAACCATGGGATGCGAAGATGGATCTCAACTCATCTTTGGTACACTCAGTAGTAGTGCTTGACCCCAAATGCTTAACCTCAATCCATTTGGAATGACTATCTACAAGTACCAAAAAATTATCCTTTTCACAAAAATATACATGAACTCTCTGAAAAGGTCTACTTGAAAAAGGTCTACTCTCTGAAAAGGTCACCAGAGTTGCAGTGATGTTTTTGGTGGTTTACTCTGGCAATTACTATGCCAGGATGTTCGGCATGAAGTTCATTCATAATTTTGTTTCTCAAGGGCTCTGGTACAACCACTCTGTAAGCCCACTTAATGCATCCCTGCTCACATGATAATTCATGGCATCGATTATGTAAAGGCTTCAGCTCTGAGTTCAGAACTGAGTTCAATCCACTATCGATTTCAGTCCAACCATTCAATGTCTGTTCGTAGACCAACCTCAGGTAAGTGTCTTTCTCTGTTTCTGCCGCAATTTCTGTTGCAGTCACTGGAAAGTCTTTCTTCATCTACAACTTGTAGTGTGTAGATTGAGTTCTCACTTCCCACGTCAGAGTTCTCATGGGACAACGCATCTGCAACTGCGTTGCACTTGGAGCTTCTGTACTCAACCTTGTAGTCATACTGGGACAGCAGAATTGCCCAGCGCTGCATCCTTGATGCCGCCATGGAAGGTATAGCTGACCTGGGACCAAGTATCACTAGTAGTTGCTTGTGATTAGTCACAAGGGTGAATGGTCTGCCGAGAAGAAACTGATGGAATTTCTTGATTCCGAACACGATGCTGAGCGCTTCCTTTTCTATCTGTGCATAATTGCATTCACTCGGTGATAGGGTGGGCGATGCAAAAGCAATAGGCTTTTCCTGTCTGTCAATCATTACGTGGGCGATCACTGCACCTACACCATAACTTTAAGCATCACAAGCAAGCTTCATCTCATGTGTCGTATTGTAGTGAACAAGGAGTTTGTCACTTGTCAAGTTTTCCTTGCAAATGTCATATGCACGTTGCTGTTCCTTTCCCCCCCCCCCCACCCCCTGTCCATTTCACATATTTTTGTAGCAGATGATGTAATGGCTTTAGCACACTTGCTAAATCTGGAAAGAATCGTGCATAGAACTGCACCATCCCAAGGAATGATCGTGGCTCTGACACATTGTTGGGTTTTGGAGCATTCACTATTGCTTCAACTTTTGCCTTCACAGGACGAAGTCTGTTGGCATCTACTTTGAGTCCAAGGTAGTCCACCTCTGACTGCGCAAATGTACATTTACTTTGTCGCAGTTTGACATTGTGGCAGTTCAGTCGTGTGAGAACATGCTCAAGGATTTCCAGATGTTCTACCATGCCCTCTGTGAATATCAGTAGGTCATCCTAGTTGCACACACAGTGTGGAATGCCTTGTAACATCTTGTCCATTGACAGACTGAAACATTTTTGGGGAGGATTTCACACCATAGGGCAGCTTTGAATATGAATACAAGCCCTTATGTTTGTTGATAGTCAAGTATCGCTGACTTTCCTTGTTGACATTGAGTTGGGCGTAAGCATGAGATAAATCCAGTTTAGTGAAGACTCTTGCTCCGCTAAGTTCTGCGTACAGAGCTTGCGAGGTTGGTAACTGATATTGTTCGTCATCAACGGCTTGGTTGATTGTGACTTTGTAGTCACCACATAGTCTAACAGTATTGTTGGCCTTGGGTACGGCCACAATTGGCATTTCCCAGTTACTCTGGTCTATCTTCACAAATACTCCATTCTGCTCTAACCTGTTGGGCTCTTTCTCCACTTGTTGCTTTAGTGCATATGGTACAGGCCTTGGTCGACAATACACAGGTTTCACATTTTGCTTAAGTTGAATGTGTGCAGAGTACCCTGTTATTCCCATGTAACTGTCAGCAAAAATGTTTGCTTATGACATTTTCAAGATGTGATTTGGACAAATCAACACTGAAAATGTTCTTCCAGTCTAATTCTATTCTACTCAGCCAATCCTTTCCAAGGATGGTTGGTTTATTTCTGTAGCTGGCCACTCTGATGGGCAGTGTTACTGACTGACCATTATGCTGAACTTTACAGTTCATTTGTCCACATGTCTCCAAAACTTCGCCCGAGTAGGTTCTCAGCTTGACCTTACTCTCAAACAATGGTGTCTCCGGGAACTTTGTTTCGTACAGGTCTTTGCTCATGACCGAACAATCTGCTGCCATGTCAAAACACATCTATTAGCTGTTCATTTATCATTAGTGTAGTTCGAAAGTCCTTGCCTTGGCTGGTTGTAGGCTTACTGATGTTGGTTGCATAAATGGTGTACAACCCAAGTTCATTTCCATCTGGGTTCATCTCCAAGTTGTGAACTCCTTTCTGGTGTTGTCGCTTGATGCCTGCAGATTGTTGGTTTCCTGTTTTAAGCTTGGCCCAACATGCTGGGGTGATATGGCCTTTTCTCTGGCAGTTATAGCACCTGGCCATTTTGAACTGACAATATTGGGATGTGTGATTACCATTGCAACCAAAGATTATAGAGGAGCAAGATGCGCCACTCAGTGGAAAAGGCGTAGTATCACATGTGTGATTGTTGACGCTATATTAGCGGACTAAAGATGGCGTCGACTATGGTGTCTACATCATTGGGAAACTAGGCTTCTCTATAATCTTTGTCTCTCAATCACCCGCTGTGTAATCCGCTCCAAAGCTACAGAGCAGTTGCAAGCAAAGATTATAGAGGAGCAAGATGCATTAGAAAGTTATTAGATTTATTTGTAATAGATCTTTACTTACTTCTCGATCCCTCTCTATCCCCTCTCTTCTCTCGATCTCTCTCTTCTCTCTATCGCTCTCTCTCCCCTCGATCTTTCTCTCCCCTCTCGATCTATCTCTCTCCTCTCTCTTCTCGATTTCCCTCTCTCCCTCTCTTCCCTCTGTGAGAGTTGGCAGCCCTGCTATGCCTTAGGCCCAAAAGAGGATAGAAAGAAATTACATAATAGTCTTTGTAAGAAGATTTTAATAAGCTCGTCTATCTGTTCCACCATATATTTATATGAATGTGTGTTTGTGTGTGCCTGTAATTGTGTGCACAGTATGTGTTAAAGCAATACAAGGGAAGCTGCACAATACATGCAAGGGAAACTACGCAAAGGTGGGGGCTGGGGAGGAAAGATGCGAGGGAAATGGGGGAACGGGGAAAAGGGAGGGAGAGAGGGAAGGAGAGAGGGGAGGGAGGGAGATCGAGAGGGGAGAGAGAGATCGAGAGAAGAGAGGGGGAGAGAGGGATTGAGAGAAGAGAGGGGGAGAGAGAGAGATCGAGAGAAAGAGGGGGAGAGGGAGAGATCGAGAGAAGAGAGGGAGAGAGAGAGAGATCGAGAGGGGAGAGAGAGAGAGATCGAGAGGGGAGAGAAGAGAGAAGAGAGGGGGATCGAGAGAAGAGAGGAAGAGAGAGAGAGATCGAGAGAAGAGAGGGGGATCGAGAGAAGAGAGGGGAGAGAGAGAGATCGAGAGAAGAGAGGGGGAGAGAGAGAGATTGAGAGAAAGAGGGGGAGAGGGCGAGATCGAGAGAAGAGAGGGAGAGAGAGATCGAGAGGGGAGAGAGAGAGAGATCGAGAGGGGAGAGATCGAGAAAAGAGAGAAGAGAGGGGGATCGAGAGAAGAGAGGGGAGAGAGAGAGAGAGATTGAGAGAAGAGAGGGGGATAGAGAGAAGAGAGAGACAGGGATCGAGAGAAGAGAGGGGATAAAGAGAGATAGCGAGAAGAGAGGGGAGAGAGAGATCGAGAGGTAAGCAAAGATCTATTACAAATAAATCTAATAACTTTCTAATGCATCTTGCTCTATCATCTTTGCTTGCAACTGCTCTGTAGCTTTGGAGCGGATTACACATGGGGAGGCAGTCCGCCAAAATGGTGGCCGTGACATTCCATTCCGTACTACACACCAGTCCATTGGATTTCTGAGGAGTGGCCTATCCTGCTCCTCTATAATCTTTGGTTGCAACGATAACAACTGGCTGAACTCGACTCCCCGCCATACTTTGGTTTTGGTTTAACGCCTCTTGGTTTGGCCATAGGCACTATCTTGTGACTGTAAACGGCCATTGCAGTCCGTGGTGGACGAAACTCGCGAGCATTCTTTGTTGCCATCTCCATTGTGGTAGCAATGTTGCATGCTTTCTCGAATGTAAGATCTGAAGTGTTCATGGGCTTGGGCTGAATTCGTTCATCCACTCGACCACAAACAAATCTGTCGCGTAGTGCGCGTCCGAGAAAGGTTCCAAAGTTACAGCGCAAAGCTAAGTTTTTCAAGGCAACAATGTACTCATTGATTGTCTCATTCTCCTTCTCATTTCTAGTGCCAAATTTATAGCTTTCTGCAATTTCCAGAGGCTTTGGGTTGAAGTGCTCCTCCAACTTCGTCATAATGTCATTAAATGGCATGTCTTTTGCCTTTATGGGCGCAAGGAGATTCACAAGTGTGCCGTACACTTCAGGACCGATCTCCGTGAGCAAAATCGCTTTCATGCGTTCGCAAACGGCCTTATTTGTTACAGTCACTGTCTCTCCTTCACCACTAATCTCCATTATGTTGTTTTCCGTGAAAAACACGTTTCCTCTCTACATATAGGAGCTGGACGGCTCTCCACTCTTGTCAAAAGTGCCAAGGTTTCCGATGTAGCCCGTGGACACTGCCATCGTGTCGTTCTCTTTTTTTTTTTAAGTCCGTTCAAAAACCCCGATTTCCTGTCTGTTCTGGTGTAACAATTCACCTAAAACTTAGCTGTACAAAGGCTATTCAGCTTGAGGAAGATTATTTCATATTTGACAAAAAAAACTCAATGTAAAATGTTATACAATCCCAAGGACGGCATCTTGCCACGTAGACATAACATAGAGATAGCCTGACAAACTCTTGCCGATTTGTACAGCTGCTGTTTTAAACTACAGTCCCCTGCATAGAAGGATCTGTGGCCTATCGTGTCCAGCTCACAAACAACTGTGACACAACTCCGTATTTACTATTTAAAATGTTAAACAATACTGCATGTTGCAAAACAGTCCTGCACTGTAAAGGATGAGTTCACAAACTCTATCCCTTCCTCGTCGCCAATTTTGTTATGTTCAGGAGGGCAGATTGAATAACAACTTACATGCAGGTTGCCTGGATCACGAGAGAGAGATTTATTACCCAACATTCCCTGCTTATATACAACACCAACTCATTAACATATACATGAATATGCATGAATACATTACACTGAGTAGCTCTGGACTTAGGCGACACAGCTCGAAAATGCCTCATTTCAACATGAGGGTTGAAGCCTGGGTAAGCAAAGCCAACACCAGTGGATTGGTAGTGGTAGGATCATGGATGCTCTCTTCATGAAAGAATATCCATTTCATGATGTACTGGAAAAACCTCAGCAAATCGTGAAGCTCTGGAACATTAGTACCCAGCGGCATAAAGGCCACAAAGTGTGATTTTGTGCCAAAAGTTTTGAATTGAGTTGCCAAGGAAACTCAAGAGGAACATTAGGTAGCTTATGATGTATTGAAATCCAGGAGGAAAGATTGGTGTTTAACAGAGTCAAAAGAAGGGAAAATTGGCTGGTTTAATTGAAGGAATGGGAGCAAAATGCCAGCCTGAACTGAAAAGGTTAAAGAAGGTGGTGTGACACTGAAAAGATAAAATATTGGATGATCTCAAAGTCTCTGTGAACAATATCAAGAAGGGATAGAGTAAGCTGGGGCAGAGTAATTAAAAAACACATTTTTTGAATATGAGAGGGTGATCTGTGAAATATCAATTGAGAAAGTGCTGGATTTGATGGTTAGTTTAAAATATCATTATAAAAGAACAGGGTGTACAGAGATATTGCCCATAGGATATTTCTTCCTGACACTCCAGCTACTGACCAACATGCTCCCCTTCCTGTTCCTCTTGAGGTAGCTTCCTCATTCTAAAAAAACTATAATTGTCTTGAACAAATATATTCATAAAACATAGAACAATACAGCACAAGAACAGGTCCTTTGGCCCATATTGTCTGTGCCGAACATGATGCCAAGACTACATGTAGCAATGTTACAAAATTTTGAGATTTAAAAAATCAAGTCTGCAATTTTTCCCATCAGATAAAGCATAAAAAAAAAAAAAGAATTTGACACCTAATTCACTTTCATGTTTTCAGTATTAAAAAAGTTATGGCCATTTTCATACTCGGAAATTAGCATCTTGTTCCCTATTGCTTTTCCATTGACTTAACGCAAAAGTTGTGACCGAGGTCAGTCAAAAGCCCATAACTTTCTTAAAAATTAAGAGAACTGAAAGAAATTTTCAGTTGTTTTAGATTGAAGCATTCTGAAACAAATACGAAACAATCTTACTTGGATGACCTGAAATTAAAGCATATAATTAGATAGTTACCCAATTGTAGCTAATTACAAAATTCAATTACTAGAACTAAACATCTATCCATTTCTTAAGAAAATATTAACATTTTTTAAAAAGCCTAATTGTCCAAATAACATTCACACAAGAATTCACAATATAACATGATTTTTAAATCTCATTGTTATGAAGTTATAGGCCAAATTGAAGGAATTTAGTGTTTAATGCCCGTAAATTAATGGCCATTTAAATCAACTTGCGAGTGGGATTTTGTGGAACGCGATGAATTGGAACGTTGCGGTTGCGGTGAATTTAAACCCCATATCGGCAGGAAAAATACTGCCGGTTCGTATGGGGAATAAATCACCGTTTTGCAACATGAAATGTTGATTAAGGTCATCTTAACAAGCAAGTTTATATGAAAAAATAAACCGCTTTCCTTTACCTGTCCCCTACGTAAAATCCGTCCCCGTTGTCAGCGTTCACGGCATAAGAAGCTAATTTTTATTTTACTCCAGCGCTGAAATAGTCAGTCGACTTAAAAAAAAAAAAAAAAATTCACTTACCGACAGTCGGAAGGAATCTCCAGAAAAAGCTCGCACTCGAGAAAATATAACTTCGGAAGGCAGGGGAAAACGGCAATTTAACCCTGCCCCCCCCCCCCCCCCCCCTCAAAGGTGCCAAAGTCGTGCGCACGGCCAGTGACAGAACTGCAGCGCCGCTGAAGGTAAGTTTTGTAACATACCTACTACATGCATATAATCCATATCCTTCTATTCCCTGCATATCCATATGCCCATCCAAAAGTCTTTTAAAAACAACTAACATATCTGTTTCAATCATCATCGCCCACAGTATTTTCCAGACACTCACCACCAAGGGCGGAAATTGCTATCAAAACATGGGACACACACACACACACACACACACACACACACACACACACACACACACACACACACACACACACACACACACACACACACACACACACGGCTTCGGCCGTGGGCCCTGTGGACGATAACATTGGGAGCTGACCTGGTTGGTGACCGACTCCGAACTCCAGCAACAGCAGCTTTGACTAACCCAAATCGTGGGGAGCTTGAATTGGCCTGTTCGCGGGACCTTTCATTGCCCCGCGCGACCTAAAACAGGTTGCAGAATCTTCCATCGCCCTGTGGGGGCTTCAACATCGGGAACTTCGATTTCTCGACGCAGCAATTTGACCGCGGGGGATGGGAAAATCCCATGGCCGATTTTAAGCCGCGCTGGGCAATTAAAGGTCCTGCGAACAGGCCGATTCAAGCTCCACTGTGTGATCTTTGCTCCACCAGGACGTCTGACTCCTCCAATCACCGCGCTCTATCCTCAGTACCACCCTCCTACATCCGCCCCTGACCGACACCTCCCTCCTCCAATCATCGCGCTGAATGAATCATGGTCCACCCCACTGCCTACTGACCGACGTCTCTCTCGTCCAATCGGCGCCATACTATCTTGCGGAAAGCGGGGATTTGTAATAGTTTTTTTTACACCTAATTTCAAAACCCGGATTACAAAACATGGGGAGGAATGTCCCCCACCTCTCAAAACATGGAGGGGACGTGTCCCCCCCCCCCCCCCCGTCTCCTGGGGATTTTCCGCCCATGCTCACCACCCTCTGTGTAAAAAAACTTGCATCACATAACTCCTTTAAACTTTGCCCCTCTCACTCCACAGCACTTTCAGTGGAGAATTCCTAACATTCCCTACCCTCAGATGGAGAATTGTATTCTCATTTCTGTCGTGAATTGCTGACTCCTTCTTTTGAGACTTCAGTCCCAAACTCTAGGCACACCAGCCGTGGGAGGGTCTATTATGTGAAACATCATAAGACTTTTCTACCTTTCATAAGAACAAAAAAAAGTAAGAATTAGAAATGGAAGTGGGCCAATTGCTTCCTCAACCCTGCCGGTATTTGGTATTGCTGATCCAATTGGACTCAACATCACTTTTCCTCTCTTTTCCAATATCCTTGACACCCTTGCAGCTCGGATGTCTTTGTCAGATATTTCCATTAAGTCTTATCTTCGCAACTCTCGGACATACAAGGAATTACAAAGATTTCTGATCCTCTGAGAGCACAAATTCCTTTCCAACTCCATCTTAAATGGGTAGCGACTTATTCTGAAAAATTATGTTCCTACTTCCAGCTAACCCCACAATGGAAATTGCCACTCAGAATCCACCCTGTCAAAACCTCTCAGAATGTTGTGTTTCAATAAGATAATCTCATGTTCTTCCAAACGCTAATGTATGCTGCTCAACCTTCTTGTAGCGTCCCCTTTATCATGGGAATTTACTGTATCCTCTTTGCACTGCCACTAATACAGGTATATCGTTCCTTAGCGATGGAGAAACTGTGAATACACTAATATTTTCCTTTTTTTTACTTCTTTGCAATAAAAAACAACATTCTATTGGCCTTACTCATTATTTGCTGCTTCTGCATGCCAACATTTTGTGTTTTGCGTGTTGGACCCCAAGATCCCTTGGTTTTGCAAGATTGTGTAGTCTAACTTCAGTTAAAAAAGAATTAACATTTTCCTCCTTCCTTCCAAAATGGATAACCTCACATTTTCTCAATGTATCCATTTTTTGTGGAGGTGATGGAGGTGATCGATGGGGTAGAGTGGTAGATGTTGTCTACATGGATTTTAGTAAGACATTTGATGAAGTTCCCCCATGGTAGATTAAGACAGTTGGGGTTAATAGTGACTTGATGGTATAGATTCAGAACTGTTCACTTTTAGTAAACAAAGGGTTGTGTGGAAGGACAATATTCATGCTAGAGGTCTGTGACCTGTGGAATGTTTAGTTTAGTTTTAGTGATAGAGCATGGAAACAGGCTCTTCGGCACACTGAATCCGCGTCGAACAGAGATCCCCGCACATTAACACTATCCTACAAGCACAAGAGACAATTTACATTTCTACCAAGCTAATTACCCTACAAGCCTTTACATCTGGAGTATGGGAGGAAACCGGAGTTTCCTGGAGAAAACCCACGCAGGTCATGGGGAATTGTACAAACTCCATACAGACAAACACCGTAGTCAGGATCGAACCCGGGTCTCTGGTGCAGTAAAGCAGCAACTCTACCACTGCTCCACTGTTCTGCAAGGATTTGTGCTGGGACCGCCACTGTTTGTGATGTATATAAATGACTTGAATGTAAATGTTGGTTAGTAAATTTGCTGATGACACCAAGAATTGCTGGGGTCACAGACTGTGAGGAAGGTTGTTAAAGTATGCAGCAGGATATAGAGCAGCTATAGAAATAGGCAAATATAGTGTATGTTAGATGGAGTTTAATTTGAATAAATGTGATGTGCTAGACTTTGGGAGGTCAAATATAATAGGGAAAATATACAAATAATGGCACGAACCTTAAGAGCATTGATGTACAGTACAGAGGGATCTTGGGGTCTAAGTATAATTCCCTGAAAAAACAAGTAGATAAAAAAGTGGAAAATAAAGCATATGAGATACTTGTTTTCATAGTTTGGGGCATTGAGTATAAGAGTTTGGAAGTCATGACGCAGCTTTGGTTAGGCTGTATATGGAATATTGCGTGCAGTTCTGGTCGCCCCATTAGAGAAAGGATATGGAGGCTTTGAAAAGGGTGCAGATGAGGTTTACAGGAATGATGCCTGGATAGAGGTGTATTGGCTACAGGGAGAGGTTGAACAGATTTAGATTGTCTTCTCTGGAACGCTGGAGGTTGCGATATTACCTGATAGAAGTATATACAATTATGAGAGGCACAGATAGGGTAGACAGGCAGAATCTTTTTCCCAGGATGTAAAAATCAAATACTAGAATCCAGAGTTTAAGGTAGGGGGGCAATATTTAAAGGCGATGTGCTGGGCAAGATTTTTTACATAGTGGGCGATGAGTGCCTGGAACATGCTGCCGAGGGTGGTGGTTGAAGCAGATGCGTTAGTGTCATTTAAAAGACTTTTGGATTGGCAAATGGATATGCAGGGAATGGAGAAATATGGAATATGTGCAGGTAGAGAAGTGATGGTCTTGGCATCATGTTCCAACACAGGCATTGTGGGCCGATGGGCCTGTTCTTGTGCTGTTCTGTTCTATGTTATTTTTTTACCTCTTACCCAATCATTTAAACCATATGTCTCCCTTGGCAGGCTCTTTGAGTTCTCAGTACTTGCTAACATTCCTGTTGTTATATCATAAGCACATATGGCAATTTTATGTAGAGTCTCTTTCATTTCTCTTTTTCAAGTCAAGTCAAGTCAAGAGAGTTCATTGTCATGTGTCCCAGATAGGACAATGAAATTCTTGCTTGCTGCAGCACAACAGAATATTGTAAGCATAAGTACAGAACAGTTCAGTGTGTCTATATAGCATAGACCATATATATACACATAAATAAACAGATTCTGTGCAATAGGCTGTTATAGTTCAGAGTTTGTTTGATGGCGAGTTTAATAGCCTGATGGCTGTGGTGAAGAAGCTGTTCCTGAACCTGGATGTACCAGATTTCAGGCTCTTGTACCTTCTGCCTGATGGCAGCTGAGAGATGAGTGTGTGGCCAGGATGGTGTGGGTCCTTGATGATGTCGGCAGCGACTGCGATAGATCCCTTTGATGGTGGGGAGGTCAGAGTCGATGATGGACTGGGCAATGGTCACAACTTTCTGCATTCGTTTCCGTTCCTGGACGCCCAAGTTTCCGAACCAAGCCACGATGCAACCAGTCAGCATGCTCTCTACTGTGCACCTGTAGAAGTTCGAGAGAGTCCTCTTTGACATACCGACTCTCCGTAATCTTCTCAGGAAGTAGAGGCTCTGATCAACTTTCTTTGGAAATATGCACACCCAGGAATTTGAAGTTCTTGACCCTTTCCACCATCGCCCCGTTGATATAAATGGATTTGTGGGTTCCTATTTCCCCTTCCAAAGTCCACAATCAGTTCCTTGGTTTTGCTGCTGTTGAGAGCCAGGTTATTGTGCTGGCACCATTTGGTTAATCGGTTGATCTCACTTCTATACTCTGACTATTATTATTAGTTCCCTAGTCTAATCCTATAACTAACCAAAGTTTACTTTATTAACTCTCTTCCTTTTTATATACATGTAGAAGCTCTTTTTGAGTCAGACAGCATGGACACAGGCCCTTCACCCCACTTTGTCCATGCTGTCCAAGATGTTCCATCGAAGCTTCCATGCATTTTGTCCATATACCACTGAAGCTTTCCTATCCATGTACCTGTCCAAGTGTCTTTTAAATGTCGTTACTATACCTAGCAATGTTACAAAATTTTGAGATTTAAAAAATCAAGTCTGCAATTTATCCCATCAGATAAAGCATAAAAAGAAGTTTAATTTGACACGTAATTTACTTTCATATCTTCAGTATTAAGAAAGTTATGGCCATTTTCATACTGGGAAATTAGCATCTTGCTCCCCATTGCCTTTCAATTGACTTAACTCAAAAGCTGTGATCTGGAAAAATTAAAAGCCCATACCTTTCTTAAAAATTAACAGAACTCAATGAAATGTTCAGTTATTATAGATTGAAGCATTCTGAAACAAATATTAAACAATCATACTTGGATTACCTGAAATTAAAGCATATAATTAGTTAGTTATCTAATTGTAGCTAATTACAAAATTCAATGAGTAGATCTAAACATCTATCCATTTCTTAAGAAAAGATAAACTTTTTTAAAATTGCCTAAGTGTCCAAATAACATTCACACAATAATCCACAATATAACATAATTTTTATATCTCATTTTTATGAATTTCTGGGCCAAATGGAAGGAATTTAGTGTTTGATTCCAGTAAATTAATGGCCATTTAAATCAACTAGCGTGTGGGTTTTAGTGGAATGCGGTGGATTGGAACGTTGCGGTTAGCGGTGAAGTCGGGAGGAAAAATATTGTTTGTTCATTAATTTTTTGAGACCCCATTTCGCAACATGAAAATATTATTAAAGCCTCCCGAAAAACCAACTTTTAATATAAAAATAAACTACCTTTTTTTCTCCCCTACGGAAAATCCTTCCGGTTGTCAGTGCTCACGGCTTTTGAAGGTGATTTTTAAATTACTCTAGTTAATAAATAATCTAGAGTAATTTAAAAATACCTTCATTGATGAAATGTCTGAGCGATTTTTCTTCCGCAACTAAATCGCCCGACATTCATCGATTATCCCAGTCTGTGGAAAAACGGCACTTTAAGCCCGCCCCCCTCTGAAAGGCGCCAAAGACGCGCACACAGGGAGCGGCAGAAGTGCAGCGCCGCTAAAGGTAAGTTTTGCAACATACCTACTATACCTGCCTCAATTATCTCCTCTGGCAGCTCATTCCATATACCCACCACCCTCTGAGTGAAAAAGATGCCCCTCAGAATCATATTAAATCTTTCCACTCTCACCTTAAACCCATGTCCTCTGGATTCTACCCTGGGTAATAGACTCTGTGCATTCGCCACATCAATCCCCTCATGATTTTATACACCTCTATAAGATCACCCCTTAGCTTCCTGCACTTTAAGGAATAAGAATGTACTAACTCCATACAGACAGCACCCATTGTCAGGATCAAATCCAGGTCTCTGGCACTGAAAGGCAGCAACTCTACTGCTGCACACTGTGCCGCCCATTATTGTATCTTTGTATCTTCATCTTTTCTTTCAATTTCATACCATTCATAACTTGTTTAGTTAGCCCCAGTTGATTATTTCTTCTTGTAATACAGTTCTTTGCTGAGATTTGTGAAATATCTCTTTATATACATGAAACAATTAACAGCAAATATAGGTTACCTAGGACTGTGGTGAGAGGAGAAAGATTAAAGAAAACTAGACCAAGTTCAGACCCATTGGGTCTGCTCCCAAAATGCAAGATTCCACCACTCACCCGTTCCCCGAATGCAAGCCGTTCCCCCAACACAATACTGCACCACTCACGCGTAGCCCCCAACTGCGCAGGTGCGGCTCATTTCTCCTCATTCGCCAGCAGTCCCTCCTCTTCCTCTTCACCCTTCCTCATCAATCTTTGGATAGGGAGGGAGGGACAGAGAGGGAGGGGGGTAGAGAGGGTGGGGGAGGGGGATGGCGATAGAGAGGGAGAGGTAGAGAGACTCCAGCTGGCAGCTTGGCTGCCGCCTGGGCTATAGTGCAGGCTACGAATTCATCTCCGGGCTCGTCCCTGACCACGGACCCAGGCTCGTTCTTGGTTCTCGCGGCAGCTTCTTTTTCGGCCCCGGTCATGGCCCCATCCCAAGCCCAGGTCTCGGCCCTCACTCCAGCTCCAACACCACCCTCCCCGCTGGGCGCCGGCAGCCACCATCACGCGAGCGCTGGAGTGCCTCTCCCTCCCAGAGTGTCCCGTCCTGCCTAGCGAGTGCATTGTGACGTCACGTTATTTTTTGCGAAATGGGTGAGTTTTCGGGCTATTTTTAAAAGATTAAACGATTAAAAAGTTTGGAAATATAGGTGGGAATGCGATGGGAAGATGTTTATCGCCTCGACGGGAAAAATGTGAGTAGAATGTCTGAAAATGGGAAGGCTGTGGGAAAATATGAATTGTGGGGGGGAGAGAGTGTGTGGGGGGGAGAGTGTGTGTTGGGGGGGAGAGTGTGGGCGGGGGGGTTGTGGGGAGGTGGGGTGTGGGCAGGGGGGAGGGTGGGCGAGAGCTCGGTGAAAAGCCATGGGGGAGAAGGGGGTATCACGAGAGAGGGCAGCAGGAGCCAGTGAGGGGGACCAGAGGGGAAGGGGCTGGAGCTGGCACTGCGATGGGGACTCGCAGTGGGCGCTAGTCGCTGGTCATTCCCCTCCACCGGGACTAGAGTCTCCACTTTCCGTTTGGCGACATCGGCGATATCTCCGACTCCTGTCCCTCCGAAAATTGTGTCCGGTTCAAGACCTCTGCCGGCCAACCTCAGTTCCAGTAAAGACATGATGGTGCAGGAAGGGGCGGACCGTCCCGCGGAGTGACGGGAACAGAGACTAATCCGCGTGCCACTGACTGGCAGCAGAGGAGATCGATCTGCGCATGCTCGGTTTTTAAGATTTTTAAACCTCGCTATCTTTTACATTTTGCCACCGATCGGAATGAAACTTGGTGCACTCATAGCACAGGAGAATGGTGAGTGAGCTGTTGCAAAACCGTAGAGCTATCGCGTACCGTTTGTGCGCAAATAGAAAAACCGCGCAAACAGGAAGAACAAAATGATAGATAGATAGATAGATAGATAGATAGATAGATAGATAGATAGATAGATAGATAGATAGATAGATAGATAGATAGATAGATAGATAGATAGATAGATAGATAGATAGATAGATAGATAGATAGATAGATAGATAGATAGATAGATAGATAGATAGATAGATAGGACAGGTACATGGATAGGAAAGATTTAGAAGGATATGGGCAAAATACAGGCCGGTGGGGCTATTGTAGATGGGGCATCTTTGTCAGTGTGGGGAATTTGGATGGAAGGGCCCATTTCCATTCGGTATTGTATGCAGTTCTGGTCGTTCCATTACGTTAAGGATGTGAAGACTTTGGAATGGGTGCAGTGGAGGTTTACCAGGATGACCTCAAAGCTGCCACTGCTGCTCTTGTTCGACAGAGTTCATTTTTCTTTCTTTCAAAGTCAGATTAGACCCAGTCTACTTAATCTCTTTTCATATAATAAATCCATCACGCCAGAATTGCTGTGTACATTGCCTCTCTGATGCACCCAGGTCCCTCTGAAAGGTTTCCTACCATTTAAAAAATATTCCTCCTTTTTTTTCTTCCAAAGTGAATTATCTCAGATTTTTTCACATTACATTCCAGTAGGTATTCAGTTAAATTGTCCAGATTCCCACATGGCCCTTGCATCCTCTTCACTGCTCAACTTCCATCTAGTCTTATATCGAAGCAAACAAAGATATTATCCAATTTCCTCATCCAAGTCATTGAAATAGATCACAACCAGCTGGGGCCCCAGCACAAATCCCTGCAGCACTGCACTTTATTCCTAATCTCTGTTTTCAATCCATTAACTTGTCTCGATTGTCTCTGTTTCAAAAATTCAAAATCTATCAACTATGAAATGTAAAAGAACATAAATTAAGCAGATTATTCCATCCTTAATATAAAAGTTTACTTTATTTTTTACTTCCAGTGAACACACCCCTGGATATTTTCCACAATTCAGAAACAGTGAAACATTTTTGCTATTTTTATTGTATTTTCCTTTCAGGCTTTCGTATTAGTGTGTTTTCTGCTTACACAGTGGAAGAATTTTCTATACCGACCACCGTTCAGATACAAAGCTCGTGTAACTGTGTTTCCATATTTCAAAGCTGATTTCCAGTAGTTTGCTCTTTGAGGGATGTGTCAGGTTTTTTGATGAAGGTCATCTCATGTTGCTGTTTTATGTTGGCATATACTTGTGAAATATTTGTAACAAGATCCCACAGCATGTTTCCATCATACTTTTCATGACAAAAGTGAAGAGAGAAATGCTTGATTTGAGCTATCCATGGTGCGTAGCTTGTAAGAGAAATTCAGCCACTTTCATGTAAATTGGTCCAGGTAGTTTGCAAGAGAAATTCAGCCACTTCCAGGTAAGTTGGACCAGTTGTAAGTCCATGACAGGCTGATTAACCGATCATATCATGGATGCTTGTCGCTCTTCTCCATGCTAGACTCTATGTGGTGGCCCAATATTGCAAGGGTTTACCTAGCGTTATGTAGCAGTTCTTCAGAAGGTGCTGCCTGACCCTCTGAGTTATTCCAGCACTTTGCGTCTCATTATATTGTGGTGACCTCTTTGACAGAAAGAAATAATGTAATTTTATTTTTAACTATCTGAAACGGTCTTATAAATCTTTACATTCCTCTGAATATCAAATACATTTATAATTTATAAAGATAAACATACAATTTTTAACAGTAGATGAGACCTCAGCTGGGGCAGTCCTTTGGCACTATGTTCACTGAGCCCTATTCCAGGGTAAGGCCTCATTGTGCCTGCTAGGTCTAGAGGGTCAGGTTGCTTAATCTTCCATATCCAACCCAAAGGCGGGCGGGCAAGGTCTTTGAGCAGAAAAACTGATGGTGAATAGAATCCAATTTACTTCAGCCCATTAATACTTGAGTAGATGTTGATTGGGAGCAAGCTGGTGTTTAGGAATTAACTGCACTAAAAAAGTATTGTGTTGCAGGTTTGCAGGCTTGCACTAACTACTGATCCTTGGATTTGATCTGAGTGTCTTGGGTTGCTGCAGGATATCCCCAGCAAAGTTAACTCTCAATGTTAAGACTGTCGATCACATATTACTACCAATAATAACAAGAATTCAGGTTCAAGATTTGGAACTTCTGTGAATGACGAGAGCACAGGACATTAGATGGGTGAAGGGTTGCCAGGAAAACTGGCAGCAGATTACATGAAAATTGGTGGTTTGGTTGATTGTGTGGAGGATAGTAATAGGGTTCATAATTATATTTTAAGAAAGACAAAAAATACTGGAGAAACGCGGCCAGTCAGGTGTAGCATCCCAGAAGAACATGGCTAGGTGACGTTTCAGTTTGGAACCCTTCTTCAGACTGAATCAGAATGTTCAATTTTTTCCACAAGCATAGCTGATGGGAGGGCTTGCTAGTAAGACTGAAGCAGAGGAGACTACAACCCTCTCCCTATGACCCTTTCCTTCCCCCCCCCCCCCCCCCTTAAGGTCAAGGCTGCTTTATCAAAGGGAGATGAGGGAATGCTGTGTGCTCAGAGACGTGGCTCAACCACAGCTCCCCAGAACCAGCTCTCCAGCTTTCTCTATTCATAGACGCATAGACAGAACGGAGGCATTGGGGAAAGGGAGAAGTGATGGCATCTGCTTCACGGTACATTTTTCATGGTGCTTAGATGTAGCGGTCCTGTCCAACTCATTCTCTCCGCACCTGGAACACCACATGGTGGAATTATGCCCCTTCTATCTCGCAAGAGAATTCATCTCCATCATCACGACTGCAGTCTGTATCCTACACAAGGCAGACATTCATCCAGCACTAGAAGAGCTGCACGCTGTGTGCAGCAAACCCTGACACATTTCCTATTATAGTCGGGGACCTCAACAAGGCCAGCTTGAAGAAATCACTCTCTAACTGCCACCAGCATGTGTCATTTGGCACCAGAGAATCAAATACCATAGACCACAGCTACACTGCCATCAGAGATGCCTATTGCTCCATCCTTCGCCCTCACTTTGTGAAATCCGACCACCTGGATGTCCTCCTTTTTCCTGCATATATGCAGACAGAAGAGCACAGCCCCAGCAGTCAGAACTGCACAGAGCTGGTTAGGGGAGGCAGAGGAACAACTCCGTGTCTGTTTGGAATCTGTAGATTAGGCGATATTTAAGAACTCGCCAATGGACATGAAAAGAAATACCACATTTGTTACCAACTTTAGAAGGAAATTTGTGAAGGAGTGTGTTTCCACAAAAAACATCCAAGTGTTCCCCAACCAGAAGCCTTGGATGAACCAGTTCCACAATTTTCTGGGGATCAGATCTCGAGCATTCAAGTCTGGTGACGCAGATTCATATGTCCAGATACAACCTTGAGAAAATCACCAGAAAGGCTGAAAGGGACATAAGAAGAGGAAGACCAAGGATCCACAATCCCATCTTCATCGATAGGTGGTGGTGGAGAGAGTGAAAAACGGCAGGTTCCTGGGCATGTATATCTCAGAAGATCTGTCCTGGACCCAGCACATTGATGCAATCATAAAGTAAGTCGATCAATGTCTCTACTTCCTTAGAAGATTGAGAAGATTCAGGATGTCATTGAATATTCTCTTGAACATTTACAGGTGCATAGAAGAAATCATATTGACTGGTTGATTCCCAGCCTGGTTCGGCAACTCGAATGCCTGGGAACAAAAGAGCTTACAAAAAATGGTGAACACTGCCCAGTTCATGAAAGGCACTAACCTTCCCACCATTGAAAGGATCTGCAGAAGGCACTGCCAGGAAAAGGCAGCCAGCATCATCAATGACTCACAACATGCTGGCCACGCTCTCATTTCACTCCTGCCATCAGGAAGGAGGCATAGGAGCTTGAAAACTGTAGCATCCAGGTTCAAGAGCAGTTTCTTCCCAACAACCATCAGGCTATTGAACACTGCAAACTACAACTAAATCCTAACTACAACTACAAACTGCCTTGATTGCACTAGGGACTTGGGGTTTTATCTTTGGTCTTGGCACTGATCTGGTTGGTTTTGTTTTAGTTTTTAGTACTATGCTTACATAAGTGTTACGATGTTGCAAGAAAGAATTACATTGCTCCATTTCGGGACATATGACAATACTCTCGACAGTTAACAATACGTGTGCCAGATGAATGGGCTGCAAAAGTAGGTTTCTTACATTTACAACCTGAGCAAAAAATGAGGTATCACGATGAGTAGACTGCTGCACCTACTCTTCCAAAAATAAAGTGGATTAGTATTGATTTCAGAATTATTTAATAAACGTAGAAATCGTTTCATTTAGCATAGTGTGCACTGTGATTTGACCTTATTTACGAATAATGCCGATATTTTTGTTCTGTGATGGAACATCGGATGTACTGTGCCAAGGAGTGACAGGACATGAATAGGCAATAGCGCTCCCTCTCGTTAATGGCACTTAATTTTAATTATATTGCCAAGGAGTAGAAATGTGAGGGCAGGGGTGGGGTTTAGTTTAATTTAGAGATATAGCGTGGAAACGGGCCCTTCGGCGCACCGAGTCCGCACAGACCAACGATCCATGCTTATTAACACAACCCTACGCACACTAGGGACATTTTTTACATTTATAACCAAACCAATTAACCTACAAACCTGTAAACTTTTGGAGTGTGGGAGGAAACCAAAGATCTCGGAGAAAATCCATTCTGATGGTGCCCCTTTTAGTGCCAGATACAGCCTGCAAAAGGAGAGAAAGGTGTGATTTGCAAGATCACATTTCTTTCCACCATATTCGATAATGATTCTGAATTGCTTTATCGTTCTCTGAATAATTGTATTTCTAAAAAGTGGCAATCGATTACTTCAACCTTTGAGATAATTCCTTCATTTTGTCATGCATATTTGAACGCCAAATTCTTGAGAGTTCACACTCAAACCTGACTGTTCCTTTCAACTGTTCTTCAAATTAAGTTTCAAAATGTGAATGCTGTTCTAGTAGCTTTAGTCAAAGGATTTTAATCCTTATTGTGTAGATTACACCAATCACCCTGTGGTTATTACAACAAATGCCGTGAATGAGGCTTCAAGGGTTAAGAGTCAATTATGTTTTTAATGAAAGTTGCAAAACCTCAGGCAGATGTATAATAAGTCTTAAGCCAACTTTACCCCTTGAAGGGAAAATGAACATTGTCAAAAAACGCTTCCTTTAAAATAGCCCAGCATTACCCAGATGAAACATGCCCTGTAGGTTGAAGAGGATTTCAAGAAAACACATGTGTTAACCCTCCTTAGGGGACCTTATGGGAATGACATGATAGCTCCATACATCTTTGTTTCCCTACCTCAACCAATCTAAAAATTCTAATGTGTGCCCTCTAGTTACATTTTCCTTATAACACAGCAAGACTGTTGTTCAGAAGACAGTGCTGTATGATGATGAGCGAGGTGGAAGCAGTATATGCTCTGGTGCAAGGGTTCTCTTGTTGCAACATTACTCATGCATTTGTCAGGTACCAAATAAAGAAGTCATAAGTATTCAGCTTCAAAAAGTGGTGCATTTTATGACCATGCTATTGGGCTATTTGTTCTAAATCTGGACACCAGACAGAAAAGTGCACTACAGTTGATATACTGCTTTGTTTGATTTGTACAGCTTTATTGCTGTGGGATAGGATGCAGAGATTTGAAATTCCTGTATATCAAGGTGCTGGCTTTGTTGCCATGACATCTTATTTATTACCATTTAAAATAGCTCTCTGATGATATTAAGATAAACAGTAATTGTTGTTAAAGGAAATTATTGTTTTACCAAACAAGCAAGATCTCATTTTCTGTTTGAAGTGCAGGAAGGTATCACATTCTTGCGGTCTCCCAGAGAATCAATCTAATTTAATTCTTTGCTGTTCCTAAATAAACATTCTTAAAATCTTTTTCATCCTTGGGAATAAGGATGATAGGAGTAATCAATAGTTCTAGCATTTTAATTAAAGCCGTTAGTGGAATAAATGCATTTCATTATCTGTTAATGAAATACAAGGTTATTTACCTGACAGGAACTTTGAGGCTCGGTTATTAGGCAGAAAAAACCCAACAAACTCCATATCAAGACCATTTAGCTACTACCAAATGCAAAGTTGAAAGTAACTTTCAGACATTCAGATTTTTGGAGGAATTTTCAATTGTCCATTTAAAAATCCAGGACCGTGGTAAATAAAGACAAAACATTAATTATGGATTAATTGTGTGAGTATTTTTTCATATGATAACTGAAGCCAAAATTCTTGAATTTTAAGCTATTAAGGATTGAGGTTTTCAGAAGATGAATTTATAACAAATATCACAAAAAGGTCTTGATACATCATACATAGATCGCAGAACATTATTATTATACAATATTTCCTTGTTTCAGAAAGTTAACCAAAGCATTAACATTTTCAATAGATTATTACAGCAAAAGTAAAACTGATCTGAGTATTGTCAGAAATGTGTCATTTTCCAATATAAATTATCTTTGTGGTCGGTATACTGTTGAGGGCTTACAGTATGTGCTACATGAAGTTAAAGTTAGACATTTTCGAAAATATAGTATTTGTTCCTGCTTAACTTCATTATTCACAGTCAGCGAAGTGTATTTATTTATCCAGATTCTTACACCAATCTTTCACAAAAGTTATTTTGTCTTTTATTAAAATATTATCATCACTGTCCTACAATTACTATCTCTATTAATGTGCTAGAACTGTCTAAAATCACTGATTTTCTCTGTCTCCATTATGATACGATTTTCCCTTACACATTAATTTATAGCAGTTATAGTCATTGAGTCGTACAGCGTGGAAACAAGCCTTTCAGACCAACTTGCCCACGCCAACCAATGTTGCCCATCCATACTAGTTCCACTTGTCTGTTGAGTCTGAAGAAGGGTTTCGGCCCGAAATGTCGCCCATCTCCCTCGCTCCTTAGATGCTGCTGCACCCGCTGAGTTTCTCCAGCCTTTGGTGTACCCACTTGTCTGTGTTTGGCCCATATTCCTCTAAACTTAACTTATCCATGTACCTGTCCAATTGTTTCTTAAATGCTGTGATAGTACCTGCCTCAATTACCTCCTCCAGCAGCTCGTTTCAAATATCTACCACTCTTTGTGTAAAATAGCTGTCCATCAGGTTCCTATTAAATCCCCCCACCCTTCTCACCTTAAACCTGTGTCTTTACCCCATCTATTCCTCATGATCTTATACATATCCATCAGATCATCCTCCTGTACTCAAAGGAACTATGTTCTAGCGTGCTCAATATCTGCCTATAGCTTAGGCTCTCAAGTCCTGGCAACATCCTCGTAAATCTTCTCTGCAACCTTTCCAGCCTAACAAGAACTTTCCTATAACAGGGTGACCAATACTTTAAATGTGGCCTCACCAATGTCTTGTACAACTGTAACATGACTTCCCAACGTACTGAGTATAACAGCCTGAATATGGGTGCTTGTCTCCTGACTACGGGTACTTGTCTGTACAGAGTGACCTGTGTGGGTTTTCTCCAGGATCTCCGGTTACCTCCCATACGCCAAACATAGACAGGTTTGTAGGCTAATTGGCTTTGTATGATTGTAAATTGTCCCAAATGTGTGTAGGATAGTGTAAGTGTGCGGGGATCACTGGTTGGCGAGGACTCGGTGGGCCGAAGGGCCTTTTTCCGTGCTCTATCACTAAACTAATCTAAACTAAAAGTTGGGAGGTTATGGTACAGTTATATAAGACGTAGATGAGACCACATGTAAAGTATTGTGTTCAGTTTTGGTCACAATGTTATAGGAAAGATGTTGTCAAGCTGGAAAGCAGAGAAGATTTACAAGGTTATTGCCAGGACTGGAGGATCAGAGCTCTAGCGAGAGTTTGTGCCGGCTAGGGCTTTAATCCCTGGAGAGCAGGAGGATGAGGGGTGATCTTATAGAGGTGTACAAATGACGAGACAAACAGATAGGGTAAAATGCAGAGTCTTTTGCCCAGAGTAGAGGAATCAAGAACCAGAGGGCATAGGTTTAAGGTGATGGGTGGGACAGATTTAATAGGGACCTGAGAGGTACATAAAGGATGGTGGGTATATGGAATGAGCTGCCAGAGGAGGTAGTTGAGACGGGTACTATTTTCATTCTCTATAACTCCCCAACTTTATGACTATAACTCTATGACTCTAACTTCTATACTCAGTACTCTGACAGAAGAAGGCCAACATGCCAAAAGCCCTCTTGACCAACCTATCTACCCTAAGTGTGAAGCCACTTTCAAGGAACTAACCTGCACTCCTAGATCCCTCTGCTCTACAACACTCATCAGAGCCTTGGAATGACCACTGTGTTGGTTCTGCCTGGTTTGATGCCCCAAAATGCAACACCTGACACTTATCTGTATTAAAATCCATTAACCATTCCTCAGCCCACCTACCCAACCTGCTGCAATTTTTGACAATCATCTTCGCTATCTACACTACCACCCACAATACTACCCACAGGTTACTCTGCAATAACCTGATAGATTTACTTTCTTATGAAAAGAGAAATGTTGCCACTAATATTTGTCGGTTTATGGAATGTGCAAGCAATAACGTGTAAAATGTATGTTTCTGGTAACAGTTAAGTTTCATTGCAGTAAGCTTCATTGCAGCGAGTACTTCATTAATTATGTCAATTTGTCATTGAAAAAGTGATATGTTTTATAAGGTGTATTTTCAATCTACCAATCTACTGGATTTTATAAGCATATCATGCAGAATCATTATCAATGTATCTTGCAGTCATATCATGAATCCATAAAGAGTGACACTGGTTAGAAACAGTAATATGGATTTCTGTTAAATGTTCCCAAAACAGTGTTCACTTCTCAGTAGCCATAACAAATTTTGTTGCCAATTTAGGATATAATATGGAAAATAAAATTTATTTTTATTCTCGGTACAACCTCAACTTATAAATTTTAGCCGTGACATTATGATCAGCTTTTTTCGTGTCATCTAATACATTGCTAATTAAGGTTTGCATGTTCATTAAAGCCTAGGCCAAAGTTAATTACATATATTAATGGAATCTTGTGTAACACCTGCCTAAAGCGGTGGCCTTTAATCTTCCAAATATCTCAATTGAGGCTGCTGTTGTTCTGAATTTTCCATAATTTTAATTCAACATACAACCATATTGTTTCTCAATCACCTTTTGCATATTTTTCTAATGCATATATTAAATGCAAGCCTGTAATTTTAAAATTCTGAAGAGTTTATTAATGCTTGCCACTGGAGGCACTGGGTTTGTATCTGTCCGTGAAAAATATATGTTATATTGCCATCTGTTTCTGTTATAGTCCTTTCCTGTTTGCTTAACTCCTGGGGAGTTTTTCTTCAAATTCTTGTTTTTCTGTTAGCTGTAAAGTACACTTGAAGATTTATAATTGATTGTTTCAAATTGTACAAAGGCTGAAAACATCTAGAAATTTATTACAGTTTTATTCAAAACATTTGAGTAGGAAAATCCTTTTAAACTGTATCTGTCTGTTAAGATGCCCAGAAAAGAGTTGTTTTGTGCCTTTATAAACCATGAAAGGTTTAATTTAATTGATTTGATTTGAAAGCTTTTTACTTTGTTCAGAAATTGTAATTTCATACGTTTTCTTTGTGTTGATTTTGTGAGGCAGATGGACTTCTATTCTATGCCATAAACTTTTAAATTTTAATTCTATAACATTAGGCAGAATATTTGTAATTATTGACAGATCTTGTAAGAGTATACTTAAATATACAATTGACTGACGTATCACTGTAATCTTCAATGATGTAGCATTGATTGATGTTTACATATGCTATCACTAGAGCACATGTATTGCTTACAGCAATCAGAAAATTCATTGTGAGCATACAGGACAGGGTATGAATAGTAAATGGTAATGGTTCCTACTGGCAGTGCTTTACATACCTTTTCTGATTGACAGAATACCCAACAGAGAATCCACAAGGGACTTCCAGTTCAGGAACTTTCTTGCAGATAGTAAATTGGTGTTGGCATACACACAAAATAAATGACATGATTCAGCAGATTTCACATCTGAACCCAAAACTCCGGAGACACAAGTAAATATTCATCAAACAGTTGAACTTAAGATTGATTTTATTCTGCATCAGCACTGTTAGTTTTAAGCCAACCTCAGAAAGCAAGGATCCCAATGCAGTGAATGTGACCTACAGTATATGCATTGTGTGTTTTCTCTCTTTTTTGTACATGCAGTTCTCTTTCAAGCAGGGACTTTGATGCCATATAGTCTCATTTGTACATTCCTTAGCAGTGGGATGTCACTCACTTTGGTTGGTCACTTTTTAGGACAAGAAATGTTAAGCTAGCTAGCCTAAAATGAATTTATAGATTCATTAAGTCATGACATTCAGTAGATTGCATATGGAAAGGAAAAGTGAGGAGCTTGAAAAGGATCATCGTTTATTTTATTGGAAAGTGGTATTTGTGGGTGAACTGAGCCATGCTGCAGAAGAATAAATGCCTCAGATGTTGGTTTAAATTTTCACAAACATACAACAGTAATTACTTTTAGCAGACTTCTATTTCGGTTGGTGTTTACCCCATTTAGAAAGCTAGCAGCATGTGAATCCCTTGTGCCGATCATAATGCTAATTCACATGCATTGCAGTTTTGATGCCACCACTGCTTTATTAGACTTCAATAATACTGCGAATAGTGCGCTTTGAGCTTGCACAAGACTGAGCATTTAACAACAGGATAACTATCTCCTCTGGCTGATCTTCCAACTGTATTGATTGAAGGAATCATTAGTTACTTATGTTCTTTGAATGATTGGAATGACAGTCTGTGAGAAGTCTTGTGCGATATACTTGCACTCCAGCCTCAAACTGTTCTCAGATAGGATGGTGGGATTGGTGTGCTGATGATGGGTTGTTGAGCGGTGGGTGGATAGGCGTTTGTTCATTTTGTTGGGGAATATGATAAAGAGGAAGAGGGGAGCCTGCTGCTAAAATTAGAGATGCAAAAAGGAGAAGGAAAAGGGTCCAATTCACAAGAAATACTTTGAGAGTAATAGAGAGGAACTGCAGATGCTGGTCTATACCAAAAATAGACACAAAATGCTGGAGGTCAGCATCTCTGGAGAAAATGGATAGGTGACGTTTCAGGTCGAGACCTTTCAGACTTTGTAGTTTGAGAGTATTTATCTGAATCTCCTGACTGAAGAAAAATGTGCATGCAGGTTTTTCTCCTGCTTACATGGATATTGTACCAGCATGCAAGTGGCAGTGAATAGAGTCTTGGTCATGCACTTGGTTCATTCCATGAAAGTGTTAGGCACAGCAACAACACCTTCCAATATGCAGCGGGTTATTGTTTTAGAGAGACAAGAGTTTCTCCACTAAGCCAACCAAGTTCATTTCCTCGTCCATAGCTAGAGAGCTGTAGATAGCATACATGTAGGATTCAAATGCTCACGCATCTTTTTGAGGTCACTGTACTAAAATCTTGAGAAGTCCTGAAAATCTTGAGGTTTCATGGTGCAGCAGTTGATTTGCTGCCTTACAGCACCAGAGACCTAGGTTCAATCCTGACTATTGGTCCGTACGGAGTTTGTATGGTCTTCCCGTGACCACGTGGGTTTTATCCCAAACTCCAAAGACGTACAGGTTTGTAGGTTAATTGACTCCAGTAAAAATTGTAAAATGTTCCTTGTGTGTAGGACAATGCTAGTGTTTGGGTTGATCACTGGTCGACGCAGACTTGGTGGGCTGAAAGGCCTGTTTCCACGCTGTATCTAAATTAAACTGAAAACTAAACTACAGGAATTGCCAAGGAAATCTTATCTATGTTGTACTGCTATTTTACGGCCATTCCTAAATAGGAACTATGTGGGATCAGTCCTTGCTAGCAGCTGGGGATCAAAGGATGCTTGAACAGGCCAATGAAGACTGAGTTGTGGAAGTTATGTTGCAATAACAAGAGCTGCTGTCAAGAAGGTTATTTACAGGAGTGACTAAATATATTGAAATTTCAGCTAAGGGAGCCTTAATTCCATTCAATTCCCCAGAAAAAAAAGCAAACTGCTTCCTTGTACGGCACGACCTGGAGAACATTTAGACATGTGTTGACACTTTCCTCTTGTGACATACATGGGAATGTTAAGTAACAGAGAGAAGAGAATCAATGGAGTGGAATGGAGAAGACCTCCCCTCTCCCCCCCCCCCCCCCCCCCCCCCCCGCAGTATTGGATGTAGGTTTTACTGACAAAAAAAAACAACATATAATAGTTATCTCTGATTGTAAAATGGACAGCACAGTGGCACAGCAGTGGAGCTGCTTTCTCATAGCACTAGAGACCTGTTTCGATCCTGACCATGGGTGCTGTCTGTGTGGATTTTGTATGTTCTCCTTCTGACTGCATGGGTTTCCTTCATAGGCATAGGGACGGGTGTTGCATCTCCTGCGGTTGCAGGGGAAAGTATCTGAGGAGGGGGTGATTTGGATGAGAAGGTATGAGCTAATCAGGGAGTTGCGGAGCTCTGCAGAAACAGAATGAGGTGGAGATGGGACGATGTGGCTGGTGGTGGGATCCCGTTAGAGGTGACAAAAATGTCAGAAGATGATGTGCTGTAGGCGATGGCTGATGGGGTGAAAGGCAAGGACTAGGGGGACCCTGTCCTTGTTGTGACTGGGGGGGGGGGGGGGTAAGTGTGGAGCTGTGGGATACTGAGGAGACCCTTGTGAGGGGCTCGTCTATGATGGAAGAGGAGTACATCCATTCTCTTAAGAATGATGACATCGCCAATGTCCTTGTATGGAACTCCTCAATTGGAAGCCAATGCGGTGTCGACGGAGGGATTGGAAGCTGGAGAGAGAGTCTTTGCAGGAGGCAGTGTGAGCATAAGAGTAGTCTGAATATCTATGGGAGTCAGTAGGATTATAATAGATGTCAGTCGATAGTTTATCTCCTGGGATGGAAACGGTGAGATCAAGAAACGGAAGGGAGATGTCAGAGATGGATTAGTTTAGAGAGACAGCGTGGAAACTGGCCCTTTGGCCCATCAAGTCCAGCGATCACCCATGCACTAGTGTTATCCTACAGACAAGGGACAATTTACAGAAGCCAAATAAACTATAAATGTGCCCATCTTTGGAATGTGGGGGGAAACTGGAGCACCCAGTCCCATGCGGTCACAGGGAGAAGGTACAAATTCTGTACAGACAGCACCATCAGGATCAAACACAGGTCTCTGGTGCTGGAAGGCAGCAATTATGCAGCTGTGTCACTGTGCCAGCCTTATTGTGAATTTTAAGACTCATACGTAACCAGTATGTTTGTACAGCTGAGGGAAAGCTGCATTGTCAGAATGCAACAGAAGAAATGCTGAACTAGGTACGTGTTAGCCTCAAGAGATCATCGTTGTGTCTGGTGGGACGATGTCCTTATCCGACATCCGCAAATATAACAGATTAACTTTTTTTGCTGCACCTTGGCTTTGTGGAGCCCAAAATAGCTTCCGTGCTTGTCAATGTTATCAGAAGACACCAATGTTGGAAGTGTACTTAACAGTGAAAAGCAGTATTGTAGACTGTAAGATAAGTTGCAGTAATAGGGGCAGACAAGTGTTAGAAACATTTTAAACGTATAATTATCAATTAAGATAAACACAAAATGCTGGAGTAATTCAATGGGTCAGGCATCATCTCTGGAGAAAAGGAATACGTGACGTTTCGGGTGGAGACCCTTCTTCCTGTCGGTGGTCCCGGAGAGGTGGTGGATGTTAGTGTTGTTTCTCATGGTGGGATGACGTCCTGGCCTCATGGTGGACAGGTAGCGCAGTCAGCAGAGGAGCCCCGGGCCTGCGGGTGCCTTGAACCGAAATGTTATATATTCCCTTTCTCCAGAGATGCTGCCTGGCCCACTGAGTTATTCCTGAGTTTTGTATCTATATTTGGTGTAAACCAGCATCTGCAATTCCTTCCCACATGAAGTTTGAATTAAGACAGTTTGGCAGAGAGAATTAGGAGAATCAAATGGCACAGTTCTAAAGAGACACAGGTAACAGAAGTATGAGGGTTTACATGCGCATAGGTCCCTAAAAGTGTCAGAACATGTTGGGAGGGTAGTTAACAAAGCATGTGAAATCCTAGGAATCAGAAACTGCAAAACCAGGGTGGTTTATGTTGAATCCTGTACAATAATGATAAGGCTACAACTGGAGAATTATATCCATTTTACATTAGGAAAGAAATAAGGTTCATGGAGGGGATTCAGAAATACTTTATCAGAAATGTTTCATGGATGAGGGATTCATTACAAGGTTAGATTGCAACATTTGATGATGTCCTCCTTGGGGCTAAACAGGTTAAGAACAAATTGATAGCAGTGTACATGATCACAATGAATTTAGGTAGGATAAATTGCTGAAAGCTGTTCCTTTTAGTGAATGATTCACGGACCAGGAGAACCAGATTCAAAAAGACATCAAAAAGAGACAGGAGAAGATGAATTTTTTTTTTCAGTAGTTAGTGGTTATGATCTGGAAGTCCCTGCCCAAACTGGTGGTAGAAACAGTTAATCATTTTGATAAAATAATTTGCAGAATTGCAGAGAAAGCTGGGTGGTGGGGAAGGAGGAGATGCCTGGGACAGTCTCAATCTTTCCCAATCAATCCCTCCTTACCCAGATTAATCTATCATCTGCCAGTTATTGCCACACCCCTTGGCTGCACCTCTTTCTACCAGCTATCTCCCCTTCACTCCATCAGTCTGAAGAAGGGTTCCACCCCAAAATAATGTCCATCCATTCCCCTTCACAGTCACTGCCTGAACCGTTGAGTTCCTCCAGCAGTTTGGTTTTGCTCTAGAGCAGTCTCAAATGCTATACAGAAAAGATGCATACTCATTAAGCTGAACGATGGCCTTCTGTGCCATATTTATGAAATTATCATACAACCACGTCAATGTCGGTTTTCTAGAAATAACTGCCTCCCCATTGTTTCATTGGGAAGAATGTTCAGCAATTGAGACAACATTTTAAAAAATGGACTCAAAATCTCAAAGTTGGGGAAAGAAACTGCTTAAAAGCTGATCAAATAGTATTGGAAAGCATGAGCAGCATTTTCACATTTTAGATAATTCAGAGCTGAGGAGTATATTAAGAGGGTTTAACCTTGATTATTTTATATGCAGTTTGTTTTGCCTTCATGCTTTTGCTTATTGTACCTGTGTCTTGGGTTAAAAGCCCTGAATTACCCCAGGATATGGGTAAATTAATTGCATTGTGCACAGGGGTTATGGAATGCATTTTGAATTGAAAATGCTAATGAATGCTATTGGGAAAAGGTTTGTGGTCTGAAGCCAGATTTTAAAAGTACAGAATTGAAACAGAATGGTAAACATTGCAGGTAAAATATTAATAGTGCAGGAAACACCTGGGATTACCTGAAACAAATCTGTCATAGACTGCAAGGTGTTTGGTGTAAATTGCTTCTGCTAATAATTTGCAACAATCAGTGCTATGCAACGGAGTTGTACTGTCGGAATTAAGTGATCTAAACCCTTGAAACTCTGGTGACATAAGTTGAATGAATAGCATTGTAATATCAGCCAACTGAACATTGTAAAATCACTCCCACACTTTGCCCTGACTTAGCCTTGGAGACAAGAAATTGTAAGCAACCTTAATTGTTAACCCACTGAGTACTGCATTTCATTTGAATCTTACTAAATTTGAGTCTGCATTCTGTAAAATTATACAATTGAATAGCACACAAGGGAGAGAGAATACATTACTCATTTTGTGAAAGATCTAGCTTTGCCCTTTTATTTTTGCAATGCCCACATGCTAGCAGGAGTCTCAAAGGACGGCATCTGAACTCCTTGGGTTGGCAAGTAAGATTGCAGAGAAAATCCTGAATTATTTGATGAATGCTAAACTATTTATGTTTACTGGTTATTTGCACTATGTTTCTAGGGAGAGATACAGCTTATCAATCTGGAAACCAGAAGAGATGCTGTGGAGCAGATGTCACTGAAGCTATATAATGAACAGTATACGAGCAGCAACAAACGGAAGCAAGAATTTGCCGCAATGTCAAAGGTCAATCGAGTGGACGCTTACAGGTATCAAACTTACTCCGCCATTTTTCTTTTCATTTAATCTATGCTTAACTGAATTCATTATTCCATGGATATTGTCTCATAGCACTTAACTACACAATAACATACAGCAAGCTTTACAACTAAACACAATATATTTAAGCAGGAAGCCATATCAGGTCCTAAAACACTGTCCATATTTATCCAAGATGTTTTAAAAAAAAGATAATATAATGAGAAGAATATAGACACAAAAAGCTGGAGTAACTCAGCAGATCAGATAGCATCCCTGGAGAAAAGGAATAGGTGACTTTTGAGGGGAAAAGGAAACGAGAGATATAGAACAAATGAATGAAAGATATGCAAAAAAGTAATGATGATCAAGGAAATGGTCCATTGTTGGCAATGGCACCTGTAATCTGGGTTTGACTCTGGGACCCCAAGCTATTGTTGTCGATAGATACAGAACTCCCCTTAGTTAATCCTATTTTCACCTTTTATTTAAATTATGTATTTTTACAAACTCAATGTGCTAAAATTAATAATCTAAAGGTATCTGTTGTGCGCATGTTTTGAGAATTTTGTCACCCTGAGCAATTCAAAATTCAGTGTGTATCTACAGCAGGAGAGAAAATACAGGTTGTGTAACCCAATCACATTTTAATTATTTCTGAAGGATCGACCTTAATGAATAGAATGAAACAAGTAATAAATCTGTACATATTATCACCTATTCTGTGCACATTTGCAGAAAGAATTCCTCGGGTATCTGCGTAGCAACATCATAAATGTGGTCAAAAGGACCAATTTTGCTCCACCTCCCATGGGCTCTGTTTTTTTAAAAATCTTTTATAACTTATTAGGTTGTGCCAACAAGAAAATTATATAAGGATTGAAGTGTTAATACTTTGGTTGCAGAAAAGATGTAAAAAACAGAATGGTCCCAAGGACATTGTACGTTTTATAATATCTGAATATCCCAATACAATTTACAGCTAAAATGGTGCTGTTGAAGTGTAATCACTGTGGTTAGGCAAAAATCTGCAATGTTATACAGAGCAAGCTCCCACAAAATCCAAATTTGATTTTATCAAGAAAGTCTGCCTTGGTATAACTGATTAAATTATCCATTTTAATCAGCACAATGCACAAAAGTATATTGCTCATCTTTGAGTAGTGGTATGGAATCCTTTATCCCAAAGGTACAAATTTATCATCCAAAGTAATACCGATCATTGTCAGCCAAATCTTTGGAATAACTCAGTCTTCTGATTCAATCGTAGCTAACACCCTAAATATCTGGATCAGTGGAAGCCATATTCTTAATTTTGGTCTGATGTGCCAATTATAGTTGTACCATAATGTTCATTACATTCCAGTGGACCTCTTTACTGATATATCTCAAAAGTATCCACATGCATGACAAAGAAACAAAGGTGAAGATGCTGTTCCAAACTTACGACATGTACAGGAATACATTAATTATAGACATTTTCAAACTAGCAAATTATTTGAATTGTTAATACTTTGGGAGACAGAAAAGTTGTTTAAAAAAAGCAATCGAATAACCTATAATTTAGAACTGTTGCTAATAGAGTTTTCAAACTAGGGCAGGGCAAGACCATCACAGTGACTAGCAGATCGCTGTGGCGTGTTGTAGAGCAGAGGGATCTAGGAGTGCACGTACATGTTTCCTTGTGGTGGTGTCACAGGTAGATAGGATGATCAAGAAGGCTTTTAGCACATGGATCTTCATCAGTCAGGGTATTGAGTATAGAAGTTAGGAGATTATGTTATAATTGTACAAGACATTGATGAGGCCACATTTAGAATATTGTATTCAGCTTTGGTCACCCTGTTATCGGAAAGCTGTTGTTGAGCTGAAAAGGTACAGAGAAGATTTACAAGGATGTTGCCAGGACTCATGGACCTGTGCTATAGGAAGCATTTGAGCAGGCTAGGATTTATTCCTTGGAGTGTAGGAGGATGAGGGCATAAGATAAAGGTGTATAAGATCATGTGGGGATTAGATATGATAATTGCACGGAGTCTTTTACCATGAGTATAGGAATCAAGTACCAGAGGAAATTGGTTTAAGGTAAGGGGGGAAAGATTTAATAGGAACCTGTGTGGCAACTTTTTTACATATTGTGTAGTGGGTGTATGGAGCAAGCTGCCAGAAGAGCTATGTGAGGCAGTACTATTACAACATTTAAAAGACATTTGAACAGGTACATGGATCCAAAGCTTTAAAAGGATACGAGCCAAACGCAGGTAGGTGGGACTAATGTAGATGGGGCATGTTGGTTGGTGTGGGCAGGTTGATCTGTAGTGCCTGTTTTCACACTGCATGACAATGTCTATGACTCTAACCATTTCTATACATAGTCCTGTATATTTCCACCAAAAATAATACAGAAATGGATGCTGAAGGCATGCAGGATAGGGTTGTACAAACAAAAAAGGGTATACTGTGGCTTTGTATCTAAATGAGTACACGTTTCACACTTGTAGCGACTCCAAACTAGCCTCCAATTGTATACTCTGTGGAGCTACAGCCCATTTGTATTCTGCACAATTTTCCAGCCAAGAGTTGGCATATTTGAAGGTGGCGTCACAGATAGATAAATAGGCTTTATCACATTGGGCTTCATCAGTTAAGTTGGAACTGCAGTGCAGTTGAGTGCAGAGAAGATCGAGAAGGATGTTGCCAGAACCTGAGGGTCTGAGCTATAGGGAGAGTTTGAGCAGGCTGGGACTCTATGCCCTGGAGCGCGGGAGGATGAAGGGTGATCTTACAGATGTGTATAAAATCATGAGAGGAATAGATCGGGTGGATGCACAGAGTGCCTTGAGTGGAGGAATCAAGAACCAGAGGGCATAGGTTTAAGGTGAAGGGGAAAATATTTAATAGGAATATGAGGGGTAACTTTTTCAAGCAAAGGATGATGGGTGTATAGAACTAGCTGCAGGAGGAGGTCATTGAGGCAGGGACTACCTCAACATTTAAGAAGCAATTAGACAGGTACATGGACAGGACAGGTTTCGAGAGATATGGGCTGATTGCAGGCAAGTGGGACTAGTGTAGATTAGACATGTTGGTTGGTGCGGGCAAGTTGGCTGAAGAGCCTGTTTCCATACTATATGACTCTATGAGTCTCTATGATTCTATGATTAACTTCCAGGCAGGTGATCCAATGTTTCCTAAGCTTTCCACAAGAATGTATACAATGATCAAGGTGACTGAAACTTTATCTCTACCTTGTGGAGGAATTATTTTCCAACATTTCTTATTAGGGGACTTCAGTCAGGAATTTGCAAAGAAGAAAATTACATTTTCCCTCCAGAAATGTACCCATTCCTTAATATGAGTTGATAGTGACAGGTAGCCAATACCCAGCAGTGTCCAACACTGCTAAGTTTAGGCATGCCTCAGTCAAAGAACTCTAGTCAAGGGCAGGGATCATTTTAAATGGTCTCCACAAAATCAAATGGGACCCAAAACTAATTTCAGCTCGCTTTCGACTATAAAGCTCAAAATCAGCTGGCTCATCTATCCCCTCTATTAACAAGCTAAATGATCAGTGAAGAATCTACAAATATCCATAAAAACATTTTATTAAAACTTTAGGAACGTACAACAAGAATAGAGTTTGAGTTTAGTTTATTGTCACGTGTACCGAGGTACAGTGAAAAACGTTTGTCGCGTGCTAACCAGTCAGTGGAAAGACAATACGATTACAATTGAGAATACATGATTACAATCGAGACCCAAGCAATGCAGATATTTATCAAGAAAGAGCATTTTTTAAATATTACATTCAATTTGAGATTTGTTTTCAATTACATTATTTTTACTTCAGAAAATTGTACAATATAGTTTCATTTTTGAAATTATCTGTCATTTATAATACATCAGATTATGTATTTGCAAAGTAAAATAAATTGAATGTATTTGACTTTAACTGTGTAATATAAAGGGGGCATGCCATTTTTAATGTACATTTAATTTATATACATGAAGAAGAAACTAGTATATACTTATATTACTAGTATATACTTAAACATATAGTGCAAAACTATGGAATACATAATTTCATTAAGGATAAATATATTGATGTAAAATTTTGGAAAAATAAATATTTTGTCCAATGAATACATTTTTGAAATTTACAGCAAAAAACAATTCCTATTATTGATCTACAGCAGAATTGCTATCTTTGCTGCTCAGATCTATTTTTATTGAGTCAGTTTAGTTGGGAGTATAGCATGGCAACAGGCCGTTCAGCCTATAGAGTACACCTGCATGTTTTTCAGTGTCCTGTGATGTCAATGAATGTCCATGTCAGGAATTACATTTAGGTACATTTTGAGAATTATGCATTTCATTGCTGTATGAACTTTTCACAATGATCACTTCCTGCCACCCCCAAGATTTTATTTAACTCATGCACTCGGCTATGAACTGAACATAGCTTTAAACCCTCTAAGTTCTTCAATCTAATGATTTATTTAAGTGAAATTTAATGAATTCCTATTGAATTTTAACAATTACTACCTTTCTGAAAATTCCTTGTTTTGACATTTTGGCCTCACCTTTGCATGGGACATGTCTTTTGGGAACACCTGTCTAGTGCTGCATCCAGCCTTTTGAGCGCTTTGGCATACTCACTCATGCCCAACGAAAATGTCTGCCTGATACACATTCATCTTTTTATAAAAACATTGGCTGCAGGTTTGCCATCAGTGCTGTTATCCCTCGTGTGTACCCGATATCAATCTATTTAGCTGATGCTGAAGACTACATTGAAATTAATAATATGAAATAGGTTAAAACATGAAATAGGCATTGACTAATTTTGTCAATCATTTCTCCTGAATATATTGTGTTACATTTCCAGTATGTTGAAATGACAAAATACTGCTTGTGGTGTTATCATTACTGAACTCTAATAATCTGACGTAGTATTTCTCTCTCTCTGTTGCTTTATTACTTTACTAATCATGTTGTGCTATGTACATTTATTGTCGAATTTAATGAAATCTCACTGACTAGCTTTAAGTTTTAATTTTTTTTAACAAGCAGTTACTTTTTCCAGTCAGTATTCATTCAGGAATACATATTTTATTTATATAATGCATAATACATTTTTAATTCTGCGTTCCAGCCTTTTGGACTTTGAATCAGAACACCAGGAGCTGTGGGATTGGCTGATTGACATGGAATCCATAGTGATGGACACCCATGACCTGATGATGTCAGAAGAGCAGCAGCAGCATCTTTACAAGGTGAGAGCCTATGTTACTGTCTTTACGTGGATATGGAAAATCTGATTATCCTGACAAGTCTTTCTCTCGGAGGACATCTTGACGTTCATTGCATATATCATGCTGCCTATTAGAATTCCCTTCCCTGTCCCCAACTTCATTTCCACCTCCTGTGTGCTGGCAGAGAGTGTGGACATCATAATTGCGAAAGAGTTCCCTTTATCACATTCGATTAAGTTTAATTTTATAAAGAACTGAAGAATCCTTCCCGTAAAGGAGCAGAAATAAAGGAGACAGGATTAATAAATAGACTGAAACAGAATGAATAGTCAATGCAAGTACGGGCTTTACTTTACAGCATGTGATTTTATTTGAGGCTTCAGACAGATTAGTCTGCCCTTCAGAAGCTGTAAGAACAAAATTTGCCAGGAGTATGGTTTATCACTCAATCGATACCAGTCAGCTTTCAATGAATTTTTATCAGTTATAAATAGGGCAGCCTCTCTTGCATTGAGTTGTTATTTCACATAAGATTAAAACACATTTTTTAGACTCTAATATTAATCTGAATTTCTACAAAAAGAGAATGAGGAATGTATATTTCAGAACCTTTCCGTTACATAATCTATTAAATTCTCTATTTTGTAAGATATTACTTTATTCTTTTACTGATGAAAACAATCTCAAAGCTTACACTAGAGCTATGATGGCATTTTAAAAAGGAAAAGGTGTAGTCTGTTCGAACATTTCAGGGGTTATTTTCAGACAAATCTCCACAGCAGTAAATCTGCCTCGTTTAGGCTACTTTTTATTGTTGTAATTCTGACAGTTGTCATCCCTGAATTGCTTTGAACATATGGCACATTTCAAAGAGCAGATTGTGAATTGTAAAGGAAAAAATTAATAACCACCATCAGAATTGACAACAGGATAATGACAAGAAACAACCACCCTCTGGCTCTTCTGGTAATTTTTCATTTTTACACAAGGAATGAAAATTCAAGGTCAAACAGAAGCCTACCGCTTATCTTAGTGGCTTCATCGGAATTTACTATCATTTTAAAGAATGGCAATAGGAGAAATGTCTCAGGTCTAGGTTTGCGTATTATCAGCAAAAGTAATGGAAGCAGCTACGGGCATTGTTTGTCACACAGCTGGTGGGGGGTGAATGCCACTAATCCGTAGCTGATGTACAGGGGTGATAGATAAGGGGCAATCAGATTTTGTATTTTCGAGAAACCGTGAGGAAAGCAAACAGACCGCATGCAGGAACAGCCCTGGGAGAGAAGCAAGGGTAGCTGTGAGAGCAAATCACACATGCATTCTCCAGGGGCATAGCTACATACACGAAAAGAGATTTTTTGAAGCACAGTAGTAAGCATAAAGGAGTTTGTATTCTTTGATTTATATTTGAATGCACCATGTTTGGGGTCCTTCTTTTACCTGGATGAAACTGGCATGCTGCTAATTAGTGGTGGGCAGTGAGGCACACACACTCCTGAAAGAAGAAATTCCTTTAAACTTCAAAGCAGCCCTTAGCAGAGGAGGGCTTGTTCAGAAGAATCAAGCACACTGCTTCATTTGCTCTTACTATCTACTCACAGCTTTGTTCTTCACCTTCACTGAATCTATCTTTAGAATCGCCTTTACTTAGTTCTTGTTTTGTTAACTGCTAATATAAAAGTAATTTTTTCCTTTTTTCCTGTAAAAGACAGAATATTTTCTCTTGCATTAGTATGTTTACAGAATTAAAGTTTTTTGAACAAATTCAGATCTCTGTCATTGAGCAGTAAATTTTGTTTTAAAATGCTGCTAGTTCATAATATGCAGAGTTGGCAAATTAATACAAGACTCGATTTAGCTTTAATAGCGGCACAGTGGCCCAGCGGTAGAGCTGCTGCATTACAGCGCCAGAGACCCGGGTTCAATCCTGACTATGGCTGCTACCTGTATGGATTTTGTGCATTCTCACAGCGACCACTTGTGTTTCCTCTGGGTGTTCCGGTTTCCTCTTTGGGATGCGAGTTTGTCATTTAAATGGCTTCTGCAAGTTGTCCCTCATATATAGGATAGAACTAGTGTGCGGGTGATCGATGGTCAGCACGGACTCGGTGGGCCAAAGGGCCTGTTTATCACACAGTAACTCTAAAAACAAAATCAGCTTTGTGATCTACTTTCTTCTTTGCACATGATGGAAGCATGGTCAACTAATTTGGAGTTCAAAGCAGCGGACCAACAACCATCCCACTCACCTCTCATGAAATGAGTGTTTGACATTACAATTCTGACATTTAAAGGAATATTACACTATCTGAGTTTTCCCAACTGAGATATTTACTCATGGGTCTTATAGTGGTATTCAAAGATACCACCATTTTGTAACTTTTTTTCCTCTCTAAGAATAAGAACTTTCTGCTGTTTATCTTTTTAAACTACATTTCCATCTGTGGCAAATAGTGAGAAAGAGCAACATTTTTGTTTCTGTGGTATTTTGTGGTGCTTCCAATGGGGGAGGGGTGGGAGAATCAAAAAAAAAGTTCAAACTTCTAATTTACTTCCCCTAAAGATATGCCATTCTGATGTTGCCTTGCATTTGTGTATAAAAGGTTGATTTGTTTATTGAAATAATGTAAAGTGATTGGCTGTTGAGGGGTATTATTCCATAGCAGAGTGCTGTGCTCTAAAGCTGTCATTTGAATTTCAGTTGCACCAACATCCACATTCTCATAGAAATCATGCATTGACCCATCTACTAATGGGTTGATTGTAAGAAAACAAAGGTTTTGTATTGGAATGAGATGCTTGAGCTATCCACTTAATAGCAAACCTTTGAATTTGCACTCCACAGCAAATTGAAGGAAAAGCTCATAGAAAATAATCGTTTAAAAAAATAACAGATGTACAAAAACTGGTTTATTGCATTTCCATGGTGTTTTCAAGATACTGTTGTGTTTATCTTATTGTGATGCATAGTCGTGATATAATTTTGCTTTTGCAATATGGTCTAATGGCAGTGTTGTATATTGCATTCTTAATTATGTTTGTGTGACCACCAATCCCAAGTGGCTTTATTCCTGTTGAAAATATGCCCTGCCTCCATTTTACGGTTTCAGTGAAGCATATTAATTCCAAGTTAAATAGCTCTGAAGAATGGCCCTGCTGCTATGTTTTCCCCGTTTCCCGTCTTTGATATGTCACCAAAAGACTAGTCTGAATCTTTTGGAAATTTTCTGTCTTTGGAAATGATTCCTCTGGCTCCAACCTTTCATCAAGCAGTCAGCTATTGTTATTGGTTGTGTCGTTATGTACCTGATTTTATTTTGTCAAGGTTTGGGCCAGCACTTATCATGCTACTTCGCCAGCTTTTCGAAGCAAGTTTCAAACTATTTCCAGATTATGCATTTTCCTCTTACAGATTGACTTTCACCACAGATGTATTTGCATAGTTTGATGCACTTATTACATTAAAGCCAATTTATTGCAACAGTTTCAGCAGCATGTTTAATATAGTTGCTTACATTTTCAGAGTGTCAACTATCATCAGCTGTATGTATTGTTGTTTATTAGTGGAGTTATTCCAACTCCACTAACTCTGATTTCACTCAATTTAGGAAGTTCAATCTTGCTGCAGCTAGATTTTTCACTTCTGGTAATCACTATAACATTAATGTTCAATACAGTTGCTGACATTTAGCCCAAATTATGAGTTACCTTTGATTTTTCTCATCAATTCAAAGAACCTGGTTGTAGCCAGGATTAACATAAGTTTAATACACAAAATGAATGACATACACATTCAGACACAAGTATGTTTATGATTATTTTGTTTTTCAGTAAAGTTGGCACTTATTTTGATAGTATTTTATCAAAGTTTTTTTAAAGTATTAATTAGTATTTCATCTCCAGTAGAAGGATTAAAACATAAATTCTTGGCAAGAGACATAGTAATCTTTTTGGAAGAAATGAGAGAGGAAACCAAATGCATGGGACTAATCATATCGGAACTTCATATTAGACATTATCTTCTGGATACTCTATTTCCAGTGTACTATTGTGTCAGTGTCCTTAGACAGAAATACCAGAACTGTTCATTGCTTCAATTTGAAATATTAACCTATATTTCTGTTGCAGTTGCTGATTGATGAAATTCACAGTTTTTTAAATGTTCAGATTTTGAATTATTTAGCTCTTACAGATTTAAAACTTTTTTTTGCTTGATTATGACAGTTATGCAGGACCCGATTTAGTTGAAATTACAGAATAGTGGTCAAGAAGGCTTTCGACATATTAGCCTTCATCAGTCAGAGTTTTGAAGTTGCGATGTTATGTTACAGCTGTACAAGGCGCTGGTGAGGCCACAGTTGGAGATTTTGTGTTCAGTTTTGGTTACAATGTAATAGAAAAGATGTTGTTAAGCTGGAAAGAGTGCAAAGAGAATTCAAGAGGATGTTGTCAGGACTGCAGGGTCTGAGCCACAGGGAGAGACTGGGCAGGCTAGGACTGTATTCTTTGAAGGATGAGGTGATCTTATAAAGTTGTATAAGATCATGAGGGGGATAGAGTATATGCACAGAATAGGGGAATCAAGAACCAGAGGACAGGGGTTTAAGGTGAAAGGGAAAGATTTAATAGGAATCTGAGGGGCAACATGTTCATACAGTGGGCGGTGGGTATCTGGAATGAGTTGCTGGAGGAGCTAGTTGAGGCAGAAACTATAACAACATTTAAAAGTCATTTGAACAGGGAAATGGATAAGAAAGGTTTAGAGGAACATGGGCCAAATGCAGACAGGTGAGACTAGTGTAGAGCACCTTGGTCGACATGGGCAAGCTAGGCTGAAAGACCTCTTTCCGTGCCGCATGACTCTATGACTCATTATCTCTCAATACTGCAGAATTTACAGCATGTTTTTAATATGTACTCTGTGTTGGGTGGTTCAGCAGATTATTTTGGTCCAGAATCATGATACATAGTTAATTGTAACAATGCATGTGAACTGGTGGAACTGTTTTTTCCTCTCAATACCTCATTTGTAGGCTTTAATTCTTCACTCAAGCATGGGCCTTATAATTTCCCTTTCTTGTAATCTTACCTAGTAACCAACTGCTGTATGTGACCCTTGGCAGTAAGCAGGCTATTTGGTCCGGTTTTCCAGTTGATGTCCCTGCAGTTTATTCCTGAATAGCAATGAGGAAAGAAGTCTTCTGAATTAATGTGATGAGTACAATTATAGAACATAGAACACTAAAGCACAGGAATTGACCATTCAGCCCACAAGGTCCATGCCAACATGATGCTTGGTTAAGCTGATCTCCTCTGCCTTCATGTGATCGATGTCCCTCCATTCCATGTGTCTCCGTGCCAATTTAAAAGCCTCTTAAATGCCACCATCATATTGGCTCCACCACTCATTCCGACAGTGCATTCTAGGTAGAAACCATCCTCTGGGTGAATCATATGTCTGTAAACAACTGAGTAAAGTGTCTTAAACATTCAAGGAGCCATATATTTAACATGGGGATGCCTCACGCTGTAACAGCCACTTCTGTTTTGATTGTCTTAATTATTAAACATATTCATGTCTTCATGAAGCGGATTCTGCTTCTACACCCTGTTCTATGGCAACCTAGGATCTCTCGTGCCACCTCAAACCTCTTGGTCAGGTAGCTGGAGCATTCTTGTTGATAGACACTTTTGAAATCCTATCAATGTTATTCCATTGTGTATTTAGTTTGGAAAGAAGTACAGCATGTAAACAGGGCCTTCAGCCCACTGAGTCCATTGATCACCCGTTCACTAGTTCTATATTATCCCACCCACGCATCCACTCCCTACATATCGGGGCACTTTTTTTACAGAGGCCAACTAACTCACAAACTCTCACATCTTTGAGATGTGGAAGGAAACCGGAGGACCTGGAGAAAACCCATGCAGTCACTGGGAGAACATGCAAACTCCACGGAGACATCACCTGAGATCAGAATTTGGTACTGTGCGGAAGGAGTTATATCAGCTGCACCCTTAACCAAAATATGTGCTCTTCCAGAAGAACAATTGAGATTATCAATTCTGCTCATTACCGAATTTTCACTGTGAATGGATGTTTGGACTTGAGGCTCCATGTTGAGCTTCTGAATCATACAGTTATGCTTTTCTCTATGCATAGCAATGACAGCCATTAGCAAGTGACGTGACTCCTGTTCATTCTACAATGAAAATGTGCATGCATCTTGTAGAATGCCAGTTTGTTAGCCATCTGGTTTGCTTAAAATTATGTTTGATAGGATTGATTGCAAATCTCAATCATAGGTTTGGTTTTCCTCCCTTCTTGACAATGATTCCTGTTTAACATACATCAGTGACATCATCTTTCAGTGCCTTGACCAAGTAGCTATTTTTCATGGCAAACATGGTTTATTTAATTTATTTAACAGTTTATTTAATTTTGAAGGGATGGGATGTGTGTCGCAGGTGGCAGTGGAAGCATCACAGATAAGTCAACCCTACTGTTACTTAATGTTTAATGTGCCTGGAGAGTAAATGGATATCACTCAGGTCTCGGTGCGCAGACTAATTTTTTTTCACTTCTAGCCCAGGAGCATTTAAGTCATTTGCAACATTGCTACTTGAAATCTGGCCCCGATCAACTGAGGCTCACTGTAGCCTGTAATTAAAACTTGGGCATTCTGAGCTAGAAGGCATAATTTCATTATTGCAGCTATTTTCAGGGTTCTAGGGGTTTCCTGCAGTGCAGCACAATTGGGACAGCTTTCTGTTTTGAAGGTGTGAATTAAAATCAAGGTATTTTCAAAGATTTTCATCAACCATCAGAACGTATTAAAACTCAATGCATGATTACACACAGAAATTGGTTATCCTGTCCGCCATTCACCATGAACCTGGCAGAATGTGATACCTAATGTCGGAACAGTAGGACAAAATATGCCATACTTATATTACAGTGGGACAAATAAGTGGATAAGACAATAGACAATAGGTGCAGTAGGCCATTCGGCCCTTCGAGCCAGCACCACGTTTTATGGTGTTCTTTTGATGTTGCGATCATGGGCAAGGAACTCATTCATAGTTCTTTCCCAAAATAGATATGCTGTTGACATTGGATTAATCCAAAATCCGCACACATTTCAGAGTGCCTTCATGCTCAACAGAAAATTAATCTAGAATTTTTTGACAATATTTTCATTTCCTGATATTGCCTTATACCATCAGCAGCTAGTTTCTGCAGTGAGATTTTCAAACTAATTTTTCTTAAAAAATTGCAGTTATTTTCTCACAAAACTACCAGGTTTTGCTGAATCAACCCCTCTGAAACTGCACCATTCTTTGTCCAGAGTCAGATGTCACACCTTCTGCAACCTCCATACAACCTCTTCTGTACTTTGACCTTGAATGTCAAGGTCAAAATCATTTCTGGCACCCCAGTCCTATGATCACCCTGTCAGTTGATCATTGTTGTATTATGGAGGTTGCAGCTCATTGAAAATGTAACAGAGGTGGGGGCATTTGCCTGCATCAGAGCTTAGCCACAGTGAAGTCATTCATTCATTCCTGGCAAAATTCCTACCAATGGCACCCAGTTGTGGATCCTCATTACTCCTGCAAAATGCACATGACTCCTGTAAACACTATTTTTCACCAGCCACTCCAGGCCCCTCTGTGTGCATGCTCACACAGCAACCTTTCTGCTTTCTCCCATGCTGAGGCATCCATGCAGCAGGAAGTGTGATACTTGTCATTTTATAAGCTGTCTGTGAAGATCCCACCTCCAAAATTACATTGAATATCTCCAGCAATTACTGTGCTTGGGAAGCTGAAAGCTTTGAAGATGGATAAGTCACGTGGACCAGTAGGTCTACACCACAGGGTTCTGAAAGAGGTAGCTTTAGAGATTGTGGTGATCATTCAAGAATCACTAGAGTCAGGACTGGTCCCAGAAGACTGGAAAATTGCAAAAGTTACTCCGTGGTCAGGTTGGGAGCAGGGCTAAGGTACAGTGAAAACCTTCTGTTCACACGAACCAGTCAGCGGAAAGATCTTGTTGATGATATGAAGATAGGTGGAAGATAGGTGGAGGAGCAGGTAGTGTAGAGAAAGCAGGAGTCTGCAGAAGGACTTGGACAGGTTGGGGGAGTGGCCAAAAAGGTGGCAGACAACATAGCAAAGTGTGGAGTATGCATTTTTGTGGCAGGAATAAAGGCATAGACTATTTTCCAAATGGGGACAGAATTCAGAAATCGGAGGTGCAAAGAGACTTGGCAGTGCTCTTGCAGGATTCCGAAAAAGTTAATTTGCAAGTTGTATCGGTAGTAAGGAAGCAACTGCAATGCGAGCATTTATTTCAAGAGGACTAGAATATAAAAACAGGGATATAATGTTGAAGCTTCATAAGGCACTGGTCAGATCGCATTTGGAGCCTGGTGAGCAGTTTTGGGCACCATATCTGAGGAAGGATGTTCTGACACTGGAGATGAGCTTTTGATGGTACTGTGCTGTACTCGCTGGAGTTTAGAAGGATGAGGGGGACCTCATTGAAACTTGTTAAATAATGAAAGGTCTAGATAGAGTGAATGTGAGGAGGATGTTTCCACTAGTGGGAGAGTCTAAGACCAGAGGGCAGAGTCTTAGAATAAATGAATGTACCTTTAGAAAGGAGATGAGGCGGAAATTTCTTTAGTCGGAGGGTGGTTAATCTGTGGACTTCATTGCTACAGACAACTGTAGAGACCAAATCATTGGGTATTTTTAAGGCAGAGATTGACAGATTCTTGATTGGTGTTAAAGATTGTGGGGAGAAGGCTGGAGAATGGGATGGGAGGGAAAGATAGTTCAGCCATGATTGAATGTCAGAGTGAACTCAATGGGCAGAATGGCCCAATTCTGCTCCCAAGACTTATGAACTTGCAATACAAGACATCCTCTAATTTTCTTTCTGTCCAAGAAGCAGACACAGCTGACATGGTAATTTGCTGTGTCTTGGCTTTCTCCAAAATGAAAGCAATTGTAGACTGCATGCTTACCTATACAGAGATACAGTGGCTTGCAAAAGTTTTCATACCCCTTGAACTTTTCCACATTTTGTCACGTTACAACCACAAACGTAAATGTATTTTATTGGGATTTTATGTAATAGACCAACACAAAGTGGTGCATAATTGTGAAGTGGAAGGAAAATGATACATGCTTTTCAAATTTTTTTACAAATAAAAAACGGAAAAGTGGGGCGTGCAAAAGTATTCAGCCCCCTTTACTCTGATACCCCTAAATAAAATGCAGTGCAACCAATTGCCTTCAGAAGTCACCTAATTAGTAAATAGAGTCCACTTGTGTGTAATTTAATCTTGGTATAAATACAGCTGTTCTATGAAGGCCTCAGAGGTTTGTTAGAGAACATTAGTGAACAAACAGCATCATGAAGCCCAAGGAACACACCAGGCAGGTCAGGGATAAAGTTGTGGAGAAGTTTAAAGCAGGGTTAGGTTATAAAAAAATATCCCAAGCTTTGAACATCTCATGGAACACTGTTCAATCCATCATCCGAAAATGGAAAGAGTATGGCACAACTGCGAACTTACCAAGACATGGTCGCCCACCTAAACTGACAGGCGGACAAGGAGCGCATTGATCAGAGAAGCAGCCAAGAGGCCCATGGTAACTCTGGAGGAGCTGCAGAGATCCACAGCTCAGGTGGGAGAATCTGTCCACAGGACAACTATTAGTCGTGCACTCCACAAATCGGGCCTTTATGGAAGAGTGGCAAGAAGAAAGCCATTGTTGAAACAAAGCCATAAGAACCCCATTTGCAGTTTGCCACAAACCATGTGGGGGCACAGCAAACATGTGGAGGAAGGTGCTCTGGTCTGATGAGACCAAAATTGAGGTTTTTGGCCTAAATGCAAAACGCTATGTGTGGCAGAAAACTAACACTGCACATCACCCTGACACACCATCCCCACTGTGAAACATGGTGGTGGCAGCATCATGCTGTGGGGATGCTTTTCTTCAGCAGGGACAGGGAAGCTGGTCAGAGTTGATGGGAAGATGGATGGAGCCAAATACAGGGCAATCTTGGAAGAAAACCTGTTAGAGTCTGCAAAAGACTTGAGACTGGGGTGGAGGTTCACCTTTCAGCAGGACAACGACCCTAAACATACAGCCAGAGCTACAATGGAATAGTTTAGATCAAAGCATATTCATGTGTTAGAATGGCCTAATCAAAGTCCAGACCTAAATCCAATTGAGAATCTCTGGCAAGACTTCAAAATTGCTGTTCACAGACGCTCTCCATCCAATCTGACTGAGCTTGAGCTATTTTGCAAAGTAGAATGGGCAAAGATTTCAGTCTCTAGATGTGCAAAGCTGGTAGAGACATACCCCAAAAGACTTGCAGCTGTAATTGCAGCGAAAGGTGGTTCTACAAAGTATTGACTCAGGGGGGCTGAATACTTTTGCACGCCACACTTTTCAGTTTTTTATTTGTAATAAAATTTGGAAACCATGTATCATTTTCCTTCCACTTCACAATTATGCACCACTTTGTGTTGGTCTATCACATAAAATCACAATAAAATACATTTACGTTTGTGGTTGTAATGTGACAAAATGTGGACAAGTCAAGGGGTATGAAAACTATTGTAGGCCACTGTAACTCTCTTTGGAAAGTTTATGCCAGGGACACTGAATGTTGCCCTGGAGGGTCTTGATGACCCCCATGGAACAAAGGACATGTCTTTTCCAACCATTGTTTTTCAGCAGCTTCATGTTCCTCTGAATCCCTTGGAGCACTCTCCCATTCCCATCCAATTATTGGCGCATCCATTGATTCAACACTCACTGGAGCTAGCAGAATGTTGTATGTATTGTGGTGTGTATCTTTAAGACCCGGCTGCAAAGACCTGCTGATCTGTTGAGTTCTAAGTTGAAAAATACAATAACTGTATACATACTAACAAGGAATGTCATGCTGAAACCAACACTGCTAGTTTCAGCATGGCATTATTCAGGGATTCCCGGTGAATCCCAAAAACTTAGTTATGGACTTTCAGACATTGTAATAGGGTGGCCATGCCTGTTCAATCCATCATCCGAAAATGTCCAGAGTAGGGGAATCGGAACCAGAGGACATAGGTTTAAGATGAGGGGGGAAAGATTTAATAGGAACCCGAGGGGTAACTTTTTCACACAAAGGGTGGTAGGTGTATGGTAGAGCTGCTGGAGGAGGTAGTTGAGGCAGTTACAAATGCAATGTTTGAGAAACATTTTGACAGATACATGGATAGGCCAGGTTTAGAGGGACATGGGCCAAATGCAAGCAGGTGGGACTAATGTAGATGGGACATGTTGGTGTGGGCAAGTTGGGCCAAAGGCCCCGTTTCCATGTTGTAAGACTCCATGAATCTAAATAGCTTGAAGTGATTTTTGAGCTAATTTGATATATTAATAACTTGTACCAAATGCGTGTTTTTCTTCATTTACAGGCATTTGTGTCTGAGGTTGCCATATCTCTCGAACCCAAGTAAGGCTGTTACAGAGAATGTTTTGATTTGTGAAATCGCACTCACAGTTGTGTTAGCCACGACCAGCAATTCTATGCCAATTATATTTTATAGTTCAGATCGTAATCTGCTTCAGCAAAGCAGTCTGATGCTGTTTCTGATGATTCAACATGGTTGAATGATTGTCATTGAGTTGTTGCATTATCATATTTTCTGTATTTGCTACACAGATTTAAAGGTCTGTATCTATGTGTGTCATTTGCAAAAGCCTTTCACAGTCAAACAAATGTTTTCAAACAATTTGCATAAAAAATAATTACCCTATCCGTTTAGAAATCAGGCATTGAATTACAAAACAATAACTGAGTATAAATGATGGTGCACTTCCAAGTGACAAATAAGAAAACAAAATTGTACCTATTCTATCAGAATCAATTGGTGTAAGTTGTTTTTTGTGGATCAGAAGAGTGAAACCAATGTAATCTAATATTGAATTCACGGATAGGAACGTCCAACATTATTTAAATACTATACATTTTTACAGTTAAAACAATATTTTGTTGTGATCGCACTTGTGCAGTTTTATTTAATAAAAGAATACACACTGGAGTGCAGTTTCTGAAGACTTACTGTATTTTCATGAGGGATTTTGGTTATATTCCCTTTAGTTTTCTTCCTGCTCTGTGTCTCGGTTCGGCATGCTTTGACCCTGAGTAAATCAACAAACCATGGTGAAAGTTTCCCTCATTTGCATCACTTCTAGACAGCCCTATCCTGCTCTTTGCTGACAGGAAATCACTGCCTTTGTCACCTTTTTATGCTCTACTCGTGACACAGAGTAACCATGTGACTGCGAATAATCCCAACAGTTAAGACATAACTCCCTCTGCCATTTCTTGTAACCCCCTAAACCATTATCACATTTAAGACAAAGCTTTGAATTACATGGTAAAGAAGATTTGAAAGCTGATGTGAATGATTGCTAGAATGCAATATTACATTGGAAAAGTCATAGTATAGCTCTTACATGAGAGAATGTAATCCATCACACAGCTGTGTTTCTTTGGGATTCCTGCTCTTATCAAGAATGTGTCCATGTCCACAATAACGACTTCATTTGTATTTACCGTGATACCGTGTACTGTAAAGACATGAGCATATTAAAACACAGAACTTTGCAAAATAAAAACTATCAGCTTTTCAAAAGACAGGTTCCGATCTATGAACACCAGTGTGGTCTAGACTGTTTGAAAAGCAAGAACTTAGATGAAGGGGAAGATTTACCCGAGAAACAAAAGCAGCTGTTGGTTTTTCTCCAATGTGGCAGGCCAAAAGTGGTTTCCTTGGAGACAGAAGTATCGTTGTGAAAACAAGATTTACTTTCCAAAAAAGTTAGCAAGAAAAGTAATTTACTAATTCCATTTTATTCCTTGAAGTATATTAATCCATAATGTTTTAGACATTCTGCTTACAATATTGCTACCCCACAACTTTATTTAAAGATGGCATAATGGTCCTGCCCAGTGGCTTTTATTGCAAATCTTTCCAGACTTATTTTATTTTTGTCAGTATAATTTGTGCTGAGAATTGGAAAGTTGTGACTGGAAAATATGAAACAGATCTTAAAACCATTTCAATAAAACACATGATTGATTTTTGTGTTCAAATTTGGAAATACCTGACATTGACATTAGATAATTTAGCAAGGTTACTAAAACAAGTTTATCAAAGTTATGCAAACTACCGGCTATCTAAAGTGTGGACAGTAAATAATTGTATAAAATACAATGTGCTTTACCCCTGCAGCTCCTGCAGCTAGAAAGTTAAAAATATGGTCTGCCTTGCAACCATAAATGCAACAAATGTATATTAAATAATTTTAGAAGAGCTAATTCCCAAGAATTAAACATCTCAAGGAAAGCAAAATCATTATGGCATAAATTTAATGGTCGTTATTAAATTCCAATTCAGCTATATACTTTAAACGTCAGGTATGTGCTCTATAATGGAAATTAAATATTGTTTTTGAATCTACCACATATATTTTGGATTATTTTAGTGATCATTTAAATCTTGTCATATTTGCCTTTTACTCATAACTACATTTTGATTGCATCAAGTTGGCAATCAACTGATTCTCTAATTATGCCTTACAAATAAGTGAGATGACAATAGGAAATCCTATTCATGTAACAGTATTGTAAAATTTAACACATCTGAGAACACCCTTACCAAAGGAAAAACATAGTCAATAATTTATACTGGATGTCTCGGTAAATAAAGCACATTCTGTGGAAGAATGTGGCATTCAGTATTTCTAAATATTCTGTGTAAAATTGTAAGAAAATGAACGATGACATAACGAGTAACAAATCAAATCTTAAAAACGTATCGCGCATTTCAAGCAGCTGTTGGCAGGGTATTGTGTATTGATTACAAAAGATATATTGTGCAAATATTTTTGTTAATTTGGTTCTGATCATGTGGAGCAGGGTGCTCAGGTTCCATTTACTTCCTCAATTGGTTCAAATGTGAATGGATGTTGAGATGGGCTAATTTGATTTAGAATTGGTTCCTAATCAGTCTATGTTTAGTTTAGAGATGCAGTGCAGAAACAGGCCCTTCGGCCCACCAAGTCCATGCCATCAATCAATTACCCACATACTCGTTCCATGTTATCTTACTGTTGCATTCTACACATTCGGGGCAATTTACAGAAACCAATTAACCTACAAACCTGCACGTCTTTGCATTGTTGGATGAAACCGGAGCACTCGGAGGAAACCTACATGGTCACAGGAAGAACATACAAATGCTGCACAGACAGCACCCGAGGATAGGATCTAACCCGCGTTTCTGGTGCTGTGAGACAGCAGCTACACCACCGTGCCACTGTGCTGCCCAAAGTCTAGTTTGAAGGTGCTATTGTAAACATTTTACAGAGTATTCATGCAAAAGTCCCACTGTTTTATGGCCTTAAATGCATTGAAGTGCAGAGGGATCTTAGAGTCCAAGTTCATAGCTCACTAAAGGTGGCTGCACAAGTAAATAGGGTGGTAAAGAAGGTGTATGGTATGCCTTCATTACTAGAGGGATTAAATATAAGAATCAGGAAGTCATGATGCAGCTTTATAGGACTTTAGTTAGGCCATATTTGAAGCATTGTGTGCAGTTCCGTTCGGCCTATAACAGGAAAGATGTGGAAACTTGAGAGGGTGCAGAGGAGCTTGACCAGAATGCTGCCTGGATTAGATGGTTTCAACTAGAGGGAGAGGTTGGATAGACTTGGATTGTTTTCTCTGGAGTGATGGGGGCCTGGAATGCATTGTTTGGGGTGGTGGTGGAGGCAGATACTATAGTGGCAATAAAGAAGCTTTTAGATAGGTACATTGAAGTGCAAGGAATTAAGTGATCTGGATCATGTACAGGCAGATAAGATCAGTTTAACTTGGCACCATGTTTGGCACAAATATAGTGGGCCAAAGGGCCCATTCCTGTGCTGTACTGTTCAATGTTTTTTTTATTGTTCAGGAATTTAATGCATGTTGATTTCGCTGAATTTTTCTTTGCTGAACATTATTATTATTATAAGGTCATAAATTAAAAATCATTGTTAAAATCATGCTGAACATAATAATAATGTTGAGATGGTACATAATAATGAATCCTGCTCTACAGATTACTCTTCGGAATGTTTTCGGAGTAGCAGTTTCACAGTCTCAGTTGTACCTTTTATCAGATAGGGATCAAGAAAATTAATTGCGATGGGCAAAGAACCATACCTCTAACTGTAAGCACACAGGGAAGAAATGTTCTTTTGATTGTATGTTTAGTCACTTACTGTATCTAGTCCAGTTCTTGCATAATTAACCAAATTTATAATTTAGATGTATCTGAATAGCACCTTCTAAACCAGGAGAGGTTTGGATATCTGATTTGTATTGATGTAAAGGCAAATGATCAATGTGCGATCCCAGAAGGGTAACGACAAGGATTTGTAGGCTGTTTTGTTTAAATGATCTGCAATGGAAGTTAAAACTATTAATTAGTGTTATTTAACTTGGCATCATGTTTGGCACAAATATAGTGGGCCAAAGGGCCCATTCCTGTGCTGTACTGTTCAATGTTTTTTTTATTGTTCAGGAATTTAATGCAGGTTGATTTTGCTGAATTTTTCTTTGCTGGACATTATTATTATTATAAGGTCAGAAATTAAAATCATTGTTAAAATCATGCTGAACGTAAGAACAAAGAAAATAGTTTTATACTACTTTGATGAACTTAAATTAATTCCCTCTAGTAGACATTTGATACTACACTTAACATTATGCTACCTTGAAATTGCTGTATGCTGTTTTTTGATGCTGAACTGTTCCAGTACAAGTTCTTGTGGTTATTATAATATAAAAGAGCAGGCATGATCTTGCAGACAGCTCATAAAAATACAAGCAGCACTCATCCAATTTCAGTGAAACGTCATCGTTAAATGAATGGATGCTGCAAAGATTGGGTGGATATGTTTGTAGAACTGTGTTGCCACAAGGCCAGAGAGACCTGCAGGGGTTGGTGAGATACAGTGCCAGGTAGGAAGTGTAGAAACAATGGACTGTGGATGTTGGTTTACTCAAAAGGACACAAAGTGCTGAAGTAACTCACCAGGTCAGGCAGCATCTCTGCAGAACATGGATAGATGACATTTTGGGTACGGTCGCTTCTTCAGAGCGGAAGTGTGTTTGTTCTGCAGGAGCGCCATGGAGATCTACACTGAGACACTCCTGACAGCAATTTGCCAAGGAGTTGTGAATGTTTACACTACAGGAAGGCTGGAAGGCAAGTAAATGGCCATGTCCACTCTCTGTGTTTCTATGAGTGAAGAGAAAATAGATGAGGCCCTTCTCCAGACACACCCATAAGGTTGTATTTGAGGTTGTAGGAGCTCACAGTTTTCAATGTGTAGAAGGATTGAGCTTTTAAATAGACCAGTTTCTAGGGAAGTTGGATTAGTAAAATGTGTAGGAAGGAACTGCAGATGCTGGTTTACACTGAAGATAGACACAAAATACTGGAGTAACTCAGCAGGACAGGCAGCATATCTGGAGAGGAGGAATGGGTGAGTTTTCAGGTCTGAAGAAGGGTGTCGACCCAAAACGTCTCTTCAGAGATGCTGCCTGTCCCGCGGAGTTACTCCCGCACTTAATGTTTAGCTTTGGATTAGTAAAACCCGTTCCTTGTTGTTGAAGTTGAATCTCTCACTGCAAATGCATTTTGTGAATTCTGCACTACCGTTTACATAATTTGGGCAAGTTTTAAAGTACAATTTTCAGAGCATTCAGGAGATTAATTTTTCAACGGTTGCTAAGGCAGCTGGAAATGTGCACAAAAATTGCCCTATGCAACCATTTATTTCAACTGCAAAGCACCTGTTTATAGGAGTGGTCTTAATATATTTCTGGCCCATAATAATCTTTAAAGTTGGTCATGATGGTCCCATGAGTTATTCAGCCTTACTTTTAATGTCCACCAGATGGCCTAATTTACACATGGTCTGTGGTACATATATTGGAAATATTTAAATAGTTCAACATTATGATCTCAGACAAGATTATTAGTGCTTTAGAGAAGTCGTTGTGTTATTCATCAAATATTAAAATCAAATATTACCTTGCAGCTAAAACATATTTTGTTGAACTTGTTTACTTATTATAAACTTAACTTGTTCACAAGGAAGAAACATCCAACCATTGCTACGAGAATGATTTATCTTGATGCAGATAGACTTGTCAAAGCTTGTAAATGGCAGCTTTACTGTCAAACAGTGTAGATCAGCCATCATTATTTTAGCATTACTTTTGTCAGTACACTCAATGTTTAAATTGCTAACCCGTGCCTGAGGAAAACTGAAACTTGATTGTTGCACGCATATCATGCCGTGGTACTTTAAGTGAAAACATGGAAAGAAAAAATAAATCGTTATTTTTTTTTATCAACTTACAAAACATACTGAGAGTACCCTTTCATAACGGCAGAATTAACATAAGCTTTCAAAAATTCAATGAACAGATAGTTTACATTTTTTTTTCAGCAGTTATAATCAAGCAATTAGTATTTTTTCCCACCCGTAGCCGCACTATAAAATATTTTTTAAAGAATTATCAAGTTAACAATATTGCTTGGTGTGCTTTTGCTTGGTTCATTTCCAAATGCTTCAGATGCCTCCACAGTAACAGATCTGGTCTGTTGAAGCCTCAACTCGTTTTCAGAATTTGCGATTTAATTTGGCTTCATGAACAATTATCAACCAGTTCCCCTTTTTTTCCTTTCTAAGCTGTCGGCTTCAAAATTTGGATGTGTCTTATCGAGTGCATTAGTTTTACTTTTTGCATATTTTCCCTAAGGTCATGTCAAGGTTAGATTTAATTCCATCCCACATTAAGACTTGTTTTACAGCTATTTAATTTGGAGCCTACACCCCACTGAGGTCTGCCTCTTGGCCACGTCAATGCTGCAGACCAGACAAATCACACAGAGATGAGTCTGTATCAAGATTTTCCTGCACTTAATGATCAAATAAATATTTTTCAAGGTGTGAAGTGGCTATTCTTTTTGTATTTGTTGGTGACATTTATTAAGTGAAATTCATGAAATTTATTAAGCATCTCTCATTTGACATTTGCTGCTGCGAAATCTGTGGATCATATTATTGATATTAAAATTGTGAAAATGTATGAAGTTAATTAAAGGCAATATTGAAATTATTTTACCTGATGTGCAGATCCTAAATTCTTATTATATGCGGTGAAATGACATTACAATTACTATATGGATAGTGCATAAGTAAATATTTCAACCAACAAAATTAAATATAAAAGCTCTTTAGAAATATTAGTTTCCAATTAAAATGTTTATCAATGTATATTTTCGCTGAATACTTACACGATACATTTTTCAATTAATTAATGTCCGATAATTTTACTATTATTCTGTTCTTCCTAAAATTTGATTAGTTATGTCTGATATCATTTGATTTTATTTTTGGATTCTGTCCTACTGGTGTGATTTGCTCCTTTTCTTTTGCCAATGTGTTGTGGATCAACTTTCATTCAGGTGCCCTAAGAGGCTCAAAGGTGGTGCGTTCATTCTATCCTATAGACATGCCTTTGATTCTCATATTTATCCATAGTTACATCTCCTTGACAATTTGCAATTGATTTGAATTCTTCCCATCCCATCCCATCCTTGCCAATATCATCAGTACTAATCACTGCTCCATGTCACTACATTCTTCATTTTTTTGGACATTCATACAAATTGCTCAAAAATGTACCTCAATGTGCAAGGAGTCGCCGTTCATTTTATTATCTGGCTGAAGGTTTTCTCTAAGAAGTGTTTCACCTACACACTGCACCGCATGACATACTAATAATCATATTGCATTGAACTGAAAGTGTGTGCATTTGTCTTTATCAAGCTGTGGTTTGTTGCATTGCTGAATGAACCCCCCCCCCCCCACCCCACCATATCTCTGCATCTATTGCACTCATTATTTTCTGCTCAAACAATAGTCCCACAAAAGTTAAATGTGTTTTGACTTACAGATAATTAAGATAGGAGCATTGTCTTCCACGCGTAGTCATTACAATTTGTAATTATTCATTCACCCTAAAAATCAAGGTTAATAAACCAATTGTAGGAAAATTAACAACAGATGATATTTTCAACTTGTCACTCCTCCAGATCCTTATTACCACTTGCTGGGCAGCCTCCTGAATAAAAGAGGTTATTGGAGAGTCGAGCCATTTTTAATGACAGCTATTTTGTCCTGTAATTGGTACTTGGAATTGTATTTCCAGGTGAACTAAAATTAGAAACTGAAATTGAAATAGTGAAACTGCACTATAATTGCAAAATTTGCTCAGGTTATGAATGTAGATTCTGCAACCTGTTACTATCCAAAACCTACTCTCTTCCATTTAGCAATGTTGAAAATGGGATTTTTTGAAATCAGCTTCCTCAGAAAAAAAATGCTGTCATCTATCTATAAGGTTCCTTTCCTAATAGGTTAGCACATTAAAGTGAAACTAACTGGCATAAAGTGTTTTTTATATTTTATTAACACAATGTGTTTCAGGCATCAATTAAGTGAAAGCAGCACGCTGTATGTGCGACTTTTCATGCCTAGTAGCACCCCATTTATCATCGCAGTTTTACATTGACCTTGACACCCATTTTCATTAGAATAAAGATTGTCTACCATTTAGGTTACATTGTTCATGTGCACACAGACCCCATGCAAATTCTGTCCAGATAGAAGAGCCGTGAGCCTGTCAGAGGTCATCAGCATTAAAAGATTGCAGCTATTTTTTCCAACTGCTTCTTTTCATTGCATGAATCCAGACCAGTGGGAACACTCCAGTCTAATATCTGAACTCTTTTACTATTGGCTCTGTAACATTAATCAACAAGAAGACTTTTTCTAATGATAAATAGCTATAATGCAATATTAATCTACCATAATGCAATCCTCGCAGAGAAAATTCCAATAAGTAAAATAACCCTGGATTTCTTCAGCAATCCATATTATCAAAAGTCATTTAAAGAGCCCCGATTTGTCAAATGAGTGTCACTTTCTAAATACTTTTATATATACTTTTATATATACCATGCTTTAAAGACTCAGAAAAAAAAGACACATTTGTCATCAATGTACTTTCCTAATTTGCAGTAGGTAAAGAAGTTCCTCTATTAACCTCTCAACTGTCAGCATTTCATATCTTCAAGATGCTTGTATGTCAGGTAAATCTGATCATTACTTTAATTGTTAATTCGTGCATTCAGGAATTAGATCTATAGATCTTTTTAAATAATTAAGTGGAAAGCTACAACTTTGTAGAAACATTTCTGTAGTTTAAAAGCAGGGTCAAAGTGAATAAGCTGACTGCCGTCATAAGAGAATTTCAAAGTAATATAATTTGAATTTAATTATTAATGGAAGATATTTAAAAAAGATTGCTTCATGATCTCCTATTAGTGAATTTGCAATTCATTTTGATATTTGGAGTTTGATTTATAATGATGATAATGCAATCTATGTCCAATTAACAATGCATGGGCTATGTAATTTGATTTTCAATGCGTGTGAATGGAATCAGCTTGAAGAAAAAGAACTGATTCAGAGCCTCAAATGTAATTTGCTTGGTGAGTTCTAGCAATTTTAAATGACATTGCAGTTCTTTAATCTTTTCAAAGATCATGAAAAAATGTATTCAGAACCAAGTTATTTTATACTACTATACAAAAGAAAATGTGTTAGGATCTTGTGCTGCTGTTCTTGTACTCAGAAATCATGGATGTGTTTCTCTGTTTTCTAAATAAACGAACTCAAGTTATTTCTCAATTTTGTATCCGTAGATCTTTCATCAGCAACCAGCTACATCCAGTAATAATAGTTGTTGATGAAATACCACTTTCAGTACTTCTTTTTAAATTTTGGTAAACAGCCATCGAAGCCCAGAAATTGACTGCAGAAAGTAACACTCTGGCCTTGATCAAATTAGTAAATCTCTGCTCCATGTCTCTTTGCAGCACATAGAACCCTGAATGGCATGACAAAAAGTCTTTGTTTGTCACTGAATGGCATTAAGCATGGTTTTCCTATGAAGCTACCATGGGAGCCAAAGTGTAAATAATATAAACTAGATTTATGATTTTTTATAGATTTTGTACAGAAAAACAGATGTTTATTTTGGAATCTGATTATTGAAGGAAATATCACTTAAATGTAGGTTATTAATTTACAGTTTACTACAGGTCTCAACATTTTAATTAACTAAATAACCTGCAAGATATTTTCTTTTAACCTCCATTAGGTAACTATAGCTTCACTATATATTTATTCTATCAAATTGCCTTTCTTTCAGACCAGCAAAGAAATTATGAAAGAACTTTTGCTTCAATGTGTGCTTTTAAAGCATTACTATGAATACCATCATAGTCCTTTATCCTCCTGCTCTGAAGTTTATTACAGCAGCTGAATTCTTTGGGAACCTTAGGGCATAGTTCACATAAAATGACTGCATTCTTTTTCCTGGCAGATCATATATTTATATATAATATTTTTGACTTGCTTAACATAGCTTCATAACATTCAGTCATCTCATGCAGTTTTCACGATAAAAGATTTTACATGTGTAGACCTTTTTTTACGTGTTCCAGGTCAGACCCTTTCTGAAAACCTCCGTGATAGTTTTCTTCCCTGTTTGAAATATGGGTAGACACCATATTCTTTTAACATTGAAGGACTCTTAGAAATACTCAAATCTGCACGAGTTTGAAAATGGCTTATTCTTCTGATCACCATGGTGACAATTAACAGTGTTTCAAGGCTTTGTCTGATTCTCCAGCTTTGCCTGGTGCAATTTTCAACAAAATTGCTGTACAAAGGCATGCATTTAGCCCAAGGATAAGGAGGTGGTGTGTTAATTACATTCACAACATTTGAAAATAAAGATTCTGTGTGTTAGAATAATTTTATCCATGTTTTATTACAACTGTGAATGTGTAAAACAGTCTCAACTTTGTGCAGCGAATTTTCAATCAGGCTGGAAACAATTGAATAAATGATCAAATGCAAATAAAAACTCTTTTTCCTTGTTCAAATGAACTGATGTGCCTGAAATATACTCCATAGTGTATGTAATTTATTGCAAGTGGGCTATAGGAAACTTATATCAGTAATAATATAAAAAATCCTCTCAGTGCTTATATTTCAGAAACATATTTGCTTTTGCACACTCACTGCAAACACTTTCCCTTGTGTTTAATTATCTAGTGCCTACTTTCAGCAGTTTTCGTTGTTTAACTAATTTAGTAATTATTAAACATATACCATATCAACTTACTCATGCTACCTTAATTCTTTAATTTGAATACACTGTGCTTGACAGCAGGACAATTGACCTACTAAATGCCATCTGTCAATGGTGCTGTTAAGCCTGAAATGCAGCAACATTCCTCAGTGTGATATTTTTTCCACGTGTTTCCTTTTTGCCTACCTTACGGGAAATCCCAGGCTATTGCTTGTTGTCTTCTTTGGGGGAAAATATGTGCCTGACAACCCCCCAGGTGAATAATTGTGGACATAACTGTAGCATTTATGAATCTACATAATTAGGAGTTTCAACCTATTCACTCTTTGACAGTTGCCACATTGGTCATTTATATACATAACAGGTGTGAAACCAAGATAGTACAGTTAATTACTTAACAACTGATTAGTGATGGCTGTTCAATTAGTTCAATCATTATACATCATGACATAAATGTGTATTCTACCAATCAGTTACATACCTCACTGGAGTAATTAAGGATGATTCTTAATAACATTGATACTGTGAACACATTTAGTCCACGTAAGGATGCAGGATAAGAAATCAATATTTCTGGCATTCAAATGGTAATAATAGTCAAAGTAGTAACTGAAAAGAATGTAGGAACTAAATGCAAGAATAGACCATTTAAGGCCTTGTACCTGCTCTGCATTCAATGAGGTCATGGTTGATCTTTAACCGCGCCATCACTTTTCACCAATAATGCCTACCCTTGAAACATCACATATTCATATTCTCCAAAGATGCTGCCTGACCCTCCAGTACTTTGTGCCTTTTTTTTGTAAATCAACATGTGCAGTCCCTTGTTTCTCCATGTCTACGCTTTGAATTCCTTAATATTTAAATATTTATCAATCTCTGCCTTCATTCTATGGAGTGATTGACTGCACGGCCCTCAGCAGAGAGGGCCTTGAGTTGAGAATTACTAAGATTTGTCTCCTGTTTGAAGAAATGTCTTCTCATTGGTTATGCATGGTTGACCCGTTCTTTAGACAATAGACAATAGGTGCAGGAGTAGGCCATTCGGCCCTTCGAGCCAGCACTGCCATTCAATGTAATCATGGCTGATCATCCACAATCAGTACCCCGTTCCTGCCTTCTCCCCATATCCTCTGACTCCGCTATCTTTAAGAGCCCTATCAAGCTCGCTCTTGAAAGTATCCAGACCTGAGGCAGAGAATTCCACAGACTCACAACTCTCTGTGTGAAAAAGTGTTCCCTCATTTCCGTTCTAAGTGCCTTACCCCTTGTTCTTAAACTGTGGGCACTGGTTCTGGACTCCCCCAAAATCGGGAACATGTTTCCTGCCTCTAGCTTGTCCAAACCGTTAATAATCTTATATGTTTCAATGAGATCCCCTCTCATTATCCTAAATTCAAGAGTATACAAGCCCAGGCACTCCATTCTCTCAGCATATGACAGTCCCGCCAATGAGATTGTAATCCCTGGTTCTAGAATCATCATCTCTGCATCTGTCCTGTTAAGCCTAATATGAATTCTATATGTTTCAATTAGATCACTTCTCATTCTTCTGAACTGAGTAAGAGTCAGAAGAAAGGGCCTGACCCGAAACATCACCTATCCATTTCCTATCAGATGTTGCCTGACCCACTGAGTTACTACAGGACACTGTGTTTGCTCAAGAGTATATGCCTAATCTGTTTATTCTTCCTCATTTGACAAGACCAGCATTCACTTTGGTAATCCTTCATTTCACTCTCTCGATCACAGTCTGTCTTTATGTTGGGAAACCAGATGTGTCCACATGTATTCTAGGGACGTCTTGCCAGGGACGTCTCTAGGAACGTCTTGCCAGGGACGTATATAGTTTGAGGAAGGCATCCCGTATACCCAAATCCTCTTGCAATAATGGTTATGTTGCCTTTCTAATTGCTTGTTATTGCTGTATGTTGTTTTACAAGGATTCAAATACAAGTCCTTCAAATACCTTTCATTCCAAGGTTATCCACTTTGGTAGCAAAAACAGGAAGGCAGATTACTATCTAAATGGCGTCAAGTTGGGAAAACGGGGAAGTACAACAAGATCTTGGGGTCCTTGTTCATCAGTCTATGAAAGTAAGCATGCAGGTACAGCAGGCAGTGAAGAAAGCGAATGGCATGTTGGCCTTTATAACAAGAGGAATCGAATATAGGAGCAAAGAGTTCCTTCTGCAGTTGTACAGAGCCCTAGTGAGATCACACCTGGAGTATTGTGTGCAGTTTTGGTCCCCTAATTTGAGGAAGGACATACTTGCTATTGAGGGAGTGCAGCGTAGGTTTACAAGGTCAATTCCCGGGATGGCGGGACTGTCATATGCTGAGAGAATGGAGCAGCTGGGCTTGTACACTCTGGAGTTTAGAAGGATGAGAGGGTATCTCATTGAAACATATAAGATTGTTAAGGGTTTTGACACGCTAGAGGCAGGAAACATGTTCCTGATGTTGGGGAGTCCAGAACCAGGGGCCACAGTTTAAGAATAAGGAGTAAGCCATTTAGAACGGAGACGAGGAAACACTTTTTCTCACAGAGAGTGGTGAGTCTGTGGAATTCTCTGCCTCAGAGGGCGGTGGAGGCAGGTTCTCTGGATGCTTTCAAGAGAGATCTAGATTGGGCTCTTAAAAATAGCAGAGTCAGGGGATATGGGGAGAAGGCAGGAACGGGGTACTGATTGGGGATGATCAGCCATGATCACATTGAATGGCGGTGCTGGCTCAAAGGGCCTACACCTGCACCTATTGTCTATTATCCTCAATCATTTAAAAAATATTTCAGCTCTCTTAATTTCCACTTACTTTTCTACTCTATGTTACATTTGCCACGCCTTTGCCCATTCACTTAACCTGTCTACATCCCCTGAAGCTTCTCATAGCCCCATTCCCCAATATAATGCATCCTACACACCAGGGACAATATTACAATTTTCTTGAAGCCAATTAAGGGTTGGCTTCAGACCTCCAAACCTGTATGTCTATGGAGTGTGGAAGAAAACTGGAGCACCAGGAGAATACCCACGTGGTTACAGGGAGAATATACAAACGCCGTACAGACAGCACTCGCAGTGAGAATAGAAACCGGGTCTCTGGCGCTGTAAGGCAGCAACTCCACCACTGCACCACTGTGCTACCCCAGTCTCCTTATGTTTCTATGTTTGCACCTTACTTTTCCTTTCCTTAACAATACCCTGATTTGTTCTTTTTGCTGAACTTTGAATTCTTCCAAACTTCTGGTTTATTGCTATTTAGGAAACATTATTAAATTTTCTTTTGATCTATTCCATCTTTAATTCCTCTTGAGAGATACTGTTGCACCACTTTTCTTGTTAGATATTTTTAATCGTAAAATAATTAGTATCAATTGTAAATTACGTGTTAATTCTTCAAATGTTAAGCATCGTTGCTTTTCTGTCATAACTTTTAAATCTCTTGTAGACAATCCATGCCATCTGCCTTCCCACTTCATTCAGATTTAAGACCCTGGTTTCAGATTCAACTGAACTACTTCTAATTTTTATATGAAATGCTATTATTTAGTGATTAATGTTCCCTCAAGGTCCCTTAACTATTGAATTATCAATGAATCATTTCTTATTACACAATGCAACATCTAAAATACAATGTTCCTTCATTGGTTTCTGAACACACTGATCTAGAAAAACAGTTCTTACACCCCCCCATGAATTCACCCTCCATACCATTTACGCTAATTTGGCTTGCGTAGTCTCTCTTTAGATTAAAATCCACCATGAATTTTGTACCACCTTTGTTGCATGCACCCGTAATATTCAGATTTATGCTATTTTCTACATTTCCAATATTATTTGGCCAACTCTTTTTTTTCCTTAAGCCCACTAACATTTTGTGATTTTCTGAGCAAATTATTTTTCCCCTCAACTGCCTTTCCCATCCTTTAATAAGGAGACTACCTCAGCTTACCTTTCTATTTTGCATTTCTCTTCCAAATATATTGTTTTCTGGAATATTTAATTACAAATCCTGATCACTTAAACCTGTGATGGCTATTATATTGTAATCATTTTTGTCTGTGTCCCATTATCTTACCTTTCTTATCACAAATGCTGCAAGCATTCACATAATCACTGTGCATTGGTCAGTTTTCTCATCCACCCTGTAATCCTTGTTCTCATTAGGTCTCTTAATGAGCTCCAATGTCCTAGGATTGGCAACCTAAGAGTGGAGAGCAATCTGGAACCAATCTCACATGATCTCTGTGAGCAAGGAACCATATAGATAAGAGGACTGAATTGTCCAGTCTGATCTATGGTTCTTGGCTACAATTAAAGTTCTTTTCATTCTTGAGTTAGATCACATGCGCAATCTTTCAACAAATATCTGTGGCACACTATGAGAGAAATAAGGTTAAAATTGAGCCAAATAATGAAAAATCAAGATGTTTCATAAAAAACATTTAAGAACATAATTGCCTTTCAACAGAGCCAAGTCCACAAACCATAAGTGTTTTATCCATTTCTGCAATTAGAATAGGTGAAGAATTTGACTTTATAATATACCACACTATCTCATGTAATCCTTCAGATTTACTAGGCAATCAAAATATAGCCTGTTTCCATCTTACAGTATGTCTGTGGTAAGATGTATGGCAAATAGAAAGTGGAGTTTTTGGTAATGCATACAAATGAGATCATTGGATTGCCAACACCTATCTGCCGGATACGAAGGGAATTATGGCTGGTTCTACCCAGCCTACCCACCTCAATAAATAATTGTACTACAAACACTGGGTAGTTTGTGGGATGGCATTCTCTTTCCATTGCTTAAGGAGGGTCCCTGTGTGCTCCCAAGGCATGTCTTCAAGGTTCTCAATACCATCCCAAATGTTTTTTCAGTATGAGTGGTCATGAACCAGACATTCCCTGTGAATGACACAAAGCACCAGCTAAAACAACTACTGCCGCTTGATTCATGCCTAGTACATAGTTAGCACGTATCAAATCATACTTCTCACATCAGAAAATGATCGCTGTGAAAAATGGAATAAACTCCCAAGAATGCCTATTCAGATTCTCATACTATGGAATTTTGCAGCACAGGAGGAAGCCAATCAATCCATGGGATCTGTGCATGTTCTCTGAAGAAGCTATACACTTGATTGCTTTCCCCCATTTTTATCTGTATCTTTTTACGTTTGTTTTTTTGTCTGTTTAAGTCACTTCCATATAAAAAGCAATTACAGAATCTATTTCCACAGTTGTTTCTGTTAGAACATTCTATTTTTAATCTTTAGATGAAGGAAATCAAACAGCTCCTTGTCTTCTCTCAGTGATTACTTTAATGATGTGCCCTCCAGTTGGTGAAAATAGTTTCTCCCCATCGATTATATTGAAACCCCTTCACTTCTCTGGAAGGCTATCATTCCCTCATTTATTCTAATGTTTTACTGGTTTTGCTTTGTAAGTTAAGACTCTCATCCTTGTATTATCTTTGTAAATTTCTTCTGTGTGCAGTCAATACATTGAATCTCGAGTTCATCATTAATCAAAGGGCAGCACAATAGCGCAGCAGTAGAGTTTTTGGCTTACAGTGCAGAGACCCGGATTCAATCCAGACTACGGGTGCTGTCTGTATGGAGTCTGTGACAGCGTGGGTTTTCTTTGGGTGCTCTGGTTTCCTCCCATATTCCAAAGACATGCAGGTTTGTAGATTAATTGGCTTCTGTATATTGTTCCTGGTCTTCAATTAATTTTTTTCTGTTGTAGACTCATTAGTTGATACCATGGCTACACATTGTTGTGGAGCTGATATGAAATGGAGACAAATATCTGCGGGCAGCCAAACTTCGAAAAGGGTGTTCCTCAGTCCGTCTTGATTGATGGAGTCAAAGACTTCTGTTGGGTCATAGAAAGCCAAATATAGCAACTGATGATGCTGCCTAAAATTTTCTTGGGGTTGTCATGTAGTGAACATAAGAATATGGTGGGGCAATGCATGGATAGCATGGACTTGCAGAGATAGAAAGATGGCTAAATGGCAGAAGACAAAGAGTGGGAATAAAGGGGGCTTTTTTCTGGTTGGCTGCCAGTGATCAGCTGTGTTCCACAAGGGTCGGTGCTGGGACCATTTCACGTTATATATCAATGATTTGGATGAGGGAATTGAAGGCTTTGTGGCCAAGTTTGTAGATGATACGAAGATAGGTGGAGGGCAGTTAGTGTAGAGAAAGCAGGGACTGCAGAAGGACTAGGTTAGGCTGGGAGAGTATACTGCATAGAAAGCATAGAGAGCACAGAAAATTATACAGTCATGCATTTTGGTAGTAGAAATAAAAGCAAAGACTATTTTCTAAATCAGAGGTGCAATGGGACTTGGGCGTGCTTGTGCAGGATTTCCAAAAGGTTAATTTGCAAGTTGAATTGATAGTAAGCAATGTTAGCATTTATTTCAAGAGGACCAGAATATAAAAACAAGGATATAATGTTGAGGCTTTATAAGACACTGGTCAAACCACATTTGGAGTAATGTAAGCAGTTTTGTGCCCTATGCCTGAGGAAGGATGTGCTGGTGTTAGAGAGGGTCCAGTGGAAGTTTACGAGAATGATCCGAGGAATGATTGGGTTAACATTTGATGACCATTTGACGGCACTGGGCCTGTACTCGCTGGAGTTTAGAAAGATGAGGGGGACCTCATTGAAATTTACCGAAAGTAATGGAAAGGCTTGGAGAGAGTGGATGTGTGGAGAATATTCCCAATAGTGGGACAGTGTCATACCCTCAGAATAAAAGGACGCACCTTTTGAAAGGAGGAGGAGGAACGTCAGAGCATGGTGAATCTGTTGAATTCATTGCCACAGATAGCTGTGGAGGCCAAGTCATTTGGGTATTTTTAAGGCAAAAAATGACAGATTCTTGATTAGTAAGGGTGTCAAGGATTATGGAGAGAAGACAGGAGAATGGGGATGAGAGGGAAAGATAGATCAGCCATGATGGAATGGCGAAGTAGACTTCAGAGGCCGAATGTCCTACTTCTGCTCCTATTACATGAACTTATGAACATTTACTCCACACACTGTAAATTTAAGCATGCTTTGCTTTTTCTAAAATGTCAGAAGAATGCCTAAAAGATGTTTGCTGTTGATGGAAATTGTATAAATATTTACTTTGACAGTTCACCCTTCATATTTCCCAGCTTTCCCAAAGTATTCATAGTTTTTGAAATACCTTGCTGCATGTTAGGCTGGTTCACTTTTTCAACAAATAAAAGTTGGTCTAAGTTTGTCTGAGCTTACCATTATTTGTGGTTTGTGTGCCAGTTTATGTGTGATTTAAAATTGTGCAGTTTAAATGAAAATCCAAACCTACTTTTGTTTTTGCTTTACAGGGCTACAACACAGAACTGTCTATGTGGCTTCCAAAGAAAATACATTTACTGAGGAAGGTGGAATCGCTAAGACGAGCTGGTATCTCATTATCCTGCGATATTCTTGAAAAAGTAGAGGGAATTAAAGACAAATGGCATCTGTTGGAGGTGTGTGCTTTTTAATCATTACAATAGATTTTCATTTTAATACTGTTGATACATATACATTAAAGATTCCCAACTTCATTTCTTCAAGCAAATGGCCATTTTATTTTTTTAATTTTCTTTCACTGCGGTTGGAAAAGGATTAAACATGCGTCTCAAAATGTTACATTTTGCAAATTGTGTAAACAGGCAGTTGTGGTGGCCTGAGCCATTTAGGTATCGAACCATCGTTGGTCGGGCTCAAACTCTCACGTGGACCAGGCGTGATCTGGGCCGACCAATCACGCGGTCAGGGGGGTGGGCCATCTGGCAGTTGGAATTCGAAGGATTGGCATTTGGAGTGGAACACGGGTGTGCTAACGAGGGACGGCACAGTAGTAGTAAAATAATAACTTGATGCGCGCATGAGCGACGAGGCTGTATCAGTTCATTATTAAACAGAGTGTTTACACAATGCGTGCACCTCTACAGTGGTGATGCCGATGATCCAAAATGGCCTATTTTGGATTTTATCATGTTTGCAGCTGACAACCCAGACCAGCAGAATGCATTTTCGATTAAACTGTTCACATTCTGGACATCACAGTCCCACGTGTGGTTTGAACAGGCTGAAGCCCAGTTCCACATTCACCAGATTACTGCCGAATACATCCACGGGCCAGCGCACCAACAGCTCTCGCAGTTGACGCATCTGGCACGGTCATGGGCGGAGTGCTGGAGCAACTGATCAATGGAAGCTGGCAGCCCCTCGCTTTTTTCAGTCGTCACCTGATTTGCTTTTCTGCCTCAAGCAGAAATACAACGCTTTCGACCTGGAGCTCCTCGTGCTCTACCTGGCCATCGGCATTTCTGCAACTTCCTCGAGGGGAGGGGTTTCATAGCTTTCACCGACCACAAGCCACACGTTTGCCTTTGCCAAGGTGTCTGATCCCTGGTCATCCCGGCAGCAGCGCCACTTGGCCTACATCTCCGAGTTCACAACTTGCGTCCAGCACATCGCAGGCAAGAGCAACCATGTCGCAGATGCGTTGTCCCACACCGCCATCAATGCCATCCACGTTCTGGCCCCAGGTGTCGACTACACAGCCGTGGCGGGCACCCAGCGAGAGAATGAGGAGATGCTCGCCTACCGCACTGCCAACTCAGGCCTGTTGTTCGAGGATGTGCGATTCGGGCCGGCTGGCACCACGGTCCTTTGCGACGTGTCTACCGGGCAGCCTGGTGCCACTCGATTTTCAACATGGTTCATGGTTTTGCTCACCCTTCCAGCCAGGCAACAACGACACTGGTGGCAGCCAATTTCACGGGGCATGCCTTGTGCAAACAGGTCGGCACCTGGGCCAGGGTGTGCATACTAAAATAATAACTTGATGCGAGCATGAGCGACGGGTCTTAATTTTTAAACAGAGTGTTTACACAACGCGTGGACCTCTACACCATCATGATACCACTGCAAACTTTGGAAGCTGACAATAATTTTAATTAAAAGACGACACGGTGACGCAGCGGTAGAACAGCGGAAACAGGCTTTTTAGCCCACCGAGTCTGCACGGACCAGCGATCCCCGCATATTAACACTATCCTACACACACTAGGGACAATTTATACTTATATCAAGCCAATTCACTTACAAACCTTTATGTCTTTGGAGTGTGGGAGGAAACAAAAGATCTCGGAGAAAACCCAGGCGGTCACGGGGATAATGTACAAACTCCATATAGACAGCACCCGTAGTCAGGATCGAACCTGGGTCTCCGATGCTGCAAGCATTGTAAGGCAGCAACTCTGCCGCTGCGCCTCTGTTGTTCAACTGCTTTTTAAAAAAGGAAATAAATGTGTACTCAAAAGATTATTTTTTTCCCATTAAAATGATTGGTTCAGCTGCACCTTGTGCAGGTTCACTGGGCAGAATTCCAAGCTGAATCACTATAAATGTGTGGAGGTTTGCTGTCCCTCACAGAACTACCTAACCCTAACTCAATGTTCTGTTTGCGTGGAAATTGGAAAGTCAGGCAAATACTTTTCCCCGAATTTTCATTCAATCCCCATCACACTTTTTAGTTCTGTAAAGTTAAATCAAAAGAAAAGAGGATGCAAGCGAATGACCCATGAGATTGAGGCTCTGGTCAAGAATAAGAAGGAGGCATGGGGCAGGGAACAGCAAGCCAAAAAAGCAAATCAGGGGGGCAAAAAGGGGACAGGAGATAGCTCTGGCATATAACATTAAGGATAATCCCAAGAGATTTTATAAATACATGAAGGATAAAAGGGTAACCAGAGACTGAAAGGGGCCCCTCATGAATCAAAGTGGTCAACTCTTTGTGGAGCCACTGGAAATGGGCAAGGTTCTTAATGAGTATTTCTCTTCTATTTTTCCTGTGAAGAAAGGCACGAGGACCAGGGAAATTGACGCGGTTAATGGAAGTGTCTTTAGGGAAGTTAGTATTACGAATGAGGAAGTGTTGAAAATCCTAATGTGTATGAATGTACACAAATCTCCTGGGCTTGACCAGATATATTTAAGGATACGGTGGGAAGCTATAGAAGAAATTGCATGTGATTTGCTGAGATTTATGAGTCACATGAGTGAGGTGGCAGAAGACTGAAGGGTAGCAAATGTTGTGCCTCTATTTAAGAAGGGCTGCAAGGAAAAGCTTGGAAATTACTGATGAGTGTGTCTAACATCTGTGGTTGGAGAGTTACTCCAACCACAGATGGCTTGATGGAAGGAGGCAGAGAATGATGGTGGGAGGTTGTATTTTGGGCTATCAATGATGTGGATGAGAACATACAACCTATGATTAATGAGTTTACAGATGACACTAAAATGGGTGGTATTCTAGATAGTGAAGATAGATGTCAAAAATTGCAGCAGGATCTTGATCGGTTGGGCAGATGAGCTGAGGAATGATTAATGGATTGATGACCGTCTGAAGAAGGGTTTCGGCCCTAAAACATTGCCTATCTCCTTCGCTCCTTAGATGCTGCTGCACCCGCTGAGTTTCTCCAGCCTTTTGTGTACCCTCGATTTTCCAGCATCTGCAGTTCCTTCTTTAACACGAATGGTTAATGGAGTTTAATACAGATAAATGTGAGGTATTGTGTTTTGGGGAATCAAACCAGGGCAGGACCTACACAGTGAATGGCTGCGCTCTGGGGAATGTTGTAGAGCAGAGGGATCTAGGAGTGCGGATACATAGTTCCTTGAAAGTGGCGTCACAAGTAGAGGAGGTGGTCAAAGAGGCTTTCAGCACATTGGCCTTCATCAGTCAGAGTATTGAGTATAGAAGTTGGAAGAACTTTATACAAGTCATTGGTGAGGCCACATTTAGAGTACTGTGTTCAGTTTTGGTTACCCTGTTAACGGAAAGATGTTATAGAAAAGATTTACAAGGATGTTGCTGGTGGAAAGATTTAATAGGAACCGAAGGGCCAACTTTTAAACTTTTTTTTTAAAGGCCCGTGCGACTAGTATAGATGGGACATGGTGTTGGTCAGTGTGAGCAAACTTAATTGAAGAGCCTGTTTCCAAGTTGTATGACTCTCTGACAAAAGTTATGGAATGAGCTGCGGAGGAGGTAGTTAAGGCAGGTACTATCACAATGTTTATGAAAGATTTGGACAGGTAAATGGGTAGGATAGGTTTCAAGGAAAATGGGCTAAATGTAGGCAGGTGGGACTAGAGTAGATGGGGCATGTTGTTCAGCGTTGACAAATTGGGCTGAAGGGCCTGTTTTCACACTGACTGACTATATTAAAAACAAGAGGATAACCAGGGAGAAGGTAGGACCACTTAAGGATAGAGGGAGTTTGTGCTTGGCATCTGGGAATGTTTGGCAAGATACTACACAAGTACTTTGCATGTGTTTTCACCAAAGAGAAGGACATGGAGGACAGTGACATCAGTGTGGAGAATGCTAACATCCAAGGGCAGTTTGAGATTAAGAAGAAGGAACAATTGGGGCTCATGAAGAGGATTAAGGTGGATAAATCACCTGGACCTGATGGGATTTATCCCAGGTTATTCAAGTCAAGTTTATTCGTCACATACACATACGAGATGTGCAGTGAAATGAAAAGTGGCAATGCTTGCGGAGTGCCAGATGAGCCACCTCCTCCCGGTAGGCGTTATCGGAGATCAGGCCCACCACCACAGTGTCATAAGTAAACTTGATTTTAGAGTTGGAGCTGAACCTAGCCACACAGCCATGTGTGTACAGGGAGTACAGTAGGGGGCTGAGGACGCAACCCTGGGGGGACCCTGTGCTCAGGGTGAGGGACTTAGATGTATTTCCTCACATCTTGACTACCTGGGGCCTGGTGGTGAGAAAGTCCAGGACCCAGAGCCCCAATTCCAGCAGCTTCTCAGCAAGTCTGGTGGGGACAATCATGTTGAAGGCTGAACTGAAGTTTATGAACGGCATCCTCACATAGCCCCCTTTCTGGCTGTCAAGGTGAGAGAGAGTGGTGTGCAGAACCTGGGAAATCGCATCGTCCGTGGTCAGAGACAAGAGAGGATTTTGCAGGAATCCTGATGAAGATCTTTGCACCTTCTTTAGCCATAGACAAGGTCCCGGAGGACTGGAGAATCGCTAATGTTGTTTCCTTTAGTAAGCAAGGGAATTATAGGCCCGTTCCTGTGGTGTACTGTTCGATGTTTCATCTTCTATGTTAACCCCAGTCGTAAATTAAATTCATGAGTTTGGGCAAATCATATGTGAACAGAGCAGAAAAATTGAGTTGATAGAATAGCTATGGTCTTATTGAATGGCAATGCAGGCCTGAAGGGTAACATGCCCTTTTCAGGGGCCATATTTCTAATGCAGTTATATTTCCAATGTTCAATGTCTGTCATTTCCTTATTTTGATTTGTCAAACTATTTGCAACTGTTTTCAAAGGGCTCACATTACCTTTAGCTATCTTTCTCTTTTAACATAATTGTCTAAACGCTTTGAATTAATTTTAATGTATAAAGAAATATATTTTCATTTTCCTTTTTGTGGTTCATTTATTGTCTTTGTTTGCTGGTTTTTCATCAATCCTTGCACTTGATCTCCCAATCCTTTGCTCTTTTCCATGTGCTTTTCTTTTTATGTTATCACCTGCCTCTATTTCCAATTTTGGCTGATTTATTTGCCCCTGGGGGTAGACACAAGTCCAGCACAAAGTTGTTTTTTTCTGGACATTTCCCACATATAATCCACTCTACCTATCAGCAATTCTAAGAAGTCTGATGCATTCAGAGTTCTCCTGGTCTTATAAACTGCAGCATTACCAAAACCTGGACTCTAAGTTACTTTCTCTTTCCCAAACTTAATATTGATTTGAATCATCCTGCATCCTTCTGTTCATAGGCTTGTTCACTATTTTTAAATTTGATGCTCAGTCACACTTAAAAAACCTTCCCAAGTAGATTTAATTAAATACAATAATGATAATTTTTTTGTTAAAAGCATTAACATTTTAATACATAATTGAAAAAGTTAAACTAAAATGAATTTGAGCACATTGCCTTTCCACGAGGGTCAGTAACCCAATTAAAATAAATCGGGTCACTATTTGTGCGCTATCACTCCCTGGTGTAAAGCTGATGGACGGATGTGACCCCTATCTGCAGGGAGTTACCAGTCTACCATTGCAGTTGCTGAGTCTCAGAACAGAATGGGCAATCAAAAGCAATAGCATCTGACTCCAGTTTATCATAGACTTCGTCTTTGTTGGCTGATTTACCCCAATACTCAAATTTCACTGTACCTTAACTGTACCAAATTGAATCTTGAATCTTCATGTTCAAATTATATTATGATCATTGTTAGATAACTGCTCTCCAGCTGCTAAGTCATAGTCACAGTCAGACAGTACGGAAGCAGGCCCTTCGGCCCAACCTACTCACACCAACCAAGATGACCGAGCTACACTTGTCCCATCTGCTCGCATTCAGCACTTATCCCTCTAAATCTTTCCTATCCTTGTACCTGACCAATTGTCTTATAAATGTTGTTATAATACCTGCCTCAAATACCTCCTCCACCAGCTTGTTGCATATATCCACCATACTCTGAATGAAAAAGTTGCCCCTGTAGCGGCACCATACGTGGCGAATAAAGAAGACATCAGGTTGGTGCAAGTGGTTCTTTATTCTGTTGTCACACATATAGTGGGTGCGCTAACTATATGTAGGGTTGTTGTAGCTGAGCGAGGTTGTTCCCTCGGGCTCAGCTACCGGTAAACTCCTGGTGGGTCTCGTGGTGAGAGAGCTTATGTACCAGGACACTCCCTCTACCCATGACGTCGTGTGCCCGCCCTCTCCTGACGAGGGTTCGAGCTTAAGTGGCCTATGTTTATGCTGACGCCACAGGACCCCCCCCAGAACAGGAGGAAGGAATAGCTTGGTCAAGGGAGGCTCCTGCATGTAGGTCTGGGACACCCCGGACGTGGGTCGGGACGGAGGGCTCCACGGATGCAGTTGACGCTCTGCGTGGTCAATCCCGATGTACCGAGGGGTGCGAGGAGACCGATGCAGAAGCCGCCGGACAGAAGAGGTCTGTTGCTGTGCCGGGTCCGGTGCAGGGCCTGGAGACCCGGTGAGGCCTGGAGCGGTGCTGGGGCCTGGAGACGCGGTGAGGCCTGGAGCGGTGCTGGGGCCTGGAGACGCGGTGAGGCCTGGAGCGGTGCTGGGGCCTGGAGCGGTGCTGGGGCCTGGAGACGCGGTGAGGCCTGGAGCGGTGCTGGGGCCTGGAGACGCGGTGAGGCCTGGAGCGGTGCTGGGCAGGGCCTGGAGCGGTGTCCGCGGTCAGTTGCGGTGCCAGGCCCGGAGTCCATTGTCGGGAGCGGGAGAGTGGCAGGTACTCACTCTGCTCCCAGGGCCGTCGGGCGTGTGTCGGGGTTGCCGTGGGCAGGAGGCTGCTATGCTCGCAGCTCCTGCAGCAGCTGGTGGGGCAGCGGCGGCTGCTAGAACCTCTCCGCTCCGGTGGTCGGCTCCTGGCATGTCATGCAGAGGAGCTCGACGGCCGTCACGCAAGGCCTGGAGCGGTGTGCCGTCTGGAAGCGGGGCCTGCCCCGTTGCCGGGAGCGGGAGAGCGGCGGTAGCCGTGGCTTCTCAGCTCCGGTGAGCAGCAGCAGGTGAGGAAGGGGCGACATACCTCACTGCAGGGCCTGGTTGGCGGCAGCGTAGTTCTGCAGGGCTGGGCAGCCGGCTGCAGACATCAGGTCTCCCGAGGCTGCGTCTTCAGGTGAGACCCAATTTAAATTCGGACAGTCGGGGGTCACCAATATAGCGGCACCATACGTGGCGAATAAAGAATAGACATCAGGTTGGTGCAAGTGGTTCTTTATTCTGTTGTCACACATATAGTGGGTGCGCTAACTATATGTAGGGTTGTTGTAGCTGAGCGAGGTTGTTCCCTCGGGCTCAGCTACCGGTAAACTCCTGGTGGGTCTCGTGGTGAGAGAGCTTATGTACCAGGACACTCCCTCTGCCCATGGCGTCGTGTGCCCGCCCTCTCCTGACGAGGGTTCGAGCTTAAGTGGCCTATGTTTATGCTGACGCCACACCCCATAGGTTCTTACCTTGCCCCTCTCACCATAAACCTATGTTCCCTGATTCTTGATTCCCCACACTGAGCAAAATACTTTGTGCATTCACTCTATTAATTCTCCTCATGATATTGTACACCTCCAGAAGATCACCCCTCATCCTCCTGTCCTCCAAGGAATAAAGTCCTAGCCTTCCTAACTTCTCCCGAGAGCTCAGGCTCTCGAGGCCTGGCAACATCCTCGTAAATCTTCTCTGCACTTTACAACATCATTCTGTGGGTGGTACAGTGGCGCAGCAGTAGAGTTGCTGCCTTACAGCACCAGAGTCCCGGGTTCGATCCTGACTATCGGTGCTGTCTGTACAGAGTTTGTACATTCTCTCCGTAACCTGCGTGGGTTTTCCCCGGAAGCTCCGGTTTCCTCCCACACTAGAGTTTACAGGTTTGTAGGTTAATTGGCTTGATATCATTGTAAATTGTCCCTAGTGTGTGTAGGATAGTGTAAGTCTGAGGGGGATTACTGGTCAGCGCAGACTAAGTGAGCCGAAGGGCCTGTTTCCACGCTGTATCTCTAAGCACCCTGTAACTACAACAGGGTGAACTAAACTGAACATAATGCTTTAAATGCAGCCTCACCAACATGTTGTATAACTGTAAAATAACATCTATACTCAATACCCTGACTGATGAAGACCAATAGCCTTCCCAAGTAGATTTAATTAAATACAATAATGATAATTTTTTTGTTAAAAGCATTAACATTTTAATACATAATTGAAAACGTTAAACTAAAATGAATTTGAGCACATTGCTTTTCCACGAGGGTCAGTAACCCTGATGAAAGCCTTCTTCACCACCTTATTTACCTGTGATGCCATTTTCAAAGAACTATGTACCTGCACTCCTAGATCCATCTGCAGTACAACATTCCTCAGGGCCCTGCATTCACTGTGAAGGTCTAGCCTTTGTTTGATTTCCCAATATGCAATACCTCACACATATCTGCATTAAACTACATTTACCATTCCACAGCTCACTGATCAGGATCCTGCTGTAGTTTTTGAAAACCATCTTTGCTATCTAAGATACCAACCATTTTAGTGTCATCTGCAAGCTTACTAATCATGCCCTCTACATTCTCATCCAAATCATTGATATAAACCACTAACAGCAATGGGCCCAACATTGAACCCTGAGACACACCACTATTCTCATGCCTCCAGTCCAAAAACAACCTCTCACTCTCTGCTTCCTTCCATGGAGTCAATTCCATGAAAGTATTCAGACCCCTTCACTTTTTCCACATTTTGTTACGTTACTGCCTTATTCTAAAATGGATTAAATTAATTATTTTACCATCAATCTACACACAATACCCCATAATGAAAAAGCAAAAACAGGTGTTTAAAATTTTTTAGAAGTAATAAAAAATAAATAATTGAAATATCACATTTACATAAATATTCAGACCCTTTACTCAGTACTTTGTTGACACACCTTTGGCAACGATTACAGCCTCAAGTCTTCTTGGGTATGACGCTACAAGCTTGGCACACCTGTGTTTGGGTAATTTCTCCCATTCTTCTTGACAGATCCTCTCAAGCTCTGTCAGGTTGGATGGGGAGCATCGATGCACAGTTATTTTCAGGTCCCTCCAGAGATATTCAATCGGGTTCAAGTCCGGGCACTGGCTGGGCCACTCAAGGACATTCACAGACTTGTCACAAGGCCACTCATGTGTTGTCTTGGCTGTGTGCTTAGGGGCGTTGTCCTGTTGGAAGGTGAACCTCTGCCCCAGTTTGAGGTCCTGAACGCTCTGGAGCAGGTTTTTATCAAGGATCTCTCTGTACTTCTCAGTTCATCTTTCCCTCAATCCTGACTATCTCCAAGTTCCTGCCGCTGAAAATCATTCCCACAGCATGATGCTGCCACCACCATGCTTTACCGTAGGTATGGTATTGGCCAGGTGATGAGCAGTGCCTGGTTTCCTCCAGACATGACACTTGGCATTCAGGCCAAAGAGTTCAATCTTGGTTTCATCAGACCAGAGAATCTTGCTTAGGTGCCTTGTGCGGGCTGACATGTGCCTTTTACTGAGGAGTGACTTCTGTCTGGCCACTGTCATAAAGACCAGATTGATGGATTGCTGTAGATATAGTTGCCTTCTGGAAGTTTTTTCCATCTTCACAGAGGAACTCTGGAGCTCTGTCAGAGTGTATATTGCTCGTTCTAAGCTCCCCCCCTGCCCAGTTTCAGTCAAAAACCACTGAATCAAGCACTTGATCAACTAATCTTTATTTTAACAAAACACAATTACAGTTCCCACCACTGAAACTAACCACCGCGGGTTCGATCCTCGTATCTGCCTGTTCAAACCCTCGCTCAAACAGAGACACTCCAGAATGTCCCACAGTCCCAAACGCTCTCCCAGAAGAACGATGCTGGACCTCGTGGCAGCGGACTTTTATAGGTCCCGGGACCTTGAGAGGCCGAACCACATGGGGGTGGTCTCTTCACAATCCAATTAAAGATATCAATTAACCCCATACATAACAGACATTTCCCTAACCCAATAATACAGTAGCTAATATATTGTATTCAAACATGACTTCTCAAGGAAGCAAACTTAGCAACATTTACCCAGATCTGCAAGAAACCCAGACAAGGCTCAATACCTCATCCAGTCAACACTGGGCAAAGTAGAACTCTGCAACATTATTTACAATTATTTACAAAGTGTATGTCTGGTTTGCAGTCATCCAATCCATTCTATGCATTTTGCACCTAATTGACAGGATCTGCAGATGCTCTTATTCTTTTCCTGCAGCTTGTATCTAGGCTCTAGACACACTGGCAACACTCCGCAGCTTGTCCCAGTTCTGCAGAGAGCAATCCAAATTGACCAAATCTCCCAGCAGCCCTGAAGCTTTTACCCCATTTTAAGGCCCTCTGAGTGGGCGCTGTAAACAGTTTATGTTTGTATTGTTAGGTCTGTGTACCATTGTATGGAGCACATTAGTACCTGCACTGATGTACAGCACTTTGGTCAACATGAGTTGTTTATAAATGTGCTATACAAATAAAATTGATTGATTGATTGATAAAGTCCTAACCTCTTCAATCTGGCCAGGATTAACATTCCTTTCTTTTTATCATATATGATAACCCATCATTTATGATAACCAAATAGTCGAATAATCAACTAACCTGATATACATTAGTGTGTCCATTACATTTTCCATCTATCAGCAACACAAGATAATGATGTTTCTTCCCAGAATCTTGTCAAGTTTATCGAGTTTTCATGGGCATAGCTTCACAATATCCGTCTGATGAGTCTTCACCTCCTGAGTTTTTGTGTGCGCGAATTCCCTCCCTTTACATAGTCAAACCTAAACCTAAAGTTCCTGAAAAACTTGGGACAAAGCAAGTTAACATCATGCACCCATGCTTTCCTATACATTCACTATAATTCCCTACTCCATTTCACTCAATCCTATTATATTCTACTCGATCACTGTATTCCTATGCTGTTCTGTTTCTTAATATACTTGTTGTTATCCTAGGATTAGCACTAATCAGCCTTCTTCATTCTCACACAATGTTATAATATGTATATCTGATGACAGGTCCTCATATAAATTTAATCTGGGTTCAGTTCAGATTTCTCTACAGGCGTGACTCTAATTTAAAGCAAACCATGATAAATGTTCCAAATTAACCAAATTCAGTTTCAGCCTTCAATTTTCTATTACAAATCTCAGTGTCCATCTCATCATTCTCATTCCACAGCATTGCAGCTGATAATACAATTCCATTCCAATTCCTGTGGAATTCCCAGGTGTTCAAATTTAAACAATCAATTTCTATATGTTGTCAATTTCATCATAAATCCAATCAAGACTGCCGAATCCATGGACAATTTCTTTCCGTCTTGATGATAGAAGCCGCTTTACCATCAAGTGTTAAACAATCCAAATCCATCGGTCAAATATGCATCGGCCAAGCTATTCCTATGCCCATTCAAGTTTCTCCCTCTAATTTACTAAGTCTCTCCTCCAGTACCTCTTCTTATTTTTGTATTTCTCCTTACTATGTTAGCACTTCACTATATTGACTCTTTACTATATTGGCTTCGTTCTCAGTCTAGGGGTACTCGTTTGTACTAATTCTTTTTATCTCTAAGTAACTCTTCTGGATGGTTATTATTGACTTTCCGAGGGGAACATAAATTTTCAGTCTAGCCCATCACTTTATACTACCACCTTACATTTCCAGGGTATGTCTTAATTCCTGATATCCGCTAGGGTCTGTCCCTTCTTTGATAGTAACTCAATAGTCCTGTCCCATCTTCGACTGTCCTCCTATGACAAGAGAAGAATGGCAAATTAACAGTCAATCCTCTAACAATGTTTTAAGACTGTATCACATAAGACCTCTTTAACTTAATTACTTATAACTAAATGTTGGCACAAAGTGAGTATTGTGCCCCGAACCACAGAGGAATTCCTGTTTTATTAAAATCCAATTCTTAAAGAGGAGCTTATCGCAATGTTGTTAAAAGTTGTCGGTGTTGTTTCTTTTAAAGATGATTAGATTGTCCTTTACTCTCCTTCATTTTCTTTCTCCAATAGCTAGGTGATATTAAACATAGAAACATAGAACATAGAAAAATAGGTGCAGGAGTAGGCCATTCGGCCCTTCGAGCCTGCACCGCCATTCAATATGATCATGGCTGATCATCCAACTCAGTATCCCGTACCTGCCTTCTCTCCATACCCCCTGATCCCTTTAGCCACAAGTGCCACATCTAACGCCCTCTTAAATATAGCCAATGAACTGGCCTCAACTACCTTCTGTGGCAGAGAATTCCAGAGACTCACCACTCTCTGTGTAAAGAATGTTTTCCTCATCTCTGTCCTAAAGGAATTCCCCCTTATCCTTAGACTGTGACCCCTTGTTCTGGACTCCCCCAACATCGGGAACAATCTTCCAGCATATAGCTTGTCCAACCCCTTAAGAATTTTGTAAGTTTCTATAAGATCCCCCCTCAATCTTCTAAATTCCAGCGAGTACAAGCCGAGTCTATCCAATCTTTCCTCATATGAAAGTCCAGACATCCCAGGAATCAGTCTGGTGAATCTTCTCTGTACCCCCTCTATGGCAAGGATGTCTTTCCTCAGATTTGGAGACCAAAACTGTACGCAATACTCCAGGTGTGGCCTCACCAAAACCCTGTACAACTGCAGTAGAACCTCCCTGCTCCTATACTCAAATCCTTTTGCTATGAATGCTAACATACCATTTGCTTTCTTCACTGCCTGCTGCACCTGCATGCCTACTTTCAATGACTGGTGTACCATGACACCCAGGTCTCGTTGCATCTCCCCTTTTCCTAATCTGCCACCATTCAGATAATCGTCTACCCTCATGTTTTTGCCACCAAAGTGGATAACCTCACATTTATCCACATTATACTGCATCTGCCATGCATCTGCCCATTCACTCAGCCTATCCAAATCACCCTGCAGCCTCCAAGCATCCTCCTCACACCTAACTATACCCCCCAGCTTGGTGTCATCTGCAAACTTGGAGATGTTGCATTGAATTCCCTCGTCCAAATCATTAATATATATTGTAAATAGCTGGGGTCCCAGCACTGAGCCTTGCGGTACCCCACTAGTCACTGCCTGCCATTCTGAAAAGGACCCGTTTACTCCTACCCTTTGCTTCCTGTCTGCTAGCCAGTTCTCTATCCACATCAATACTGAACCCCCAATACCGTGTGCTTTAAGTTTGTATGCTAATCCCTTACGCGGGACCTTGTCGAAAGCCTTCTGAAAGTCTAGATATAACACATCCACTGGTTCTCCCTTATCCACTCTACTAGTTACATCCTCAAAAAATTCTATCAGATTTGTCAGACATGATTTACCTTTCGTAAATCCATGCTGACTTTGCCCAATGATTTCACCACTTTCCAAATGCGCTGCTATCCCATCTTTAATAACTGACTCTAGCAGTTTCCCCACTACCGATGTTAGACTAACTGGTCTGTAATTCCCTGCTTTCTCTCTCCCTCCTTTTTTAAAAAGTGGGGTTACATTAGCTACCCTCCAATCCTCAGGAACTACTCCAGAATCTAAGGAATTTTATTGGGCACTAAAATAAAGTTGGGCACTAGGGTAGGTCTTCTTCTTCTTCTTTTCTGATGTTAGTTTCAATTACTAGGGATACTGAGGAGCAGCTTTCTCTGTCTTCTGACCTTCCCAGTATCAGTTCCTCCTGCTAGTTGTTTCCTGTTTCTGTGGAGTTACATTACCTTTGCTGTCTTCTGCCCGTTCTTAAGGGGTCTGTGCATTCTTAACCTCACTCCCCAGATAGTATGTCGTCGATATACTGTCCTGCAGGCACAAACGCAGTAACACATTAGTATAATAACTTTGTTCCTCCTGCACAATAAGTTTGTTTCTTCTCTCCCTTGTGCCCTTTCCATTCCTTAGCTACCATTCCTTCTCACACCAGCTACTATGTTCCTTTTCTTACTTTCTTTATTGCCCCTTGGTTTTTCTTCAATCCTGCTATGTTCTGCCTTCCAACTGGACACTCCTTGCTCCAGTGAGATAATTGGGTGCAGTTGAAACAAGCTCCTTGATTTACAATCTTCTTTGCTCTAAGGTGTTTTCTGGGGTAGTCATAAGATGGTTTATAATTTTCTTCTACGTGATTTTCCATTTTTACTACAATAGTACATCCAATTAATTCATTCTGGTAAATTACTTGAGGGGGTTCTAGAGTAGGGGTCATGTCTCCAAGCCCACAATTCCAGGGCGGGTTGGTGAGTCAGGACTGAGAAAATGGGTTAGCTTGAGTGAACGGTGTGTGACTTCTTAGTTCCTGACATTTGGGCCATTGCTCTCTCTGGTTTCTTGGGTCCTAGTAGTCTCTTGAATTAAAAGACCTCCCATAATTCCTTTGGATGTTTCTATATTCCCCAGGATCTCAAAATTCTTCGTAATCCTAGAAATCCCTTCTTTGACCCCTCTCTTTCATTCCTTTGTTGGACAGGCCCAACTCCAATGTCCCATTCCCCCACAAGTATAACATTTATTAGGGAACATGGTTGGTCTTATTCTACCCCTGGGTTCCATTGGAATGGGCTCTAAATTGGTAGTGTAGTGGTAATCACAGTAATCTGGGACCCTAATTAATCCCAATCCGTAATTTGCTGGTACTCTGGGAATCCATGGTTCAGAGTTAGATGTTGGCAATTCTTTCTTGGCTATGCATTCACTTTCTAATCTAGTTACAGGATAGTTTTCCTGGTTCCTACCTTCCTTCCAATAATACCTCACAGCTCTGGCTATTTGACTGGTTCGGTTCTCAGACCAGTTCCTGTTATCCGTTTTAATTAAATTCGCTCCTGTAGTGGGGGGACAATTCAACAAGATAGCACAATATTGATGGGAACTTGCACCATTCTGATAGTCTAAATCACCTGAGTGGTCCATATATAATTTTGAAAAACGGTCTAGAAATTTGTCTGCTCCCTTCTCTGGTTTTATTTCCAGAAATCAACTTAAATCGCCTGGTTTCTGAAACGTTTTTACAAGGGCCGTTAAAACAGCCTCTTGTCTTGCACAGTCATTCATTACTACATTTGACAAGGCTTCATAAATTGGGTGTCCTAGGGCTACTAGAAATTTGGTATTTTCAGCTGGAGTAATTACCTGTTGTATGGTCTCCCACAAATCCCGGGAATCCCAAGCATTGTGGTTCTTAAATAATCTATAAAGGCAGCAGGTGACTTCTTCCTATCGGGGATTCTGTTTAGTACTGCCATTATTTAATGGGACTTCCACGGCATATGGATGTCTGTGGCACGAGGAATATTCATACTCACTGCGCTGGCTGAATCTGTTGTACCTATTCCTTCCCATACTGGTAACTGCCTATGGGATACCTGTTTAATTTGTAAGCTTTCAGTTACGTCAAAATCTATCTTGGTATCTTCAATCACTGTCTCACCCACTGATTAATTTACCTGTTCGCTAGAGGTTTCCAGATACTGCCGAAATAAATCATTCCTTTTTCTTTCTACTCTAGTAATCTGTCTAGGTTGTGGCTCACAAAAATACTCTGGTGATTGCACTATATCTAACATACCTTTCTTTTCTTTAAATACTGGAGCTAACCTTTTTGTTCTACACTGGGTGCCATAAGCCACTGGACGATCTATCATTGATGGTGTGGATAAGATCGAAGAATCTTCTGCTGTTGGTAGAACCTGTTCAGATGTAGAATCTGCAGGAGTTGTTATAGATTCTGCAGACCTAAAATATTTATTACGGACACAAGTCATACACGGTACTAGTGAAGCCTGGGAAACGCAAGAGGAACATGGTGGCAGCTGCGAACTTCCACTGGCGTTAACATTTGTCCATTCTTCTAAATACTCATCTCCTTCCCCCTCAAAGTCAGCACTCACTATTGGATTCCTAATCTTTGATTCTACAGGGACTAATTTCCGTCCAGGAGATCCACCTTTCCCTTGTTCTGAGTGTTTCCCTTCCTCTTCACTCCTGTCCTTTCTACTACCTGGAGGTCGATCTACTTTACCTTCTTTTAGTTCTATTCCAAATTTAATGATTGCTTTTTCCCAACTAGCCATTCTCTTAACCTCCTTATTCGCCTTCCGTTCCTCTAAATATTTTCTCCATAACCCTATTAATTATTTTGCACTTTCATTATTACTCTGCTGCCAAATGATCCATTCTATGTATTTTATCCCTTTTACTGTTCTAATTCCCTCCAATGGCCATAGCTTATTTCTTAATTTTTTATTTAACGCTCCTGATAAATTTCTTAATTTCTCTGCCTTGTGAGGAAACTCATTACACATTAGTTGCAATGGGCTCTATTCCTCTTCTGTGACATCTCGATCTACATTATTCCCCATGCTTCCGAACACCTAAAACAGAATTCTTAAATCCTTCCTTTTGATCCTTAAATTTACCAAACTCGCTCCTAGACAATGGCTAATGGTTCAAAGCGTTTGCAGCCTTGCAACTCGTTACTCCTTTGCTCCACCAATCCTATTCTCCTATTCAAATTCTTCTCCGATCTCCCACAAGCCCCCACCCTTTCAACCTTACAACTTCCACAATCCCCAGTCATTCAAGAATCACACCAGGGAACAATCAAACACAATCAAATACATTCTCACACTCATTTAATCCTCAATCGAAACACTTGAAAATGATCTTCAGACACGCAAGTAACATAGTACACAAGCAGGATAACATGCTACCTATTGCTATCAGGCACACCCACACTTCTAAAGAAACCACAAATATTTGTTTATTATAAATCACGCACTCTAAGAAATCCTCCTCGTGGCGCAATCGGTCAGCGGGATTACTCCTCCCCAAACACAGCGATCGAAAGAGTACAACCCCTGATCGAACCACCATGAGTCAGATTCTTACAACACCACGCTCTAAATAATTACAAATATTTAACTCAAATACACTTTTACTTCAAGTATCTAAATTTGTAAACACTCGCACAAGTAGCAATATAAATAACGGTCCGAATCTAAATCTTAACTTTCTAAATCTTAATACACTCTAAGTTCATTTTCGTACACAGAATATTTACACAATCTGGATCCGATGACAATACGAAAAAGTAGATTTTTACTATTTCAAAAATGATTTAAAAGCACTAGTGCACAGTTCACAAACACCCTATGTCGATAACGTGTCATGCTGTTATCACTCAATGAACCTCTCCCTCTGATACCGAAGATTTTGCCCTTCCTAGGTTACTCTTTGATGAGGGGTACCACTCCTTAAATTACTACTTTTACTCCCGAATGTTACTATCCCTCTGCTAAGACTGGACTTCTATAGGGGGACCTCTATCACTCCTCTCTAAGTTCTACAGAATTAGGGGTACCCTTCGCTATTCGGTCAGCGGGATGACTCCTCCCCCAACACAGCGAGTAAACAGGTTCCCGTCTCTCAGGTTCTTTTCGCTATGAAGTACTAGTCAACAATCGACCAGAGGGTTATTATTCACTGTTGATCAGCTGCTATTCGGATTTGTCACAGACATGCACCAACTCCGAAGTGCTATATACAGGAACTCGAATTCCACCTTACTAGCAGAACTTCAGTGTGAAATTCTGTATTTGGAAATTCGGCTTTGCAAATATAGACCCGTTCTCGAACTCCTAATTCTAGTGCGTATCTCTCCTCATAAGCGGGCACTCAAATCAAACTAAAATTGCCAATCGAATGGACTGGAGTATTCCGGCCAATCTATACTCTGTCCACCAAGCCCGGTACCTTTACGAAATTCCTTGTCTGTTGCACAGGACTCGGATATCTACACGCAGACACTCCTCTCTGCTGTGCACTGGGGGTTCATCGCCTAGCCACATCGTGCTGTCAGATAGCGATGCCGATTTTCAGAGCACACCTTTCCAAATCCCGCTCCCAGCAAAGACCCGTTCAATATGCAGGTCAGACCTGTATTTCAATACCCCACCAATTGGATACCACATCTAAGCTTGGGCCACCCCTCGCCCAATGAATCGCATTTGGCTCTCATTTAAGCAGCTGCCATCTGCCAACTATGACAAAGTTTTGGGCCTCCAAGCCAGGAAAGGGCCTCTAACCCAACCCCAGCAGGGTCTCTAACCCCATCCTGATTTTATGGGATAAGTGATGAGGTCTGAATACTTTCTCAATGCACTGTAGAAGCCAGCACTCCTTGACTCCCATTTGATCTAACCTTTCAAAGCAGCCTACCAAGTGGAACCTAATGAAATGCCTTGCTGAAGCCCATATAGACAACATCTACCACTTCAAAAGACTCAATCAGATTCGTAAGACCTGATCTCCCACGTTCAAAATCATGCTGACTATTCCCAAGCAACCACAGTTTATCCAAATGCATATACATCTTATCCCTCATAATCTTATCCAGCCAGTTGTCTACCACAGATGTTAGGGTCCACGGTCTATAGTTCCCAGGCTTTTCTTGTATCCCTTCTTTAGTAGAGGCACAACATTAGCCACCCTCCAGTCCTCCGCCACCTCACCTGTTATTCTATTATAAAAAGGGCGGCATGGTGGCGCAGCTTGTTGCCTTACAGCGCCAGAGTCCCTGGTTCAATCCTGACTACAGGTGCTGCCTGTACTGAGTTTGTACGTTCTCCCCGTGACTGGGTGGATTTTCCCCAGGTGCTCCGGATTCCTCCCACACTCCAAAGACATACAGGTTTGTAGGATAATTAGCATCGGTAAAGAGTGCAAATTTTCCCTAGTGTATAGGATAGTGCTAGTGTACGGGGATCAGTGGTCGGTGCAGATTTGGTGGGTTGAAGGGCCTGTTTCCGCGTAGTATCTCGAAATTAAACTAAAGTAATTATGATTCATATAGCTCACTCAAGGGATTTGCAATCTTTTCTCCAGCTTCTATTGTCATACTCTTTAAGAGTGTGTAATGCAGACTGTCATATGGACTGTCCTCAAGACATTTCCATTAACTGAGGTTATCTCATTGAGGTTAACATATTGTTCCAGAAATCTAATATGAATACACACAATCCTTTCCGAATTGAGATAGCCTCCTCTTAAAAGTTATATGATCAGAAATATGTTTAGCTGAAGGGGCTACATTGTTGATGGTTGAGAGTCATGCAGAATGGTAACAAGCCATTTGGCTCATCACATCCGTGCTTATTAATCTCATCTTTTAGCACAGTCCATAGCTCATTTAATCACTTCTAAAGGAGAGGTTAGACAAACTTGGATTATTTTCTCTGGTGTGTCCAAGGATAAAGGAAGACCTGATAAAATTATCATAGCCATATATAGGGGCAGCACAGTGGTGCTGTGGTAAGATAGACAGGCAGAACATTTTTACCAGCTGGAAATGTGAAAGACCAGAGTTTTAAGATCAGTCGGGCAAAATTCAAGGAGATATGCAGGACAATTTTTTATACAGAGAGTGGTGGGTGCCTGGATTGTGCTGCCAGGCGTGGTGGTGGAGGTAAGTACAATAATAGCATTTGAGGCTTTTAGATTATAGCACATAGATTTCCATGGATATGGTTCATATGCAGGTTGAGATTAGTCTGACATTATGTTTGGCACGCATATATTGTGGGCGGAAAGGCATTTTCCATCTCTGTACTATTCTATGTTTGAAATGTTATTAGAGCTTCCATCACGGAGCTTCGGAAACCTGTACCAGCACTCCTGAGTACCTTTGCACCTCCGATTTCTGAATTCTCTCCCCATTTAGAAAATAGTCAACACCTTTATTTCTTCTTGGAGGAATGTGGAGTTGGGATGATCACCCATGATCTTATTGTGACAAAACCTAGAAACATAGAAAATAGGTGCAGGAGTAGGCCATTCGGCCCTTCGAGCCTGTACCACCATTCAATATGATCCTGGCTGATCATCCAACTCAGTATCCCGTACCTGCCTTATCTCCATACCCCCTGATCCCTCTAGCCACAAGGGCCACATCTAACTCCATCTTAAATATAACTAATGAACTGGCCTCAACTACCTTCTGTGGCGGAGAATTCCATAGACTCACCACTCTCTGTTTGAAAAATAATGTTCTCATCTCGGTCCTAAAAGATTTCCCCCTTATACTTAAACTGTGACCCCTTGTTCTGGACGTGAGGGACCGAGTGATCTACTGAAATCATATGTGCATACAGCGCATTGTCACCTAGGGATGCATAAAAATTGAGAAAATTCAGGTTTTTGGTATTTTCAGAGTAAAGGTACAATGGTCTCTAAGGTTAGTTGTAACTTGTGTAGTGCACAAATAATGTTAACAACTATCTCCTTATAAAATATGAAGTTTGTTTACAAATTTCAATAAGAAATGCTTCAATGCATGTTCCCACATTTCAAATTCACCCAAGAATTCTTGCAGCAGAGCAGTTTGTGTATTTCCATTCCAGAGGGATGCCTTCTCGGAGTGAAATTTGTTTGAGCTGCACACTCAATTTAAATTACAACAATGTACAGAAGTCAAGAAGCTCCTGAGACATTGCGCAAAGTCCATTTTGGAAACCTTTTGTTGTATTTTCTTCTGAAAGAACTTGTGATCCTTCTTTGTATTTGAACTGCCTTGCATTGTAATGGAAAAAAACAAGCAGATCAAGCTGTGAGATTAAACCTATGAAGAATATTGTATGAGCACAATCCGAAAATGTTTGGTTGATCAGGCAGCAGTTTTGCAGGTGTTGGAAATTTGAAATAAAATCAGGAAATACTGCAACAGTTGAGCAGATCAGATATTCAGCAAATCAACATAATGTAGATACTTTTACAGATTTCTGAAAAGAAGAGGTCCCAACTTTAAATACTATTCTTCCCCTGCTTATGCTCCGCCCTCAACAAACTTGGTTTTCTCATTCAGAAGCATAAGCTGGAGTTTTCTAGTCTTAACCAGAAATGTGAATCACAACACAATAAAACCTAATGTGCACATCTTTGTTTCACTATCTTTTGCATTTTAAACACTGATAGAAGGTTTAAAAAAAAAGGCTGCACACCATGTTAGCCTGGCCTCTAGACTGAATAAGGAAGTGTGCAATAGGCATCAGTGATAGCTAAGAAAAGGAAGAAGGGGAGGAATGCTTAGAATGTATCCAAACATGTGATAACATCACTTCTGTGCACAAAATAAAAACACTGCAGCATTAGACTTCGTGTTCATGGACTCTATTTTCTCTTATCCATTCCACTTCAACGTCAGACAAACTGTTTAATTATGTAAATAGATTTACGTTATTGTACCAGAATGTTTCAGCTGCTTTTCAATGAAATAAAGGAAGCAAAATGAAAATAAGAATTGTGTGATTTTGGTAACTTCAGCTCTATCTGTCTCAAATGAAGGAAGCAGATCTTAATTTATTTTCTTTGATTATAACATTAAATTACACAGTGAGTCTGGGCAACTGTACAATGATGGCAGCTTATATCTATCATAACTAAAAGTGATGCATTATAAACACAAAACAAAACATATTTAATATTATCAACATTTAATTTGAATTGACAAAATAAATAAGAACCCAAATAATACTTTAGAAAGAATTAAAACTAAAATAGGAAAACATTTAACATTCCTTTCATATGGAATGAACAGTCTGACAACAGAAAATGATAAAATAAAATGTCAGTGGTGCGTAGAGTTTAATCCAAGAATTTTGTCCCCTGCGCTGCACATTACTCCATCTCAATTGCATATTAAACAACCCTATCAAGAAAGGCAATGGCATCTGCTGTGCTGCCACAAATTGTGAATTAGATGAAATTGATGTGCTCTGTCATATATTTATGAAGACAGACCATTCTCAGAAGTATTCTGCTTATGAAGAATTTATGATTGCAAAGTGTTCCTGAACCAAAAGTGGCAATAAATTCTTTTTTTGCAACCTACTCTCTCAGGGTATTGAGCCTGCTGCTGCTGGTAAATTTGTCACAGCAGAAACAATGGCTAGATATGGATTCCACTGTGAGGCTTTATATTATTAGTATTCCTGTGATCTCAGAAACTCAATTGCCAGAATTATTCACCTAACAATTTATTGAATAGATTAGTCTGGTATAATTTGTAAATAATAATTTATTTGTGCCTAGATGCCTCGGTTCCCACACCCCTTGACCAATAAATAGTAATAACTATTTATAAATCAGGATATTGCCACAGATTAATTTGTGCTTTGAATGGCTAGTTTAGTTATGGGGATTACCATCCAGTTAACGGTTTTAAAGTACCATATTTTGTTTACAAACTTGCACTGTAATTACGGGTGATCGTCAGTTGGCGCAGACTCAATGAGCCAAAGAACCTGTTTCCACAATGTCTGTCTAAACTATAAACTAATTGAATTTAATGCTATGTTTCATAATTTGATTATTTCTAGGTGTGCTTTGTTTCTGCTGATTCTGCAGCTGTTTTAATTCTTTCACACTGAAACTGTATTTCAGACCTGATTTTAATTGGAGTTTAAAATGATCTGTATTTATGTCACTAAGATGGTGAGTTGTCAATTGTCACCTTATTATGATAGTGTTTGAAGCTAATTGATGTTTCTCTTTGGTTGTGTCAGAGAAAACTTAGAGAGAAGACTCAAGATGCATCATTGGGGCCAAATGGGGCAGGAACATGCGGTCTTTTGTCACCTGAAAGCAGCAGCCTGGTGAGGCAGCTTGAGATCAGGATCAAAGAAATGAAAGGCTGGATGCGAGATACAGAGCTTTTCATCTTTAACTCCTGCCTGCTTCAAGAAAGAGAAGGAACTGCGGAAGCCCAGAAAAAACTTCAGTATTTTAAGGTAGCAGTCTGGTAGTGGATTTTTTAATGCCTATTATATGATACATGCAAATGTGAATTTCTGGCGGCTTTATGGCAAACAAAGCTATATAATAGGAGAAAATTCATAATGCAGCAAAATCTCAAATTATCCATATATTACTCTGTGTGCACTGAAACATTTTAATCAGTCATGCATGCAAGAATAAAAATATTCTCATGAGAAAATTAGATTTAAAAGTTCATCATGGGCTTGCCACCGAGAATTTCATTGATACTAGACCAAGTGGAACCCATTGGGCCACATCCCCCACTGCAATAATCCACCACTCACCCGTTCCCCCAACGCAGCCCCTTTCCACCACTCACCCATTCCCACAACGTAACCCATTCCCCCAACGCAATAATCCACCACTCACCCATAGCCCCCATGTGAGGTCTGGTCCCCCAACGCAACCTGGTCCACAACGTAAAATTCCACCACTCACCCATTCCCCCAACGCAATCCATTCCCCCAATGCAATATTCCACCACTCACCCATAGTCCCCAACTGTGCATGTAATTTTAAACTTTAAAAAAATATACAATTGCCCTAAGATTTTATGTGATATTGGTGCCACCAACAAGGCTATCTTTTGTTATCTAAATCTAATCATTAAACTTTGCTGTGCTGGGTTAGGCTGGCAGATTATTTCCCTGAAGGACATTTGCTGTGAAGGACTCAGTGTACTGGGATAGCAACATTGTAGCTGGTAGGGCACTGTGACATCATAACTGCCTAACTGCCAGTGCAGATTTGAAAAAATCCAACTTTTAAATGTCACTTTAAAACTTTTAAATCTTCCCCACTATGTTCCTGTCCTTTCAACAATGTAAATACACTCTCATAGCTTGTCTATTGGCAGCAGAGATCACATTGTGATGTCATTTTCAGTTTTTGGATTATTCACTGCAACGTGTGCCTGAGATCACATTGTGATGTCATTTTTGGTTTTCGGAATCTTCACGGCAGCTTTTGTAAATGAGATCCCGTTGTGATTGGAGGAGTGTGAGATGCCATTGTGACATCATCACTGGGAGCTGCTAGAAGAGTCTCACTCTCACAGTCAGTTATTAATCTCAAAATTGTTTTTTTTTTAACTTTAAATATCAATTACTTGAAATATAACATGAAATCTGAAGAAAAACTATTACAGCAACGACAGGAAATAGCTGAATAAGGTTCTGCAAAAATGTTTGCGCTATTGTATACTGTTTTGGCAAAAATACAAGCAAACACACAACCACACACACACACACACACACACACACACACACACACACACACACACACACACACACACACACACACACACACACACACACACACACACACACACTTTTTAATAAGATTTGTGTATGGAGGGGATGGGTTGGTTGATCAGTTGCTTGATGAAGGATAGGAACCAAGTACAGCAATACTATAATAAAAAATAGCACTTGCTGCAAATACCCATCAGGGCAGGCAGTATCTGTGGAAAGTGAAACAGAGTTAATGATCATTGATCTGAAACATTTACTCTTTCGCTCCTCACAGATGCCGACTGACCTATTGTTTTTATTTCTGATTTCTAACACCTACAGTTTTTTTAATGTTTTCTCATCCTGTAATAGATTGGATTGTTGGCATCTGTTCATGTGCGGGAGATGATGGTGTGGCTTTGACGTAGTTCTGCTTGGAGAGGAGAATGTTTCATCTGTTGTTGCATTTTCTGCTGTGACTGACTAACCCTATCCTTGATAGGTAGACCCTCCCACAGCTTCCATGATTGAAGTTGTCTCTGACTGTTGGATTAGATAGTGTGCTGCTGTTGTTGTTGACCATTTTGTGGTGTTCCCACCTTGCCTCCAGGGTCTTGAACCCACAGCCTGTTGTGGTACTTTACACCCTCCTGGAGGTGCCTTCTCCACCTCCCCCGGTCCTCAGCAGCCACAAGGCAACCACAGAGATGCTTTTTCTTCAGGTTCGCACCTCAGGGAGAGGACAGATTCATTGGTGATTTTATCCTGCCAAGAAACTCCCAGGATGTGACAAAGACAGCGGACATTAAAATTATTCTACTTCTGTTCCTGATGTAAAAAAGTCATCAAGTTTCACTGTTGTACAGTAACATGCTCAACTGTAGACGTTGGCAGGTCCAGAGTTGGAGCACTTGTGTGAGCAGTTCTGAGAAATGTTAATGTTCACCCACATTTTTGTAGATTTTCATAGGGGGCTGGCCTTTCTGCATGGACGCATGTACCATATGTGGGAGTAACTTGCTTTTGTTCCCTTGCTATTGATGAGTGAGTGGTCGGTGTCGCATTCTGCACTGTGATATGTTCATTCAACACAAGGTAGTTTCTTGCTACTCATGATGAGTAGATCGAGTTGGTATCAGTAAACCCAGAGGGGGTGATGCCATGACACCTCGTGGTAGTCATTGCCCTGAAAAAAGGTGTTTGTGTGGCAGAGTTTGGTTTAGAGTCAAAGAGTCAAAACAGGCCCTTTGGCCCAACATGCCCATGCCAACCAACATCCCAATCTATGCTAGACCCAACTGCCTGTATTTAGCCCATATCCCTCCAAACCTGTCCTAGCTTTGTACCTGTCCAAATGGTTTTTAAATCTTATGATAGTACCTGCCTTAACTACTTCCTCTGGCAGCTCAGTCCATATACCAACCAACCATTGTGTAAAAAAGTTGCACCTCAGGTTCCTATTAAAACTTTCCCACCTCAACTTAAACCTATGTCCTCTGATTCATGATACCCCTACCCCAGGTAAAAGACACTGTGCATTTACCGTATCTAATTCTCTCCTGATCTTATACACCTCTTTAAGATCCTCCTGCACTTCAAGGAATAAAGTCCTAGCCTGCTCAACCTCTCCCTATAGCTCAGCCCCACGGGTCCTGGCAACATCCTCGTAAATCTGCACTGCACCATTTCCAGCGTAACAACATATTTTTGATAACAAGGTCCCAAATCCAAATCATTGATATAGATGACAAACTGCAATGGACCCAGCGCCGACCCTGAAGTACACTACCAGTCACAGGTCTTTACTCCGAGAACCGACCCTCCACCATCACCCTCTGCTTCCTTCCATGAAGCCAATTTCTATAGGGTTGGCTAGCTCTCCTTGGTCCCATTTGATCCAACCTTCCAGAACAGCCTATCATGCAGATCCTTCCAGAACAGCCTATCATGTGAAATGCCTTGCTAAAATCCATATGTACAACATCTACGGCTCTGTCCGAATCAAACTTTTTGGTTGCATCTTCAAAAAACTCAATCAGATTCATGAGATACAATCTCCCATGTGCAAAGCAGTGTTGATTGTCCCTAATGTTTTCCTCCATGGTAAAAACAAGAGGATAATTACTCACTGAGGACCTTTTCCATTTCCTGTCACTCTACACGCAGTTGGCTGCTTTGATTCCTGATGGGCCCCTTTTTGCCATAATGTACATAAAAATCTTTTGGGATTATCCTTAACTGCCAGAGATATCTCCTGCCCTTTTTGCCCAAGTAATTAGCTTTTTTAGCCTGTTCCTCAGTTCGACCAAGGCAGTTTGACCACGATTTTCTGTTTGCATGATTCACTAAGAAGAAATATCTCTCCATTTGGGATAAGCATCAAAATGTCATGCAGAGTGTCATACAATTGGTCCTTTCCTTCAGCCACAGCACATAGAGTTGGTTCATATGCACTGGTAATGTTGTTGAATCCTTCCTTTGAAGAAACGTGCTCAGATTTTGCTGTAGGGATCTCTAGTAACTGCAATAGTCTGTCGGATACAGCAAAGCTTACACTGTGTTCCCTGCGATCATCAGCACTCTTGCCATGTCAGTAGAAAGTATAGTTAGTCTCGCAGATGGATCCTTGTCTGGAAGTCCAGTTTCCTGGAGTGCAGCAATATCAATGTTGAGTCTGTGAAGCTCGTGAATGATAATAGCTATCTTCCCACGGTCAGATATTGACTGCACGTTCTCGTTGGTGCTGGGATACATAGACCTGACATTCCAGCTGCCAATGCCAATTCATCCATTCCAGCTGGATGAATTTTGCCTTCCTTTCTTTCTTTCTTTCTTTTATTTCTCGGGTTCCTAGTTTGATATCTGCTTGTCAGGAAAGAAGCATCCTTAATCCCCACCCATAGAGGAAGGCAAACATTGACGGGTCAGTATATCATTGATTGGGGCTGCCCAGCTTGAGGTGGGTGATAACTGACCAGTAGAATGCATTGATCCTTCCCACCATCAGAGGCACCCATGGTGCCCATGTTCTATGCCAATCGAGCTAGACTTATAACCTGTAACTGCTACCTCCCTTGATTTTTTATCTTGGCTGTGATTAGCAATGATGAAGTATTCTCTCCATTTCGTCTGGCCACAAGCCTGGCAAATTATGAGAAACACAGACTTGCCCACTCATCCACATTCCCCTCTTGGCCTAATAGACCGATTCCAGAGGAAGAGCATGTTATAGTAATAGCACAATATAGGGAACGGCTACCCACCTATTCTATTGACTACAATATATCATGTAATCAAGGAAATGTGCAATACCAAGAGAAATTAGGAGCAGATAAATGTCAATATTCTTGACATTTTCTCACATCTATATAACATGGAATGTGTTATGAGGATCAATAATATATTTAGTGATTTTGTCCATGATGAATACCTTCAACACTTGGTGGTTATTTCATCCAGCATATCATAATTATGGAATAAGCAAGATGAACTATTGTTTTGAATTATCTTTACAATAAGATTGGAATAATGTTGATCCAGAACAACACGTTGACAATTTGCTTATTAATTTGATATGCATGTGACTTTTATCAGAAAAACTGAAACACAGATTATTAAAATAGTCCACTGTTTAATCTACTACCCAGTGTTATTCTACTAATACCAATATAACATATTCATTTGTGATAACAAGGAACTGCAGATACTGGTTTATACCAAAGATATTGACACAAAATACTGGCGTAACTCATCAGGTCAGGCAGCATCTCTGGAGAATATGGATAGGCAACGTTTTGAGTTGGAACCTTTCTTGTTCCTCCAGAAACGTCGCCTGTCCATAATTTCCATGGGTTCTTTCAGCATTTGTATCTATCTTTAACATATATAATTCCTTTTTTCCTCAGGAAACGTGCAAATATAAACATGCGCCTTTTTATTTCTTCCCAAATACCTAAGACCTGGTTATGGGAGCATCGTGCTTGTGCATATTGGCAAAACAACATTTATATCATAGAAAAATAAATTGAGAAACTATAACAAGGACTTCTGCTGGTCTAAGCCACATCATCAAGGGACTAGGTAAACAAGTTTTCAGCTTCTCCATGAGAACAGAAAGACAGGATAAATCATCTTTTGCAAATCTCTTGGCACCTCATTGAGAAGCAATATTGGCGCAAGAAGGAAGTAGTTTCTCTCAGACTGGAATTTGTGTATGTAGCAAGGAAGAAAGAGGATTCAAGAATGATTTTCAATATTGATAACATTATATAGGAGTGGGTTCTGATCTGATCAAAGAATTTGTTTTTGTTGGTTTATTCAGGTATTGAATAGCAATTCATAGATCCATAGGTTTATAGTCGCTTTGCACTAAAATAAAATCTGAACCGGTGAGATTTGCTTATATCATATAAAACAACTTTTTAAGTGAAAAATACTTGCGCAATAAGATAACTTCAATTTTAGATAAACTCTTTCTTCTAAGCTGCTGCCTTGTAGGAAGGAAGCTATAAGATTAGCTGAGGCTTCATAAGGATGTACTGGACATAATTCCTCAGATAACCCAAAAGTTTCCATGATGTGCCCTTAATATAGGTTACATTTAGGTGATATGGAAGGATTATCCATGCCACTCTGGTCAGAACTGAAAGAAACAGTAGATAGAATCTTGCTTGAACCAGATTCTGGCCATTTATCTACATCGATAAGGCTTTCGTGTGAGCTTGAACTGTAACATTGGGATTTAAATTTTATAGGTATCGAGTTTCTGAAAGGAAGCATCCCATTATTTCCTAGCAAACTATGTTAAATGTAATGTATTAAGTCTGAGGAAATCACGTGTGCCACAGTTATTTGAAGCAATGGTGGAAGATTGAGTGTCACAGAATCATACAGCACAGAAACAGGCCTTTCAGCCCAGCTTTCCCATGCTGACTAAGGTCCCATCTACAGTAGACCAACCTGCCTACATTTGGCCCATATCCCACTAAACCTCTCCTATCCATGTACTTGTCCAAATGCATTTTAAATGTTACTAGACTAAGTGCAGACCCCCCCAAAGCAATATTCCACCGCTCACCCGTTCTCCCAAAGCAACCCATTCCCCAACGCAATATTCCACCAATCACCCATAGCCCCCAACTGCGCAGGCGCGGCTCATTTCCCCTCCTCCTTAGCACTCACTCCCCCTCCTCTTCATCCTCCATCTTCTTTCCCCTCTCCTCCCTCGCTGCGGGCCACGTCTTCTGGCGCATGCGGCAGTGGCTGTGGTTGTGACTGTGGCCATGGTTTCTGGCAACTGTGACAATCCCCTCCGGCCGCTGCTGACCAACTGAGGTGTCGGGCAAAGCCAGGCATGGCCAGGCAAGGCGGGCGCCGCTGGTTACTGACACGGGATGCTGCCAATCAGTGCGGCGATGGTACTGGAAGGGGCATCGCCATCTCGGCCGTGGCGGTGACGGACAGGTGAGGAGACCAATCTGCGTGGTGGTGATTGGCAGGAGAGGAGACCAATCTGGACATGTGCGTTTTTTAAGATTTTTAAACCTTAATAACTTTTTAAATATACCATCGATTGGAACATAACTTGTTGCATTTGCACCACAGGAAAATGGTGAGTAAGGTGGCGAAAAAATGCTATTGTGTACCATTTTGCGCAAATATAAAAACAACGCAGACCGGAAGATAACAAGATTAGAGTTTTAGTTATATAATAATAATAATATATAATATACTATACTAAGTGCAGACCCGTTGGGACTGTTCCCCCAACGCTATATTCCACCACTCACCCGTTCCTCCAAAGGAACCCGTTCCCCCGACGCAATATTCCACCATTCACGCATAGCCCCCAACTGCGCAGGTGCGGCTCATTTCCCCTCATCCCCAGCACTCCCTCCCCCTCCTCTTTACCCTCCCTCTTCTTTCCCCTCTCATCCTCCCCTCCCTCAATCCCTCCCTCACCTCTCCGTCCCTCACCTTTCCCCTACCCTCAGTCACTCCCTCCCTCCTTCCATAACTCCTTTCCCCTCCCTACCCCCCTCCTATCCCTCTATCCCGCACTCCTCACCTCCCCCATCCCCCCCCACTATCCCTCCTGACCTCCCCTATTTCCCTCCCTCTATTCCCCACTCCCTACCTCACCCTTCCTCTCCCTCTATTCCCCCTCCTCCCCCACTCTCCCTCCTCACTTCCCCCCTCTCCCTCCCTACCCCCTCCTCTCCCTCAAACCCCCTCACTCTCCCTCCTCACTTCCCCAGGATATTTCCCCTCTCCTCCTCCCCTCCTCCCCTCCTCCCCTCCTCCAATCGCTCCATCACCTTTCCCTCCCTCTGCTTTCCCCTACACTCAGTCACTCCCTCCATAAAAAGCAGGATCTGCAATTCCTTCCACCACAGGTCATTCATTGTTAGCTGGGTTTAGGTAACGTTGACTTGACGATTGGACCTGTTTGCTTCGTGTTTGTGTTTGTCTTTGTTTGTGGGTTACTCAAACTCCACGCAAACTGGCCCGGCCACCCTGCAACCTGACTCTCCCTCCCTCCCTCTGCCCACTCCAGCTCAGCCGCTGCTCAGCCTGTCCTCGTCCTGCCCGCCCGCAAACTGCATCCGCTCGGCCCGTCTCACCCTGCCCGCCTACCCACCAGCCCACTGCTGCCGCTTGGCCCGTCCCCACCCTGCCCACCTGCCCACCTGCCTCGCTCGCTGCCACCGCCGGGCCGGGCCACGGGGGGATGGAGTCGGTGTTCGTCACGGTAGGCACCACGATTTTTGGCGAGCTGATGGGGAAGATCTCTTCCGAGAGGGCTGTGAAGGTGAGTTACCGCAGTGGCGGCGGCGGAGACGGACGGTCGCAGCCATTCATCCGGGGGGAGAGGTAGACGGGACCGCCATTGACCCAGAGGGCAGGCGGGGAGAGGGGTGAGTGAGGGAGAGTGAGACGGGACCAAGGCCTCCACTGAACCTCCCTCCCCGTGGCCGCTGCAGGTGGTGGGAGAGATGGTAGACAAATTAATGTGAGGATGGGGAGAGAGGAGTTTGTGAGTGAGGTGGGAGAGGCCGCGGTGCAAGAAGGGGCATCGCGTCCTAGCCTTGGCGTTGACTGACAGGAGAGGAGACCAATCTGCACATGCACGGTTTTTATGATTTTTAAACCTTAACAGCTTTAAAAATATACCATCGATCAAATCAAAACTTTTTACACTTGTAGCACAGGAGAATGGTGAGTAAGGTGGTGAAAAATCGTAGCGCTACCATGTACTGTTTTTGTGCAAATAAAAAAACCATGCAAACCGGAAGAGCACAAGATCAGTTTTAGAGATAGATAGATAGAGAGATAGAGAGATAGAGAGATAGAGAGATAGAGAGATAGATAGATAGAGAGATATCTAGCCTCATCTACCTCCATATATGCCTCAGCTCTTTCCATATATCCAACACCCTCTGTGTGAAAAGGTTACCCCTCAGATTCCTATTAAATGTTTCCCCTCTCACTTTAAACCAATGTTCTCTGGTTCTTGATTCCACATCTCTGTGCAGTTATCCTATCTATTCATCTCATGATCTTATTCACCTCTATAAGATTGCCTCTCATCCTCCTACGCTCCAATGAATACAGCCCTAGCCTACCCAACCTCTTGCTCTAGCTCAGGATCTCAAGTCCTGGCAACATCTCTGCAATCTTTCCAGCTTATCTTTCGATAGCCGGTGACCAAAACTGAACACTCCAACTGTGGCCTCACCAGCACCTTGTACAGCTGTAACATAACATCCCAACTTCTATACATTATTCTGAGTGATGAAGGCCAATTTGCTTAAAGCTTTCTTGATCACCTGTGACACCACTTTCAGGAACTATGTACCCGCTTTCCTGAATCCCTCTGCTCTACGACATTCACAGAGCACAGTCATTTGCTATGAAGGCCCTGCCTTGGTTAGATTTCTCAAAATACAACATCTCACATTTATCTGCATTAAACTCATTAATCATTTCTCGGTCCACTTTCCACAGATCAAGTTCCTGCTGTAACCTTTGATAACCATCTTCACGATCTACAATATTTCCCACTTTAGTGTCACCCACTCAAGTGCTCAGAGTTATGAGGACCATATTATAACCAAAATAAATAGTGCCTCCATTTGACTCATACATCAGCAAACTAATTTCAACCAAGTTCTTAGAACTCTGATTTTAAACTGGAGCAAGAAATAAATAGATTAGTGAAAGGATAATCAAGTTTGACCACATCAGTTGTTGAAAAGGTGCTTGAATCAATTTTTGAGGGCACTTTGAGGGACAATTTTGAGGAAACCGATACATTTAGGCAGAATAAGCATGATTTTACAAAAGAGGGAAGGAATAAAAATGATGTTTTAAGTTGGCAGACTTTTTGGAGCAGGAAATCATTACTTACAAATGTATATTAATGACTTGGATGCAAAGGTAGAGATGTATAAAATGTTAGGTGTCATTAAAAGCAAGCTGATGCATTATTGCGAAGTATGCCACTATCTGGTTTGGTCATGAGCTTGCCTCTGGAGAATTCAGGATGCTGGAGTAACTCAGTGGGACAGGTAGAATCTCTGGAGAGAAGGAATGACATTTCGGGTCAAGACCCTTCTTCATACTGAAGAAGGAATGACGTTTCGGATCGAGACCCTTCTTCAGACTGAAGAAGGGTCTCGACCCGAAACACAATTCCTTCTCTCCAGAGATGCTGCCTGTCCCGCTGAGTTACTCTAGCATTTTGTGTCTACCTTCGATTTTTAAACCAGCATCTGCAGTTCTTTCCTACACATCTGGAGAATTCACTGTGCCTGAGACAACAAAAGGCAGGAGGGTGAGGATGAGTGGTTGGTGGTTCAGTAAAAGAATGGAGGTTTGGTCATTGATCAGAATTTTGGAGGGGTGGAGAGATTGTGACCTTGCGTTGAGGCAGGGCTGCTCTGGGATCTGGACCAGGATCATGAGATAGGCATAATGATGTGGGCTGAAACAGTGTTGAATGCAATGTTTGTGGAGTTAAAACGTATTTTTTTTAAATGTTGATCAAACTACCTGCGTTTGGTTCCCAACCGTGGGACAGAAAGATCTACTGTTAGTGGCCACTTTTATAAGGGTCTTCCTCATGTTACAAATGTCCAATTTCCATACATACGAGCAAACGATTGGGAGACCACTGAGGTGGATTTGCCCACTGCTGCTGGGCGCTGGCACTTTGTGCTAACTGTGGGAACTGCATTCATGGCAACATCTGAATGGTTGAGTTAAATCTCCCTGGTTTAACTACATGTTGTCCTAGATGGACCTATGTTTTTACTTAAATATATTGCCAGACTGCAACATTTCCAACTTGCCAACTGTTTGGCTTACGAACAGGAATGGATCCCTTTTGTACCCTGGAGAGGGTTTGTATTTTGCAGAAAACGTGAACGAATATGGACTCTGGGATGATCCTTGGTGCAATGTGATGTAGTTTCCCAAATATTTTACTGGGACAAAGCTATCCCACGCACTATGAAGACAGAAACTTTACATAGGGGTGAAATTCTAAAGTGATACACTTGGAATGGCGTCATAATTATATTCCACTCTATCTCCAAGTGATTTTTTAGATGTCTGGTACGAAAATATATATTGCTGCACAGATAAATTTCTAAACTGAAGTGCATTCAATTTTCCTGATGCCACAAAACTAGGTTGGGAAGTGAACAGTGGGAAGGTTGCAAAGCATCTGCTAGTGAAGTATCTTGAGGACAATTAGTATTACAGTACAGGAGGTGCCGAACATCCAATGGCATATGAAAGGAGACTGACCAGATATATCTGAAGACAATGTGGGATACTAGAAAAGAAATTGAAGGCAACCTCATGGAGATGTATGAATTATCTTTAGATATGGGTGATGTGCCAGAAGACTGGGGGGGTGTCTAATGTGCCTCAATTTAAGAAGGATTGCAAGGAAAAGCCAGGGAACTATAAACTAGTGAGCTTAACATCTGTGGTAGGCATGTTACTGGAAAGCATTCGAGGAATAACATATTTATGCATTTGAATAAACAGGGGCTGATTAGGGATAGTTAGCATGTTTTTTTTGTGGGACATCATGTCTCACAAATCAAATTGAGTTTTTTGAAGAAGTAACCAACCTGAATTTTGGTAACTGAAAGAGGCATTTGATAAGGTTCCACATGGTCAGCTGCTCTTGCGGGTGAGATCGCATGGGATCCGGGGAGAGCTAGCGACTGGATAGAAAATTGGTTTCATGGAAGGAAGCAGAGTGTGATGGTGGAAGATTGTTTTTCAGAGTGGAGGCCTGTGACTAGTGGTGTGCCTCGGGGTTGGTGCTGGGCCAATTGATGTTGAGGATTATATCAACGAATGAATGAATTAATTAATAAGTTTATGAATGAATACGTTTATTGGCCAAGTATTCACATGCAAGGAATTTGCCTTGGTGCTCCGCCCACAAGTGACAACATGACATGCAGTGACAGTGAGGAATGACACATAAAACATTAAACATTATGGATGAAAATGTACAGGGCATGATTAGTAAGTTTGCAGATGACACTAAAATAGGTGGTATCATAGATAGCAAAGATGAATCTTGATCATTTGGGCAAGTAAGCTGAGGAATGGTTAATGGAGTTTAATGCAGATATGTGCAACGTGTTGCATTTTGCAAAGTCAAACCAGGGTAGGACCTTCACACTGAATGGCAGGCCTCTGGGGAGTGTTGTAGAGTAGAGGAGTTCAGGTGCATAGTTCCTTGAAATGGGCATCACAGTTAGAGAGGGTGTTCAAGAATGCATTTGACACATTGGCTTTCATCAGTCAGAGTATTGAGTTTAGAAACTGGGAGTTCATGTTACAGTTATACAGGACATTGTCGAGGCCACATTTAGAATATTGTGTTCTATTTTGGTCACCCTGCTATAGAAAAGGTGTTAAGCTGGAAATGGTGCAAAGAAGATTTAAAGGATGTTGCCAGGACCCGAGGGCCTGAGCGAAAGGGAGAGGTTGAGCAGGCTAGAACTTTATTCCTTGGAGTGTAGGAGGATGAGAGAATTGTACATCTTATTGAGATTTACAGATCATGAGGAGAATAAATAGGGTAGATGTACTGAGTCTTTTACCAAGAGTAGGATAATCAAGAACTAGACAACATGGGATGGGAAAGATCTAACAGGAAACGAAAGGGCAACTTTTTCACACAGAGGTTGGTGGGTATATGGAAAAAGCTGCCAGGGGTGTTAGTTGAGGTACGTATTTAGTAATATTTAAAAGACATTTATGGGCCAAATGCAGGCAAGTGGAACTCGTGAAGATTGGGCATCTTGGTCAGCATGAGCAAGTTGGGCTGAAGGGCCTGTTTCCATGCTCTATGAGTGTGAAGAGTTAAGTAAATGAATGAGAAGGCTGCAAATTGGTTAACATGAAAACATAGAAAATAGGTGCAGGAATAGGCCATTCGGCCCTTCGAGCCAGTACTGCCATTCAATATGATCATGGCTGATCATGGGTTAAAATGTGGACAAATATAATGTTCTTCACTTTGTGAGGAAGAATAAATAAAATAAATACCTTTCAAATATAGTGAATATGGGTGTACAAACATCAGACCTACCAGTCAGAGACGGATAACGAATGAAATGAAAATCAAACAAATACCGGAAATCTAACATAAAAACAAAAAATGCTGTATGCTTTCAGCCGGTCAGGCTATATCCATAGAAAATAAAATAAAATTAACATTTCCGATCAAAGACCTTTAATCAGAACTAGGAAATAGAGAATTCGATTTGGTTTTAAATTGCTGATATTGTGGGGAAGGGATAGATGGGACAAAGGGAATATCTCAGATTAGTGGGGATGAACTGTAAACGAGCACATCCAGCCACTGAAATAACAAGAGAAAGAGAACCTGAACAAAGGAATAATGAGAGCTATGAAATGTGGACAAGTAAAGGCAGAAACAAAGAAACATACAATTTGCAAAATGCAGAGATGCTGAGATGCTGCATAAGCCAAGCTGGCCAGGCTGTGGCAATGGCAAAAAACAACGACAAATTTTATCAGACAAAGTGAGTTACCTGAAGGTTAAGTATCTGGATGGGAAAGGAATTGGGGGATATGGGTCATGTGCGGGAAAATACGATTCACCGAGATAGTCATGAATGAGTTGGGCCAAAGTTGTTTCTGTGTTGTACAACTATCGGACTGTAGAAGTTGTAGAATTTGATATTGAGTCTAAAAGGCTGCAACATGTCCAGACAGAAGTTTAGATCAGCTCCTCAGCTTATGTTACCCTTGGTCTAACTGTCCAAAAGTTCAGAGTGAGTGGGATGGAGCATCAAAGTGACGAGCAAGACGAAGCTCTGGGAGATCCCTGAAGACTGAATGCTGTTGCCCGACAAAAATGTTATCCAATGTGCATTTGTTTTTTTCCAAAGTAATCAGGTCATGCTGTAAACACTTTAAGCAATACACAAAAATTGGAGGAATCAGTACTTCACCTGGTCCTTGAATTGCGGGAAGGGGAGAGGTTGGAGGACAGGAGTTCCTTTTCCGATGATTGTCTGTGAAAATGTTCCAAGAGGAGCAGTGATTGGTGGTTAGAAAAGTAGTCTAAGGAGTTAGAAAGAGAATATTTGAAATCTTGAATAGGGAGGGAAAGATATGTCTGAGGGTGGAATTATGTTGAAGATGGCAGAAATGGGAAAGATTGATCTATTGAATGTGAATTTGGTGGTTGCAAGATAAAGATCAGGGGAGCAACTCTGTCCCAGGAGAGAGGCGGTGAGAGCAGAGGTGCAGGTGTAGCGGCAGATTTTTATATATCGTTCAAGAGATTACTCCCTCTAGCCGCTAAGTGGACTGCATGGCTAAGGGGAATGTCTATATACGCATGCAAGTTCACCGTCAGAGACCTTCAGAGCTTCTTCACAGATAAGTCTTCAAAACACAGTCCTTTTGATTAATAAATTCTTTATTGTTGATGAAAACAATAAGATACATCCAAACTTCTTCCGTCTCATACACTATAATCTTCATCGAACTCCAGCTTATCGCTTTAAACATTAGAAAACTCCTTGTGTCTCCGTTACACTTCGCATGGTCAAAGGGTAAACCTTCTCCATGCTGGTCCGAAACTAAACTAACAACTAAGCTTCTGCACAAGAAACGTAGCTCAAAACACGCCTTAAAATACGTCATAAATCCCACCCACAATATAACTGGCAGCCTAAAATTTAAAGACGCATGCCATCATTAATAACACGCAGAACAAGCCAAATGGCCACTACAGCGGGAAATAGATCAGATGCAATCAAGTGCTCTGTAAACTATGAAAGAGGGGAAAGCCACAGTTCTGAAAGAAGGACAATATCTTCAATGCACCTATTTCAAAAGTTTCCATTTCACAGTAACATTTAATGAACTGGGAAGATGGAATGGGGTCTTCCCAGGAGGCAATTTGTGAGGAAATATTTTCAAAAGCGTTGTGGTAGTCTGTAGGCTTGTAAAGGAGAAGCATAAAATATCTTGGCATTCATCAGATAAGGATTTAAATACAAAAAATATGAGTTTTTTTAGCAATTACATTTGACTTTGTGGAGACTCATCACAACAGTGAAACAAAAGCATAGTATGAATGCTGGAACTCTGCATCAAGAACTGGAAGATCACTGATCTGAAGGATGGTTCCAGATTGTTGCGTAGCAGGATAAAATATAAAGACTTGAAAAGCTTGATCTATTTAAAGCAGATTATCATAAAGGGATGTAAAATTATACAAAAATTGGACAGAATAGATAGAAGAAGACTGGTGAAGATTAAAGGGTCATTGGTACAAAATAAAATCTGACAGGGTCTGAAGAATGTGAGGCTGTGAAATTCATTTCCAGGGTTAATTGTTGATGCAGAAATGATGCCAACATTAAAAAAATAGATTGGATAGGGAAAGGAAAAAAATGTTGAAATTATGTGCAAATTAAAAGTGATTAAAACTGTTCCCATGCTGGATGGACACTGACATGAACAGGTTGGTTCAAGGGCCCTGTTTTAATTTTATAACATATGCATTTTCAGCAAATAAAATGTTAAAATGAGATCCAGTGTGCCTATTCAAGTGGACATATAAGATCCCATGGTACCATTTGTAGATGAACAGATGTCCAGGCCAATATTCATTCCTTGAATAACACCACCAAAAAATAGATTAACTGATCAATTCATCTCATTGTTCTTTTTGACCTTGGTGGGTGCGAACGGTTACTGCATTCACATACACAGCATTTCAAAGTAATTTGTTGTGAAGTGTTTTAGGATACCCTGAAAGACATAATAAGATGCTATATAAATGCAAATTATTTCATACTTTAAAGGAATAGAATGATTTTGGTTTTCCCAATGTTTAACTGAAGGAAGTTCTGAATAATCATTAAGGCAATTTTTCTCTTTTGGACCCCGCTGCGCCTTTGATGGGTGTTAAAGCAGACAGTGGCCTAGGCTATTTGCATAGCCTTGATAAATTCCCAGTACACTTTGGACAGTGTACGTTTGAATTAGAGGACCGGAACTAGGACTTTTGTTTATTCGTGCAGGGGGTAAGGGCTTCATTTGTACGACAGATGTGTTATTCTCCCGAATTTTGCTTGAGAACGGTTCTTGTGGTGAACGTTTCCATGATGGATCTGACGCAGGAACAATAAAATAATAACAATAGATCTTAATGCTTCAGGACTTGAAGGGAAATGTGGTGTTTATATATATTTCAGCTGCTCTTGTTCTTTTTTTGGTGGTGAAGATTGTTGATTTGGGAGTTGCACTCAGTGAGGCATTAGTGAGTTATTGCAGTTGCAGCTACCATGCACTCTGCTTGAGGGAGAAAACATTTAAGATGGAATATGGAGGATGAGGTGCCTTCAAATAGGTTGCTTTATACATTGTGCCAAGATTCTTGAATAATGTTAAGGTTTTATTCATTGAGGAAAGGTTTCTGAGCAGTCAAAAAAAAGGCATGTATAGTACAATGCTGCTTGGTGCATTTTTCCTGGAGCTATTACTTGGTAACGATCATATTCATTGTGCCTCTCAATGATCAGAATCTACATCACAACTGGGAGAAGACAACCTCTTGATTGACGACCTTCTTGTTTGAGAAGGTCCAGAGCAATGTATTTGCCTATGGCAGACAGGAAGGAAATCCCTTGTAGTTACTACAGCTTTCTTGAAGATAATCATAATTATTGATCACCGAGGTTCTCTGAAATGCCCTTATTTTGGAGAGATGTAAAATGAGATTGTGTAACAGTTATCTCTGACTTCCTGTATGTTTGTGAAACATGGACAATCTACAGCTGGCATGGGAGAGATACTAACAATAGAGTCTCTGCAAAATCAATATTAACATACGGAGAGGATGGGTTTTGAGTGCTATGGTTCAAATCCCGGCAAATGGGATTAACCTAGAATGTCAATTTAATTAGTATGGACATGGTGGACCAATGGCCTGTTTACTTGCAATATAGCTGTAGAATAACAAGAGGAATAGATGAGGTAAATGCAGTTTATTTTGCCCAGAGTTGGGGAATCGAGAATCAGAGGACATAGGTTTAAGATGAGGTAGGAAAGATTTAATGGGAGCATGAGGGGCAACTTTTTTACACAAATGGTGGTGGGTGTATGGGCAAAGAGCCGGAGGTAGTTGAGGCAGGTGGAAAGTGCAGCACTGAGCCACTAATTAAAGGAGCAGTGAGGAGGCAGCAAGAGCTAAGGCATTTGTGGCTTCCAAAGCGACTAAAATCTCTGTATTTAGTTGTGAATGCTTAAAATAAAATAATTTTCAGAAGGTTTGATTGTAAATGTTGCCTTTTTTGCAAAAATGGTGTGCACCACTTCATTCAATCCATTGATTTAGGATGAGAGTGTAGATATAAATTGATATGCAAGGAACAGAAGAATTGCAAGTACAGTTGAAATTGTGGTCTAAGTATACCTGCCGGCCTGAAGAGTGAAATGCCAGGGTAGCCAAGTGAATATGTTAGTGGACAACTGATTCAGAAATCTATTCTAATGACCTAAAGTCATGAGTTTGAATACTACTTGTTGAGCTGGATAATTTCAATTCATTTAATTAAATACATTTGACATGTAAAGCTTGTTTGAATAATGATGACAATGAGACTGCAAGATTATTATTAATACCCAACTGGTTTACTAATGCCCTTTAGGAAATGTGGCTTCCTTGTCCCATCTGGCCTGTATGCAATTCCAGAGCTGCAGCAACACATTTAACCATTGAGTTTCCTCTGAAATGGCTTAGCAAGTCACACAGTTCAAGACAAATTAAAATTAGGCAATAAGGCCTCGTAGTGCCACAGATATCCCAAGACATTTGTTTTTAATGTATATTAAATAAATAAGGACAATTTAATTGTCCACTAGTTTCAAGTGGAATATTCTAGATTTTTTTTCTACTTCCTACATTGACTGACTGTTGCTATCAGCTCCAATTAAGCAATGTGTTTGATGCAGTTAGGTAGACAGGCTGTATGTTCTCTACTAAGTGATTGGATAGGAGGTTAAGTGGCAGGTATGCTACTTTAAATCAATTGTTCTTGTAGAACAATATGAGTTAACTCTTTAATAGTTAAATAAAGAAATAATCCCAGACATAGTTTCAATTTATTTTCAAATCAGATACATTTGAAGGCTTTCACATTTGTAACATGTGTAATCCTTCAAATGAAGTACTTTATCACAGTAGATGTATTTGATTTTACATTAAAGGTTTGGATGTTAACATCATGGGATAACGTAAATTGTTTCAAGTTTAGAAATTCAAAAGAATACTTATTCATCAGTTTAAATTTTTGAATTTGGGTTTTAATATCTGAATTCTTGAGATGAACATATACCTCAGCACTCTTGTTGCTGAGGTCCAATTTAATACAAACCCCCTGCTAGCACATCAGTGAACCATATCAGCACTGGAGCTCTGGGGAAGACCTGAGTGCCATTTACTCATTCTACTTTTTAAATGACAAACACATAGATCAGATGAAAATTAGATGAAATCAGATGAAATTCGCACCAACAGAAGAGAACATACAGCCTGTCTACCTTATTGTTATGTAAATATGGATGGCACAGTGGTGACGTTGCTACTTTACAATAGACAATAGGTGCAGGAGTAGGCCATTCAGCCCTTTGAGCCAGCACTGCCATTCAATGTGATCATGGCTGTCATCCCCAATCAGTACCCCGTTCCTGCCTTCTCCCCATATCGCCTGACTCCACTATCTTTAAGAGCCCTATCTAGCTCTCTCTTGAAAGTATCCAGAGAAAGGCCTTCACCGCCCTCTGAGGCAGAGAATTCCACAGACCCACAACTCTGTGTGAAAAAGTGTTTCCTCATCTCCGTTCTAAATGGCTTACCCCTTATTCTTAAACTGTGGCCCCTGGTTGGGGAACATCGGGAACATGTTTACTACCTCTAGCCTTTAATAATCTTATATGTTTCAATAAAATCCCCTCTCATCCTTCTAAACTCCAGAGTATACAAGCCCAGCCGCTCCATCCTCTCAACATATGACAGTCCCGCCATCCCGGGAATTAACCTTGTAAACCTACACTGCACTCCCTCGATAGCAAGAATGTCCTTCCTCAAATTAGGGGATCAAAACTGCACACAATACTCCAGGTGTGGTCTCACTAGGGCCTATACAACTGCAGAAGGAACTATTTGCTCCTATACTCAACTCCTCTTGTTATGACTCCGCTTTCTTCACTGCCTGCTGTACCTGCTTAAGGGCCTGTCCCACCAGCATGCAACTCTATGCGATTAGCGCGACCTAACGTGGTCGCTTGAGCCGTCCGGCGTCGCGGGGCCGGTCCCACTTCGATCACCGGAGCCGCGCGGAATTGTGCGGAGTTCGTCCCGACACCGCGCGGGGCTCCGAAAAACCGACTATGTCCAAAAATCCCGCGCGGCAACGGCTTGTCGGCTCGCAGTCGCCTCGACATTTACACACCGCCCGGACATCGTGCCTCCGTGAACCTATTTGTAAGTGCCTCCGTGACCCTCTATGTGTGTGGCTCCGTGGCCCTGTATGTGTGTGTGTCTCGGTGCCCCTCTCTGTGTGCCCCTCTAAGTCCTGGCGAACTTACCTTGGACTTGCTTCAAGTTCGCCTCGCTTTGCGCCGCGTTGCGCCACTCACCCAACCTCCGCGCGGCCCTCGTTGCCGGTTTAGTTGCGCTTGCCGCATGCAGGCGTATGCTGGTGGGAACGGCCCTGTACAGGGGATCACCCGACCTCCGCGCGGCCCCCGCTGCCGGTTTGATCGCGTTCATCGCATAGAGTTGCATGCTGGTGGGACAGGCCCTTTACTTTCATTGACTGGGGTGGAATATTGCAACCTTCACGTGGTCTACCCTGTTTCGACGAATGCAATCCAACCGGTGTGCACAATCAAATAAGATCAAATAGAACAAGTTGTCCTACAACTTTAGGCTGTGCACGCCATACGCAAGAAGAAGAAGACTTTCATTGACTGATGAACAAGGACCCCCAGATCCCGTTGTACTTTCCCTTTTCCCAACTTGACACCATTTAGATAATAATCTACATTCCTGTTTTTGCTACCAAAGTGGATAAACTCACATTTATCCACATTAAACTGCATCTGCCCACTCACCCAACCAGTCCAAGTCACCCTGCATTCTCATAGCACCTTCCTCACAGTTCACACTGTCACTCAGCTTTGTGTCATCTGCAGATTTGCTAATGTTACTTTGAATCACTTCATCTAAATCATTGATGTATATTCTAAATAGCTGCGGTCCAGGCACCGATCCTTGCGGTACCCCACTAGTCACTGCCTGCCATTCTGAAAGGGACCAGTTAATCCCTACTCTTTGTTTCCTGTCTTCCAACCAATTTTCTATCTATGTCAGCACTCTACCCCCAATACCATGTGCCTTAATTTTGTCCACTAATCTCCTATGTGCGAACTTATCAAATGCTTTCTGAAGGTCCAGGTACACTACATCCACTGGCTCTCCCCAGTCCATTTTCCTAGATATATCCTCAAAAAATTCCAGAAGATTAGTCAAGCATGATTTCCCCTTCGTAATTCCACGCTGACTCGGACCGATCCTGTTACTGCTATCCAAATGTGCCACTATTTTATGTTTTATGATTGACTCCAGCATCTTTCCCACAACCGGTCAGGCTAACTGGTCTATCTCCCGCCTGTTTTCTCTCTCCCGCCTTTCTTAAAAAGTGGGATATTATTAGCTACCCTGCAATCCACGGGAACTGATCCTGAATCTATAGAACATTGGAAAATGATCACCAATGCAACTGCGATTTTTAGAGCCACTTCCTTAAGTACCCTGGGATGCCGACCATCAGGCCTTGGGGATTTATCAGCCTTCAGTCCCATCAGTCTATCCAACACCATTTCCTGCCTAATGTTATTTCCTTCAGTTCCTCCGTCACCCCAGATGCTCTGGCCACTAGTACGTCAGAAAGTTTGTTTGTATCTTCCTTACCGAAGACGGATCCAAAGTACCTGTTCAATTCATCTGCCATTTCCTTGTTCCCCATAATAAATTCACCGTGCCAGAGACCTGGGTTTGACCCTGACTACTGATGTTGTCTGTACGGAGTTTATACATTCTCCCTGTGACCACCTGAGACTACTCCGGGTGCTCTGGTTTCCTCTCACATTACAAAGACATGCAAGTTTGTAGATTAATTCGCTTATGTGAATTCTCCCAAGTGTGTAGGATAGAACTAGTGTACGGGTGATCGCAGGTCGGAGTGGACTAGTTGGGTCGAAGGGCCTGTTTCCACGCTATATCTCGAAACAAATCTAAAGCATTGAAAAAGGCGTCAGATGATTATTCCATGAATCTCAACAATAGAAAATTGGAAAATTAGAAATTGAATGGAGGTTCCAAATATGAGGTCCTTTATTTAAATTTAATTATTATGTTTCTTTGCACTTTAAAGACATTTTCACCAGGCTACAGAAGTGTTCTGTTGGGTTAAAGCCGATAATTGGCCAGCTGTCTGAACTGTCTGACTTATCTTTTGGAGCAGCATATCCTTTGCAGAATTCTACAATGCGAGGCTTGCCCAGTGTACTGGTAAGGTCCTGGCAGCATTGGGGCAGTCTGCTTGGATACTTATTAACCAACCCATCTATGCTTACGTCCAAGTAATTTATATATATCAGATTGTTGTTCATTGAGTACAGCTTGGCATTCAACACCATCATCCCCTCTAAATGTATCATCCACCTCAAAGTTGTCCTTATGCTGATTTTCGCCGTAAACTGGAAAAAAGCGCAAAATCACTTGATAAGGTAGCTCTAAGACCACCATTCTATAAGGAATGACATGAAAATCACATCTGATAAGAGAGAACAAAAAGTGGAGAGAAGGAGAGAAAATTAGTTTTGTCGCCCAATGAAGTGCATTGAACTTTTGAAGTTAACAACATAGGAAGCTCACTTTGTGTACTAGTTTCCATGAGTCCGGCGGTCATAACCCAGGGGCAGCCAGTACATTTATTTTGTAAAAGAGTGCAGTCAGAAGATAAACTCAAATTGTGTTCCACTGTGGAATGAGTCCACATTTTAATAGAATTAAATGATGACTCGCCAATTTACCTTCAAGTTCAAGTTCAAATTCACATTTATTGCCACATGCACCTGTTAAGGTACAGTGGAATTTGATTTACCATGCAGCCACACAATCAAAAAGAGCACAATACACAATAGAATATAACATGGCCATCCACCATACTGGAATCATCTTTCTTCACTGTGGTGGAAGGCAATAACGTTCAATCAATCCTCCTCCTTTGTTCCTCCTTCAGAGAATCTTCATGGGGCTGCAAACAGATTTGATTTAAACCACATGCCGCTACCATTGCCAGCTGATAAAGGGTGGTGAGTGAAAACTAGTAGGCAACTAGATCACTTAATAGAGAAAATGTTATGAACTCAAAATTATCGAGTAGAAATGACAGCAAATCCTGGATCTGGAGTGTTTCAGTACTTGCTGGTCTCTAACTCTTTCAGCTTTATAGGTGTACTGACACAGGTCCATAATGCCGTGATCAATGGGCACAAGGTGAATGAAATGATCAGAGATGGGCAGAGTTCAGCATCGCTGTGGACATTCCTGGACGGGAATGAAACAATGCAGAAGGTCATCATCAGTCTAGGTATGAGTAATTGCCAGCACAACAGAAGATCTACTGTGTAATGCACAGGAGTTGCAGCCCCTCTTGTCTGTCGATGCTCTCGAACCTGCTTTGCAAATCTCTTTCTGGCATTGGTAATCTGTAGGAAGTTATATGGCTCAGGCTATCTTTTCATTATCTGAGGAACCAAGACAGATGACATCAACAGGTTGAAAAGTAATGGGCCTGTCCCATTTAGGCGAATTTTTGGGCGACTACAGGCGTTGTTGCAAAATTTTCACCATGTTGAAATGTTTTCTGCGAGAGTGGTGACAATTTTTGCTGTCGTAGGTTGTCGTATGTTGTCGGAGGTTGACATAGGTTGTCACCAGGTGCCATAGGTGAATACCATTAAAACTAGTCCCTGGCAGTCGCCTAATGAGTCGCCTAAGTGGGACAGGCCCATAAAGAATAGTCTCCCAAGAAATCAAATGAAATATCTATCAGGATGCATAATTAATAAACTTTCAGAACCATGTTTGTTACTAAAAAATATAACCAAGATAATTAAAGCAATGCATTGCATATTATTCATAAACAAATACAAAACAAGACCTATTAATTTGCCATTATCAATGCAATTTCATGAACATGATTTGAGCAGACTTTTGTAATGTGCTGTTATAATAACTTAGGTTTAACCATCCATTTCCAAATTTATACCTTTCATCTTAACTAATACCAGAAACCAGAAATGCAAGAGTAAAACAATCTGTGAGTGAATATGTAGTGCAACTATGTATTTTCATAGTCTCACACAAATTTAAAATTTAAATAGTACTAGACAAAGTGGGACACGTTGGGTCCCTGTAACACGGGAGGCCTGGTCCCCCAACGCAACCCGTTCCCCAATGCAATATTCCACCACTCACCTATTCCCCCAATGCAACCCGTTCCCCCAACACAATATACCACCACTCACCCATAGCCCCCAATTGTGCAGGCGTGGCTCATTTCCCCTCATCCCCCAGCACTCCCCCCCATCCTCTTCACCCTCCCTCTTCTTTCCCCTCTCCTCCTCCCCCAATCCCTCCCTCACCTCTCTTTCCCTCTCCTTTCCCCAACACTGTCACTCCCTCCCTCCCTCTCCCTCAATCCCCCCACACTCTCTCACCTCCCCAGGATAGAAACATAGAAACATAGAAAATAGGTGCAGGAGTAGGCCATTCGGCCCTTCGAGCCTGCACCGCCATTCAATGTGATCATGGCTGATCATCCAACTCAGTATCCCGTACCTGCCTTCTCTCCATACCCCCTGATCCCTTTAGCCACAAGTGCCACATCTAACGCCCTCTTAAATATAGCCAATGAACTGGCCTCAACTACCTTCTGTGGCAGAGAATTCCAGAGACTCACCACTCTCTGTGTAAAGAATGTTTTCCTCATTTCGGTCCTAAAGGAATTCCCCCTTATCCTTAGACTGTGACCCCTTGTTCTGGACTCCCCCAACATCGGGAACAATCTTCCAGCATCTAGCTTGTCCAACCCCTTAAGAATTTTGTAAGTTTCTATAAGATCCCCCCTCAATCTTCTAAATTCCAGCGAGTACAAGCCGAGTCTATCCAATCTTTCCTCATATGAAAGTCCTGACATCCCAGGATCTCGAGAGTGCCGCTCCTTTCCCTCCTAGCTGTTGGCCTCAGAGCCAGCCTCAACGCCCAGGCCCCAGATCGTCAGTCCGGCCTCACCCTGCCCCCAGAGCCGGCCGCCATTGCCCGCAGACGCAGCCCCAGCCTCGGCCTCAGCGCCAAGGCGGCGGATCACCACGGGCCTGGAGCAACAGTAAAATGGAAGTAATCTTACCCATGTCGCCGTTGTCAAAAAAAGATGGCGATCTGAATTCTGTAAAGGCCCCAACTGCGCAGGTGCAGCTGAGGACCCATGGTGTGCCCTTTGTGCCGCCAGTAAAGATGCGCATGGGAACCCTCCCCAACCGTTAATTTTAAGTTTTAAACGTTAACAACTTCTAAAATATACCATTAATCTGAATAAAACATGTTTCATTTACACGACAGGACAATGGTGAGTAAGGTGGGCCAGAATTGTAGCGCTATCGTGTAACGTTTTTGCGCAAATAGAAGTACAATACAAACCTGCAAACAAACAAAATGAAAGTTTTAGTAATATATTATATATATATAGATGCTTGCCCAACTGGGACCCCTTGGGTCACTGTCACATGGGAGGCCTAGTACCCTAACGCAACCCATTCCCCAACGTAATATTCCACCACTCGCCCATTCCCCCAACACAACCCATTCCCCCAACACAATATTCTACCACTCACCCATTCCCCCATATTCCAGCACTCACCCATAGCCCCCAACTGTGCAGGGGTGTATCCCCCAGCACTGCCTCCCCCTCCTTGCGTCGAGGACTTTAAAAAAGAGTTCAGCTAAAAACGTGCCTGGAGGACTGAGTGTTCTTCAGTTGCAACTTTGTTGCAAGCTGGGCCAGCAAGGATTTTAGCTGCTAAATTTGTCTTAAACTTGAATTTCTAAAGTAAAAAATTATCAATAACTTGTGAAATATAATATCAATCTGAACGAAACTTGACCGACCACCACGGGACAATGGTGAGTAAGGTGGTGCAACAATTTTAACGCTATTGTGTATCGTTTTGGTGTAGTTCCAGGATCACATTAAATCACACAGATAGATAGATAGATAGATAGATAGATAGATAGATAGATAGATAGATAGATAGATAGATAGATAGATAGATAGATAGATAGATAGATAGATAGATAGATAGATAGATAGGACAGGCAATTGGTACAAAAACTTTAGTGATAACTTAGTTTTGGCGTAATTTCAGGATCAAAGATAGATAGATAGATAGATAGATAGATAGATAGATAGATAGATAGATAGATAGATAGATAGATAGATAGATAGATAGATAGATAGATAGATAGATAGATAGATAGATAGATAGATAGATAGATGAGTTTCAGTGATATATAGATAGTGTAAATTTGGAAGACTCATTTCAGAGTATTATGTGAAAAATATACATCTTCTAGATGAGCTGGGATGCATCCTCTGTTATGTGACCTGGGGTCATCGGGTGTTTCGGGTCTCACAACATCAGACACCCTCGCCCAGGCGACCCAGCCTGGGTTGATCAGGGCCCAACTTGCGTTCCAGCAGCAACCGCCCATGGATCAGCCATCTTAATAACTACTCTGCAGGGGTTGGGGGACTCTAGTACATGGAGGGACTGGGCTCATGGGGTGACTCCCGGCCAGGCTCCTCCTGCATCTAACCAGGTTCAAGGTCTGTGAGCTGCACCTCTTTCTCCTTCTCCAAGCATTTCATTCACGCCTGATGGATGTTTAGGCCACGATGGTTCATTAGGCCTTTCCATAGCTTTGTTGGGTGTCTTTCTCACGAAAGACACAGACTGGGGTGCAAACCCAGCCTTTCCCGGGTGCCATCTTTCCGTGCCGTCAACTGTCTCTCCAGTAGTCACCAAACTATTCTTGGTTGTCACCCAATCTATTCCAAGGTGCCACTGGCTGAGCCAGACTTCAATGTGAAAAATATACATCTTCTAGATGAGCTGGGACGCATCCTCAGTGATGTGACCTGGGGTCATCGGGTGTTTCGGGTCTCACAACATCAGACACCCTCGCCCAGGCGACCCAGCCGAGGTTGATCAGGCCCCAGCTTGCGTCCCAGCAGGCAAAAGCTTATTTTATAGCCGAGGATAATAACATAGTTAAAGTAAATTGGCTATTATTGGAAAGAGAAATTATCCCAAAGTATTTATGTCCATTTTGCATTTAAACAAGGTGCAGATATATGTAAATAAAAATAAACTGCTTGTGGTGACGTGACATACTGTTTACAATTCATATTCAGAAAATCACATGATCAACATTGAGCAAAGCCAACCATTTAGAAATTCCCCTCTGCTGCTCATTTTATGTCAGTTGTTAAAGTCTAGAACACCGTTGCTACTTAATTAAACAGATTATGACAATTCTTCGTTTGATTTTAGGTTCTGCTCAAGAATAATTTTTCCTTTTAATGACAGAAGTGATCAATATACATTACTACAATTCATGTAAGATACATTTCAATGCTTTCATTAATAAGAGGCTGTTACATTAACATAACAGAGTACAGGTCTGGAAGTGGACATGCTTCAACACAATTTTAATATTTCTCCATAAAGCTGTCTCTAACCTTTTTTGCTTAACTTAGAAAATTTATTTTTCACACTGACACTGCATTTGCTCCCTCCTCATTAATACATGTGATTACCCTTTCAGAGTTTTAAATGCAGAGCTATTTATTTCAAAGCTTATACAACTCCATGAAAAATGTTTCACCTAAAAAAACTATCATTTTCCATTAAGTTCATAGAAATAATATACTCTAGATGTCATAACAACATTTATGGAAAACTTCAGAATACATCAGAGATTCATAAACAGTTTTGTGCATAAATATTTTCTGAATAATATTACCCTCAGGAGTATTTATTCCTGTTCCACTAATGTACGGAACCTTACAATCTTTGGTAAAGTCAAGAAATGCTAAATAAAACAGTGAATGGAGATTAGAAATACTGGTGTTTTATATATCAGTTACACCATCCATCTTCTCATTAGAAGTTCCTTAGGCAGGCATCATTTAAAATAATATTGATTTCACTGATCATGGAGTATAAATACAATAATGCTCAGTTGAACTAGCATTCAGGTCAGATCTGTTCCCTAAACAATAAGCGTTTTCAGAAGTTTCAGCTCTTCTTTTGCAATGATTTCTTAAGATCTTATGATTTATTAATGATTTAGTACTTATTCAATGAATTCCTAAAATATTGAAATTAGTATATGTCATAAAAGTTCATGTAGATTAGGATTTTTCCTTGTCTAATATTGCACCAATCAGTTCAGTAATGAACATACAAAATAAATAATTAGTTGATATGAATTATTTCAACATATTTCCATTTTTTTAAGTTTTATTTCTACCATGCACTGTCTCTGGCAAGTCAAGTCATTGAACATATAACTTTTTTTCATTCAGCATTAATTTACATGGTCATAGTTAACATTCCGTAAAGTTTATTGGAGGATATGTATTTTGTGGATCAAAGCATAAACTGAATAATAATCGCTGTAAATAGATACAAAAAGACCCAGATCTTTCTCTGTTGTTGTCTTCCTTGTACCATCCAAGATGGGTAGGACATTTTGTGCATACTGCATGTCTGAAGAATAAATGATTATTAGGATGGCGATATTTTGTACTAATTTGATACCTGTCATTATATATTTGCATTCATATAAAAGCTTGTATATTCTAAAAAAATCCAATAAATATGATCTGATGTTTTTAAGAACTTGAGAAAGACAGAGAAAGCAATGACTGTCAATGTATCAAATCGGTGCTCAGGAATTGGTATACATCTCCAGCTAAACGTTCCATTATTTTCACATCTTTGACGCACATAATTCAAAACTATTCCTGGCATCAGATTCCACATTTAAAACAGTTACCAAGTGTTGTTTGAAAAAAAAACTTCCATGATGGATTCCTTTGTGATGCTATTTTTATAACTTAGTCCTAACTTTTTTCATCTGTATTATATTTTATGAATAACATAGACAAAATATGGTGGAATTTTATAGTATTCATGCAATCCCATTTTAATACAATACAACAATTTATCAAGAACATTTTAATAATAAGATGGTAAACAGATACCTCTGTTAATGATGCCGCTTTTGACATGATTTCACAATTTGTATGAGATTATCCTAAACACAACTTCCCAATTTGCACATGATATTATGTTGGTGACATGTAATGAAGGTCATGAAATCAAAATGATAAAGAATGAAATATACTCAACAAAAAGAGACACTAAGTGCAGGAGTAATTCCGCGGATCAGACAGCATCTCTGGAGAACGTGGAAAGGTGTTGTTTCGGGTTGGGACCCTTCTTCAGACTGATTGTGGGGGGGAAGTAAAACTGAAAGAGTGGAGAGGCAGGACAAAGCCTGGCTAATAACCTAATACAGGAGGGGGCGGGTTTGATAGGTAGATGGTTGGGCCAAGCCCAGACATGAAAAGACAGAAGGAGTAACATAAAAGGATTGAAGAATTGTAAATAGTGAAGTTAGATCAAGAAATGTAGTGGAAGAGGAGGGGGAGGAGATAACTATGTGCATCCAGGTGGGGCACAAGGGAAAGAGAGGATGAGAAATGAAGGGTGGGTGTGGGGGAGGAAGGGAGATGGAGGTGGTTGTAGTTATCTAAAATTGAAGAATTCAGTGTTCAGACCATTGGGTTGTGAGCTACCCAAGCAGAATATGAGGTGTTGTTCCTCCAATTTGCATGTGGCCTCACTCTGGCAATGACGTTCCGGAACAGAAAGGTCAGTATGTGAATGGGAACAGGACAGAAAGGTATATGAATGGGAACAGGAGCTGAAACGGTTAGCAAATCACTGATCATTTGTGGACCAACGCAAATTTTATCAGCGAATAGACAGGAGGCCACATCGAGAACACTGGACACAGTGGATGGGGTTAGAGGAAGTGCATGGGAACTTTGGTCTCACCTGAAAGGTTTGCTGGGGTCCCTGGATGGAGGTGAGGGAGGAGGTACAGGGACAGGTGCTACATCTATGGCTGGAGGAGAAAGTACTAGGAGAGGGGGTGTTTTGGATGGGAAGGCATATGGGAAGGCATAGTGAACCAAGGTGTTGTGCAGAGAGCAGTCTTTGCGGAAGGCAGAAAGAGGTGGGGGTGAGAATATATGACTCATGGTGGCATCACGATGGTGGCATCACGTCACGGTGGCGCAGCGGTAGAGTTGCTGCCTTACAGCAAATGCAGCGCCAGAGACCCAGGTTCGATCCTGGGTTTGATCCCGATTATGGGTGCTGCCTATACGGAGTTTGTACGTTCTGAGTGGGTTTGTACGTTTGACCTGAGTGGGTTTTCTCCGAGATCTTTGGTTTCCTCCCACATTCCAAAGATGTACAGGTTTGTAGGTTAATTGGCTTGATAAATGTAAAAATTGTCCCTAGTGGGTGTTAATGTGCGGGGATCGCTGGTCGGCGCGGACCCGGTGGGCTGAAGGGCCTGTTTCTGTGCTGTATCTCTAAACTAAACTAAACTAAACTAATGGCAATGTTGGAGGATGTTGTGTTGGATGTAGAGGCTGAAAGGAGAGGACCAGGGTAACTTTACCCTTGTTCTGTTTGGGGGGATGGGGAATGAAAGAAGAGCTACAGGATAGAGTTCTCTCTGCCACGGCCTTCTGGATCTCTTGGTTGCTAACCGTTTTCACTCCTCTTCCCATTCCCATACTGATCTTTCTGTCCTGGGCCACCTCCATTGCCAGAGTCAGGCCACATGGAGAAACAGCACCTCAAATTCATCTTAAGAAACCTACAACCTAATGGTCAGAACATTAAATTCTCCAATTTTAGGTAACAACAAACCCAACCCTACCCCCATTCCTTCCCAACATCTCACCTTTCACCTCACACCTCTCTCACCTGTACCCCACCTGGACACACCTATTTCTCCCCTCCACCTGCCTTCCCCTCTACATTCCTTCCTCTAGATACAGAATTTGCACCATCTCAATCCTTTGGTCTCACATATTCTGTCTTTTCATCTCTGGCTCTTGTCCACCCGCCCCCCCCGCCCCCCCCCCCTCACATGTATCAACCTATTATCTGCCAGGCTGTCTCCTCCCCCAGACACTCAAAATCAGTCTGAAAGGGGCTCTGACCTGAAATGTCACCTATCTATATTTTCCAGAGATGTTGTCTGACCTGTTGAGATACCTCAGCACTTTGTCTTTTCTTTTTGGAAACCAGCATCTGCAGTTCAGTTTTTCAAAATATTCTAGACATTAGATTAAATAATGGAGAGACATTTTAACATAAATAGTTTGAATATTATTAATAGATGAACAAAAGAGACAGGTAGTGGAAGTAAGATCTTGGGATAACCTGAGTTGTATCTGCAATTAAAAAAGAATCGAGACAAAGACGATACTGCCTATCAAAAGGATGGTACTCCTCATAAATGTGCTTTCACATTTCTGGTCAATTTTTAATTGTAAATATATAATTGTTCTTTAATGGGTACAACGGAAATTATTTGATGTAATTGATATTTTTTAATTATTCGAAAAGAGACTAAGATTCGCTGGAAAGTATTTTTCAAATAATTGATCAATAAAATGAGAAAATTAGGATTAAAAAAGCAATTAATGGCAGTAAACATATCACCCAAACTGGAAGGCCCTATTTATGCAACCTTATTTTCCTTGTGAATTCAGCCGCATTATTGTATGCAGTTCTGGTCCCCCGTTTACAATAAGGATGTGGAGGCTTTGGAGAGTGTCCAGAAGAAGTTTACTGGAATGCAGCCTTGACAAGAGTTAATTAGTATAAAGAGAGATTGGGCACATTTGAGTTGTTTTTGGAGAGGAGTGGGAGATTGGGAGGATACCTGATAAAAGTATATAAAATTATGAGAGACATAGATAGAGAGAAATGTCAAGGGCCTGTTTTTAGGGTGGCACAGTGGCGCATGGGTTTTCTCTGGGTGCTCCAGTATCCCCCCACATTTCAATGGCGAGCAGGTTTGTAGATTAATTGGCTTATGTAAATTGTCCCTAGTGTGTAGGACATAGAGTATGAACGATGGTCAGTGTGGATTTGATGGGCCAAAGAGTCTATTCACATGCTGTATCTCTGAACTACACTAAAGACTAGAGGGATTAGCTATAAGATGAGAGAGGTAAAGCTTAAAGGAGATTTTTACACGGGTAGTTGTGGATGCTGGGAACGTGCTGCCAAAGTTGGTGGTGGATGCAGATGTGATCGTAACATTTAAGAAGATATGCAGGACATGTAGGGCTGTGGATCATGTGTAAGCAAAGGAAATTAGTTTAACTTGACATCATGTTTATGGACATTATGGGCCAAAAGGCCTGTTCCTGTGTCATATGTTTCTATGTTCCACATTATAAAATGTGGATATTGTTTACTTGGTTTTGATATTCTTACTTTGTCCAACTAACATAATTCCCTCTGACACATCAGCAGTGAATTCCACTCAACTGTTTGCCTTCTCAATGGAAATGTATTTTCACCCACCAATTTCCTTCTGTTGGAAATCTCTTCAGTATGAAGCCAATCTTTTCACCTATCTTAACTTCTTGCAGTCTTGCCAGATAATGGATTTCAGTTGAATCTGATTTAGTTGATCTTTCCTGCTTTAATCAGCCCTGGTTGTTTTTGTTTGCATTATATTAATAGTCCCTTTGAATTTCTTCACTGAAATCTCCTGACGTTTTTCGAATAGCTTAAGTTATTGTGGAATTGCCATGATTGTTGGAACCTGTCCCAATTACAACGCCATTATCTAAGAAGCAAAACTCCAGAAATAGTTGCACTGCTAACCATTTACAATATCTGCAGTTTTGGTGGGTCATAATGTATTGCTAACATATCGGAACAGACAGTCCACCAGAGACACCAGTGGAAAATGATAGGATTCACATGCAAACCAAGTTTTCTATTTATTCTGCTTATTATTGAGAATGATACATTTCCCAACACATGTCAGCAAAAGGATTATAAAGGGCAGCAATTAAAAAAAAATTAAATGGAACAAAAGCACATGCTGCGAGCAATTACAGCTCAATGTTTTATTTTCTAAACCAAACCAACCCCCTAATAAACCTTGATATAATTCAAGTAAAAGTACGATGAAATGGAGACAATGATAGATATGATTTTCATAACATCTTAGTTTTACAAGCTAAAATTTGATTTTCATAAGGCATGCTGGTATTCAAAGAACAATTTTACTTCTCGATACCTAATAATAATGGCACAGGAGAGAAATTAAAATGGAAAGACTCCATATCCCACCAATCTGGGATTTTAATGCTGTTCATCTTGGTAATGGTTTCCTCCACAAGATCACTGCCCTTATCCAATCTATTCCTTCAAGAGCCAGCTTCCTGCAGACATCTTTTGGTAGAGGCCAATCTGCAGATTTGAAGCCATTCAAGTTTATCTAAATCTGTGCTAGTTGTTGTTTACTATTAGATAAAGCTGAGCAACTAACCAATGGTTGTCATCACTCCAGCATGGGATTGTCATTCTGCCTTGTTAGTCTTCTCCTCTTTGACAGTTCAAATCCCCTTAAGGATTTGATGGACGATGGCAGGGGATGATCAGTATTAAAATATAATTAATGTTAAATAATTTATCTCAATTCTGAAATGTGTTATGTACTTGGCGTAATAATAATACAAAAACCCAGTAATTCTGTAGTATGTATTACATACATAGAATGCTCCCTGCCGAAGAAGAGTACTTTGACCATATAGACAGTGCTGATATTGGATTTTGCCAGGATGACTTGGCTTCAAGCCTCGTCAGAGCGTTGGTCCAAACATTGACCAAAGGGCTGAATTCCATAGTGAGAGTGATTGCTCTTGATGTCAAGGCAGCTTCTGACCAACTGTGGGATCAGAAAACCTTTTTCATACTGAAGTCAGTGAACATAGAGGAGAAATCACTAAAACTCCAAAGACATACAGGTTTGTAGGTTAATTGCCTTGGTATAATTGTAAATTGTCCCTAGAGTGAATAGGATAGTGTTAATGTGCGGGGATTGCTGGTCGGCGCAGACTCGGTGGGCAGAAGGGCCTGTTTCCGCGCTGTATCTCTAAACTAAACTAAACTAAAAGCATGCCAATGGTCAGAGTCACAATAGTGCAACTAGCAGAGTGCATGCCGTGCAGTACCAGAGGTCTGGGTTTAATCCTGGCCTCAGGTGCTGTCTGCATGAAGCTTGCACAGTTTCCTTGTGGCCAATTGAGTTAGCTTTAGATGTTTCATGTTCCTCCCAAATCCCAAAGATATATGAATTGATAGGCCACTGTAAATTGTCCCCAGTGTGTCAGTGAGTGATAGAATTTGAAGCTGTTGATAAAAGTGTTTTGCTGCTGAAGGTCAATGTTTGAGCACAAGAATATCAGGAGTTTCTTTGGTTGATGAATAAAGGCATTGGCTACTTTCTAAGTGGGGATAGGATTCATAAATTGGAAGTGCAAAGGAACTTCGGAGTGCTGGTGCAGGATTCCGAAAAGATTAATTTGCAGGTTGAGTCAGCGGTAAGGAAGGCAAATGCAATGTTAGCATTCAGTTGGAGGGGACTAGAATATAAAAGCAAGGATGTAATGCTTTATCAGGTGCTGATAAGGCCACCTTTGAAATATTGTGGCCAGTGTTTGGGCCTATATCTGAAGAAGAATGTGTTGGCTTTGGAGAGGGTTCAGAGGAGGTATACGAGAATGATCCTGGGGATGATTGGTTAACGTATAAGGAGTATTTGAAGGTTCTGGGTCTGTACTTGTTGAAACCTACCGGATAATGAAAAGCTTAGATAGAGTGGACATAGAAAGGATGTTTCCAGGAATGGAAAAGTCTATCACCAGAGAGCACAACTGCAGAATAAATGGGTGTACATTCAAAATGCAGATGAGGAACCATTTCTTCCGTGACAGGGTGGTAAATCAATGGAATTCACTGCCACAGACAGCTGTGGAGACATTGGGTATTTTTAAGGCAGTGATTGATATGTTCTTGATTAGGAAGGGCATTCCATATTAGAATAGGGTTGAGATGGAAAAATTGAATCACTGAATAGACAATGGGCAGAATGGCCTAATTCTGCTCAAGTCTTAAAGATTATGGTGTTGTTGGCCCAACCTTCAAATGTTTAATCGATGGCCTTTTATCAAATGGTCGAAAAAGGTAGCGTTTGCCAATGATTGCAAAATGTTTCATCCCATTCACAACTCCTCAGCAATGAAGCAGCACATGCCTGCATGCAGCAAGATTTGACTATTGTATACATGAGCTGATCTGTGGAAAGTAACATGTGTTCTACTACAATAGTACCAGATAAAGACCATCTCCATGGAGAGAAAATCTTACATCTTTGGTGTTCAGTGACGTTACTAGCACTGAATCACCCAATATTCTGGGGGTTAACAATAAATCTGAAGCTCAATTAGACCAAGCGAATAAATACCATGAACAGCACAAATAGGTCAGAGGGTGGGCATTCTATGGCAACTAACTCACTTCCTGACATCCAAGGTCTTTCTACCATCTATAAGCCACAAATCTGGAATATGTTGGAATTCTCTCCATCTGAATGGGCGAGTGTAACTCCAATAAAACTCAAGATGCGTGAGACTATACATCCCAAAGTGGCGCACGTACTGAGTATGCACCATCCTAAACATTCATTTCCACTATCACCCCCACTACGTTACCAGTGCATAAAGACTATGAAGTGTACCATCTAGTTATTCATCTAGGCTACACAGACTGTAAACCTGTAACTCTAACACCAAGATCTAAAAGGACCTCAGCACTGTGAAAATACCTTTACCAGAAGAACTGTAATAAAATGGTTTACCACAGCCTTTACATGGACAATGTGGGATAGGCAATAAGTTATGGCTAAAAAATAGATAAATAAAAAGCTGTTGCCATAAACGGAGATACTTAAGTTCCATGGCAGCAAGATTTAGTTAAAATAAAACAATAAATAGGAATAAAGGATTGTTTTCAGGTATGTTGCTAGTAACCAACAGGGTGCCATGAGAATCAGTGCTGGACAATCAACTGTTCACAATTTGTTTACAAAAAGACAGAGAGTAACATATCCTAGTTTGCCTTTGACACAAAGTTTGGAGGGACACCACCACCTATCACAGGGCACCTATACGGCATACATAGTTCAACAGAATGTAACGTCATCAAGAGTGCAATGCATGTAGTAGCCTTCAGGTGGTCAAAGAGATATTGTAAACTAAATGTCCTTTTAACACAGCATAGCCATGACAGTGCTTGAAATACAGTAAATGATTGCTCACTATTAAAACAGTAGATTTATCCTTTACAGGGACTGTTGTAGCGACACCTGGTGGTGACTTTGAGCAGTCAAACCCTCGGATTGGCTGTTCCGGTCACATGGCTGCGGAGGGGCGATATTCACGCGCTTTTTACCAAGTTGTATCATTCTATCGCCACACTTGTGGAAGTAGCATTGTGTTTTTTGGTTGTCTTACCGACCTGAGTTTATCAGTTGTTTTACCGTTACAAAATAAAACCATTTTGTTTTGTAAAACCATTCACTCATTGGCTCGACTCGCCAAACTGTCCCACTTACGCGACCTTTTCAGCGAATGCCAGCATCCGTCATAGGTTGCCGAAAGTTTTCAACATGGTGAAAATTCAGTGGCGACCAGAAAGACGCTATGACTCTGGGTGACTAGGAGACCTCTCACGACCATACAGGCGACCCCTGGCGACATGTCGCAGGTGTGGCAGGGTGTCACCAGGGGGCATGTCGCCAGGGGGGTCACCTGTCTGGTCATGAGAGGTCGCCTGTATGGTCGTGGGAGGTCTCCTGGTCACCCAAAGAGTCATAGCAACTTTCTTGTCACCGTTGAATTTTCAACATGTTGAAAATTTTCGGCGTCCATTGATGGGTGCTGGCAGTCGCCGAAAAGGCCGTGTAAGTGGGACAGGTCCTTTAAGGAATTGTAGATGGAAATACATTACTGCCTAAAATTGAATAATACACTACAAACCCATATTTGGCAATAAATAAAGGGGGAATTTATCATCTATCTTATTTAAAATTCATAAATGTTAAAGATACACTATTCTCATTATAGAAATAATGAAACTCTACCTTTTATAGATTTATGGAAATTTGAAATATTGCAAATATTACATCAACAAATAGAATATCCTTGTAACATATTTTCCAGCTGATGTATAACTCAACACATTTTGTAAAAGTAAAATAATTGTTCTGTAAACCTTCATTTTGCAGCTGGCTTATACGGATTGAGTGCTGGTTGCCAAGATAAATCTTTACACACTACATCAATAATCCAAATACATATTGCCGATTGAGATTTCAGTTCAAAATCATCTGTGCTGTTTCATGTGTGCTGTTTTAATTTTTTACATAAACATACACATACATTGAATTTTGGTGAATATTTCTCCATCCTTACTCTTATTAAATTTAATTCTAGTCCAGTAGTTGTATAGTGTTCAGGTTACGGGATTAACAATCTGGTCTAATAATTCAGATGTTTAAAAACAGGTTTTAGTAATTGTGATCAGGAAATTACAGGATTGTCCTTAACACCCCAACAATTTGATTTCATGTTCATCAGTGGAGGGTATCTGTTCCTCATGCCTGGCCAGGCCTTTATGTGACTCTAGACCTGCAGCAATATGGCTGCAGTCTTAGGTGCTTCTTGAAATGGCCCGACAGAGTTGTTTTAAAACCAGAAAGTTAAAACAGAAAAAGGAACTCCATTCAGAATATTTGACATTGACCTCAGCATGAATGCAAAGTCCTACTCACAGATAGTTGAGGAATGGTGTTAACATTGAGAGAGCTTTCCCATATAATAATCAAGCAACATCCTGACATAGTCATACTCATAGAATCAGTATTATGGGATCATAGTTGGCAAACCCCTCCAAGATAATCCCCCAGTCTGTCCTGTCCCATCACAGGGATGAACCCAGCAGACATGGTAACACACTGTATAGACAGGAGGGCCGAGCCTGGATAGCTCAATTATAATTCCAGAGCCTATGAAGTCTCAGAGTCACAGGTTAATCACTGGCAGGAAGACTTCTTCACAATTATCTCATACTGTTCTTCCTCAGGAATCATTGCTCACTAACCTGCAAAAATGGTTTTCAAAAACTACAGCAGGATCATGATCAGTTGGGCAAGTGGGCCGAGGAATGGTTAATGGAGTTTTAATGCAGATAGGTACAAGGAGTTGCATTTTGGAGTCAAACCATGGCAGAACCTATTTCCCTGTGATGCCACTTTCAACAAACTATGTACCTGTACTCCTTGATCCCTCTGCTCTACAACACTCCCCAGAGCCCTACCATTAATTGTATAGGTTCTGCCCATGTTAGTGCTCCCAACATGCAACACGTCACATTTCTCTGTACTAAATTCCCAGCCATTCCTCAGCCCACTTTCCCAACCGATCAAGATAATGCTGCAATTTTTTACAACTATCTTCACTATCTACAATTGCACACAGCTTTGGGTCATCTGCATGGCGTGCTAACCATGCCATGAACGTTTTCATTCAAATCATTGAAAAAACCACAAACAACAATGGGCCCAGCAACGAACCCTGAGGCATACCACTGGTCACAGGCCTCCAGTCCGAAGAGCAACCTTTCACCATCACCCTTCGTTTCATTCCACAAAGCCAATTTTCTATCCATTCAGCTATATTTCCTTGAATCCCATGGGATTGAACCTTTCAGAGCAGTATACCATGGGGAACCGTGTGGAATGCCTTATTGAAATCCTTGTTTACAACGTCTACAGTTCTGGCTTCTTCGACCTTTGTGGTCACATCCTCAAAAAACTCAATCTGATTTGTGAGCCCTTCTTGAATAGAGTAATATTTGCCTCCAGGGCTCCAGTCTTCTGACACCTGGTCTGCATTTAATGATGATGCATAAATCTGAGCAAGGGCTCCTGCAATTTCTGCTCTTGCTTCCCACAGTGTACTCAGACATATCTGATCAGGCCCGAGAGATTTGTCTATCTTCAAATGCGTCAGGACCTTCAGCACCTCTGTGTTTGTAATGCTGACTGCTCTGATATTTCCAGTGACTACCCCAAGTTCCTCCTGTCTTTCTCCACAATAAAAACAGAGGAGAAATACTCGTTGAGGACCTTGCCCATCTTCTGTGGCTCCACACAGAGTTGACTGTTTGGATTTCGGAGGGGTCCCACTCTCTCAGTGGTTACCCTTTCTCCATCTATGTTCTTATAAACTCTCTTGGGATTATCCTTAATGCTATCTGCCAGACCGAACTCCTATCCTATTTTTGCCCTTGTGATTTCCTTTTTTAGCATACTCCTTAGTTCCCGAAACTCCTCCAGGGAAACACTTGATCCCAGCTGCCTATACCTGTCCCATGCCTCCTTCTTACTCTTGACCAAAGCCTCAACTTCCCTCGTCATCCATGTTTCCTTACCTTTGCCTGCCTTACCCTTCACTCCATCAGAGACATGCCCTGAATTCTTGTCAGTACACTTATAAAAACATGCCACTTTCCTGACGCTCTTTTTCCATCAACCAACATACTCCAATCAACTTGAGCGAGTTCCTGTCTCATACCGTCAAAGTTGGCCTTGCCCTGATTTAGCATTGTCCCTGACAGAACTATTGGTCGCACTGCTGTGGCCATTCAAGTGGTTTGCAAGCAGTAAACAGGAAATCCCACATATGGACTATCCTAATGGTCTTCTCATAACTCGTGTGGCTGAGGCCTTTGCATCTCTTTTTTTAAACCAATCTTAATGATCAGAAACATTCAGAAAATGTGAGATTCATGTTCAGAATGAAAAAGGAGAAAATATCACTAACAATTTGTTTAAATATCATTTAAAACCACAATCAACGTAAATTAATTCAAACAGTAATATTATTTAAAATATCATTAAAAATGCACTACCCAATTCCCACTTTAGTAAAGATCAACAGCTCTAATGTGTTGAAAGCAACTGCAGATGCTGGTTTACACCAAAGATAGACACAAAAGGTCTGAAGAAGGATCTGATCCCGGAACATCACCCATTCCTTCTCTCCAGAGATGCTGCCTGTCTCGCTGAGTTACTCCAGCATTTTGTGTCTATCTTAGCTATTATGTGTTTCTGGATTCAGTAATGAGTCTGAGGAGAAAGTGGGAAATGTACTTGTGTCTATCTCTCACTATGTTGCCAAATTCTGTGCTGTCGTGTGCAGGAAAGGATGATTGTAATATGCTGACATATATACCTTAAGGTGGTTGATACTTCTGTATGGAGCTGCCAGTGAGTAGTCATCAACATCCAACATTACCAATTGGTGATAAGGGTGGTATCACATCCAATTTATTGTTTGGGATTGTTGAAGGACAATTACCTTAATTTGGCTCTCATTTGGAAAGTTACAGATGACAGAGGTTATGGGGAGAAGGCATGAGAATGGGGTTAGGAGGGAGAGATAGATCAGCCATGATTGAGTGGCGGAGTAGGCTTGAAGGGCCGGATGGCCTAATCCTGCTCCTATTCCTTATGACTTTATGACCTGTATGTACCCAAATTGATTTTTTTTTTGGTGTCTACCAGCAGTCATTTTAATTAAAACAAACTCGTTGGTCTCACTGCTGTGGCCATTTCAAGTGATCTGAAAACCATGTGGTGTCAAGTTTGACTGCATATATCACTGATCGGCCCATGTGAAGCATGGGCTGAGTCTACATTATCCAGCCAATGCTCTTAACATACAATATATATTTACACAAAAGAGATAGTTTATTTGGAAGGCAAAGCACTTAACCTATTTGAATGCAGAATCTTCATGCTTGTGCAAACACCCATTTGTGTTCCTATTTGGGTTATTATTTATTTGTTACAGTGCCTCTCATGATGCTGTTTTCACAGGGTATCATAACATGTCCACATAAATATACAGTGAACATATTATCAATGCATATCGATGTCCACTGGTCTTTGCAGAATTATATAGACATGTTATGGTCTATTGAAAATAGTCTTTCTGTGCTTTCTATGCTTTAAATAAAATCTACTTTAAGAGCATTTGATAGTGATTATTGTTTAAATTACCATTTCAGATAATTGTTTGGAAAATTTAAGCATTTTATCATATTATCATGTGATAATTATTCTGTTCAATGGAGTGATAATTGCATAAGTGAAAAAATAAACCCAATACACAGGAAAGTTGTTATTTCACAGTTGATAGCAACAGTGTGTATTCTCTGGAATTCAGAGAAAGCCGATCTATTTTATTTCCACAGATTATTTATCTCATACGTAATTTTTAATCAAAAGCAGTAATTTCTGGTATTCTTTCACACCTGGGAAAGATTATGATAACTTGTTCCTGATTTAACCAAAGTTTATGTGGAGAAACCTTTCAAAGAGTGCCCAATAAATATTACAAGTATAGTAAATTATTTCTAATATAAATTACAAGGCATGATTAATAAGTTTGCAGATGACACTAAAGTGGATGGTATTGTAGATAGCGAAGATGGTTAACAAAAATGATCTTGATGGGCTGAGTAGGTTGGCTGAGGAATAGTTAATTGAGTTTAATGTAGATAGATACATAGATACTTAGAAAATAGATACAGGAATTGGCCCTTCGAGCCAGCATTGCCATTTAATGTGATCATGGCTGATCATCCACAATCAGTACCTCGTTTCTGCCTGCTCCCCATATCCCTTGATTCCGCTCGCCCTAAGAGCTCTTTCTAACTCTTTTGAGTGAATCGGCCTCCACTGCCTTCCGAGGCAGAGAATTCCGCAAATTCACAACTCTCTGGGTGAAAATGTTTTTCCTCATCTCAGTTCTAAATAGCCTACCCCTTCTTGTTAAACTGTGGCCCCTGGTTCTGGACTCCCCCAACATCGGGAACAAGTTTCCTGCATCTAGCGTGTCTAATCCCTTAATAATTTTATGGTTCTTTAAGATCCCCTCTCATACTTCTGAATTCCAGTGAATACAAGCCCAGTCGTTCCATTCTTTCATCATATGACAGTCCCGCCATCCTGGGAATTAACCTTGTGAACCTACGCTGCACTCCCTCAATAGCAAGAATGCCCTTCCTCAAATTAGGAGACCAAAACTGCACACAATGTGCCAGGTGTGACTCACCTGTACAACTGCAGAAGGACCTCTTTGCTCCTATACTCAAATCCTCTTGTTATAAAGGATAACATGCCATTAGCTTTCTTCACTGCCTGCTGTACCTGCATGCCTACTTTCAGTGACTGATGTACAAGGACATTTGGGTCTCATTGCATTTCCCGTTTTTCTAATCTGACACCATTCAGATAATAATCTGCCTTCTTGTTCTTGCCACCAAAGTGGATAACCTCACATTTTTCCACATTATACTGTATCTGCCATGCATCTGCCCACTCACCCAACCTATCCAAGTCACCCTGCACCTTCATAGCATCTTCTTCACAGTTCACACTGCCACTCAGCTTTGTGTCAGCTGCAAATTTGCTAATGTTACTTTTAATTCCCCACCAACAGAGCTACGCCACCCCCTCTGCCCACCCGTCTGTCTTTTCGATAGGACGACACTGAATATTCAGTTCCCAGCTCCGATCCTCTTGCAGCCATGTCTCTAATTCCCACAACATCATACCTACCAATCTCTAACTGAGCCCCTAGTTCATTTACTTTATTTCTTATACTTCGCACATTCATACATAACACTTTTAATTTGGTATTCACCTCCCTTCTCACACCGGTTCCTATTTCACCTGACCTTACTCTCTTATCCCTTCTTGAAATTTCCGTCCCATTAATTTGGGTGTCTTTCGTAACTTTTCCTGTACGCTCTTTCACTTTAACTATATCCTTCTGCTACCAATTTGTCTACCCCTCTCCCCTTGGTTTAAATCCACCCGTGTAGCACTAGCAGACCTGCCTGGCAGAATCTTGGTCCCCCTTCAGTTAAGGCGCAACCCGTCCCTTTTGTACAGGTCACACGTACCCCAGAAGAGATCCGAGTGGTCTATAAATCTAAATCCCTGCCCCCTGCACCAGTCCCTCAGCCACACATTCAGATCCCCTATCTCCCTGTTCCTGCCTTGGTGTAACAGTGTCTTTGCAGTGACTGATGTACAAGGACCCCAGATCCCGTTGTACTTCCCCTTTTCCCAACTTGACACCATTTAGATAGTAATCAACATTCCTGTTTTTGTTACCAAAGTGGATAACCTCACATTTATCCGCATTAAACTTCATCTGCCATGCATCTGCCCACTCCCCCAACCTATCCAGTCACCCTGCATTCTCATAGCATCCTCCTCACAGTTCACACTGCCACCCTGCTTTGTGTCATCTCCAAATTTGCTAATGTTACTTTGAATCCCTTCATCCAAATCATTGATGTATATTGTAAATAGCTGCGGTCCCAGCACCGAGCCTTTCGGTACCCCACTAGTCACTGCCTGCCATTCTGAAAGGGATCCGTTAATCCCTACTCTTTGTTTCCTGTCTGCCAACCACTTCTCTATCCATGTCAGCACTTTACCCCCAATACCATGTGCCCTAATTTTGCCCACTAATCTCCCATGTGGGTCCTTATCGAATGCTTTCTGAAAGTCCAGGTACACTACATCCACTGGCTCTCCCTTGTTCATCCCTTTTTCCTAGTTACATCTTCAAAAAATTCCAGAAGATTAGTCAAGCATGATATCACCTTCGTAAATCCATGCTGACTCGGACCGATCCTGTTACTGCTATCCAAATGTTCGGCTATCTCATCTTTTATAATTGACACCAGCATCTTCCCCAACACCGATGTCAGGCTAACTGGTCTATAATTCCCTGTTTTCTGTCTCCCACCTTTCCTAAAAAGTGGGATAACATTAGCTACCCTCCAAACCACAGGAACTGATCCTGACTCTATAGAACATTGGAAAATTATCACCCATGCATCCACGATTTCTAGAGCCACTTCCTTAAGTACCCTGGGATGCAGACCATCAGGCCCTGGGGATTTATCAGCCTTCAGTCCCATCAGTCTATCCAACACCATTTCCTGTCTAATGTGGATTTCCTTCAGTTCCTCTGTCACCCCAGATCCTCGGGCCACTACTATATCAGGAAGATTGTTTGTGTCCTCCTTAGTGAAGACGGATCCAAAGCTGCTGCTACATTTCTCTGACACGGTCCTTCAGGACCTGCACCTGGACACAGTTTCCACAGGTGTAGTTGTCAGCAGCACCAGCGGTGTCCCTGACTTCCCACATCCTGCAAGAGTCGCACTGCAGCAACCTGCCTGCCATTATTTCAGTAGGCAAATCCCAATTGGTTGTGCCTCTCAACTTCTCCACCTTTGAGCGTAGTCTCCTCGCCGAAGACTCTCGAGCCAAAGACTTGCACTTTACTCACCAAGGCACTTCACCTCAACAAGGCCACTCCGCTACAGCTGCACTTATTTTAATCTGCTACCTAATCAACTACTTTAGTGCTAATTTGGCGCTCTTTTTAAATCTTCGTTCCCTCTGATTCACCTTCTTTCAGCCAATACTCGATCTCGCTGCTTCTAGCCGCTGCATCTCTCGACCTTCATGGTAAGGGTGAGGTGTTGCATTTAGGGAAGTCTAACCAAGGAAGGACCTGCACAGTGAATGGCAGGGCTCTGGGGTGTGTTGCAGAACAGAGAGATATGGGATTACAGGCAAATACTTCCTTGAAAGTGACATCACAGGTTGATAAGGTTAAAAGCCTTACTAAAATGGATGTATATAACATCACCATACCATCATCAATCTCCTTTGTCATGCCTTGAAAAACTAAATCAAGTTAGTAAATACCTGCCATGTACAAAGCCATGCTGGCTATCCCTAATTCTCTTCCAAATGGGAGTAAATCCAATCTCAAAGCTTCCCAACCACTCACATGAGGCTCACCGACTTATTGTTCCCTAAATTCTCTCTACTTCCCTTCTTAAACAAAGGACAAACATTAACCACACTCCAGTCTTCTGGGACATCATCTATGGCTAAAGAAGAAACAAAGATCCTTATCAAGGCCCCTGAAATCTCCTCTCTTGCCTTCCTCAATAACCCGGGAAAGATCCCTTCAGGCTCTTGAAACCTAGCCACATTTATGCTCTTCAAGAGTATCAACACCACCTCCTTCTTGATCTCAAACTGCATATCCTGTTTGTATTATCCACACTAATCTCGCTATCCCCCAAGTCTTTCTCCATGAATACAAATGCAAAGTATTCATTGAGCACCTCACCTACATACTCCGACTCCAAGCATTGATACCATCTTTTAACATTGAGTTAAATCTGATTTGCCAATGACATGTAATGGCCCCTTTCAATCCTTCTAATCGCCCACTTGAGTTCTTTCCTACTCGTTTTATATTTCTTATAAGCCAAATCTGATATGCTTTCTTAAACCTGACATGTGCTTCCTTTTTCTTCCTGACCAAGTTTACAATTTCCATGATCCCCTTACCTTGCCGTACTGAATCATGATGATCCTGCACTTTGATCTGCTGGCCTTTAAACAACTCCCACATGTTAGTTGTGGACTTACCCAATACCAAATGCCCTATAAATAAACATTCTGTGATTCATATATTGTGTGACAATTGCCGTGTTTTATTTTAATTCTCATTTATTTATGTCAATTGCTTAATAATATTGAATTGAATTATACAAGTTAATAATTGTCACTAATTTTAATAATTTGCTTTTAGTCACTGTGCTCTGAAATTAAACAACGTCGGCGTGGCATAATTTCTGTACTGCACTTATGCCAACGTCTCCTCGATGACACAGATTCTAGCTGTTTGGAAGCTGATCGTCAGTCAATGAAGCTTGTTATTGTGAACCTGGAGAGAAGGTGGGAAGCCATAATAATGCAAACTGTCCAGTGGCAGAATAGACTACAAAAGCAACTAGGAAAAGAAAAGGTAAGATTTCTATACATGATGCCTCTAACATGGAATATCATAAAATCTAGAAATTTGGTGTTCCTAAGTGTATTTGAATATCAAAGATATTCACATGCATTTGATTAATCTGACCAATTTGACGGTTTGCAAGACGATGGACAGGGTTTGATCAGCTGAAACTGCAATCCAAAGGGTGGAGTCCGCCATTTGCAACTCCTTTCACCACTCTGCCAATCAGTTGGAAATCAGCTGCCCAGTGGAAGACTGCATGGCTGGCCTGCTGAAAGAAAGGGACACTGGCTGGCCTCTGTAAACTCTGGTAGATTACCAGTTAGAGGAAGATCCAATTCACAACCCCTCCAACTCCTATTGTATCTATTTTGAGATCTAGTCAGTTTTTCTCTTTGGTAAATGCAGCCAGTATGATTTTGAATGCACTTGCCTCTCAGGGTTTACTCCATGTTTTTCAACCTTTGGTTTGAAAATGTTGCTAAATGAATATTTCAAATTAGTTAAGGTTTGTTACAGTTCTTCGCTGAGGCTGAAATTCCCTGAAAACATAGTATTTTTTAAAAACATTAATAATGTGAATCTATAAAATAAGTAATTTTAAAAGGTGACAATTCATCACATAATGATGGGTTAACGCCACTTTTGCATGGATATATTAATGACAGATTATAATTTCTGTCAAACACATGTTCCAATTATTCTCCTTTAAATGTGTTTGGCAATGATAATAATTAACTTATCCAACAACTCTTTTTCCAACATTTCTAACAACCAAAAGTAGAAAGATATTTAAATCAGGTGCACTAATAACAATCACAAAATGAAATCCATATTTAATATCAAATTTTATTATAACAGCATATCGTTGTTGAAACAAAAAAGAGTGTTAAAGTAGTTACACTGGTTACATTAATTATTATTCGATTTCTATAGAATGCAACATCAGCATGATAATTTTGGAAGAAAATAATGGTTTATTTGATTAAACTGATTGATTGAACTAACAGTCGTGGCTTTTATCATGTAATAACAAACAAAGCTAGTCATTAGTGTTTCCTTTATCAGCATGCAGATAATAAAATTCAATCTAATAAAAATCCATCACAGTAGATGTTCAACATACCTAAGCAAGTGCTAGATTTGCCGTTGTATTAGATTTACAATCATTGCATGGTCATTATGACAGACCTTTTTGTCATGAATAAAGTGAGAAATAAAATAATCTGTTAAACCGTTTCCATAACCAGACCTTAATTCTTTATGCATATTAATTTCAAAAGATTAGATTTGTATTGTAACCTTTCAGTTTGAAATCTATATTTAATGAAAATTAGTTAATAGCATTTGTGGTAATTTAAGCATTAATTTAAATGTAATATCAAACCTATAATATGATATAAAATAAACTCTCATAGTTGCAAAATAAATACACATGTTACTATGTTGCATTTCTACAATATGATCCAATCGCAAATAGGTTGAAATTATTCTTTGCAATGTTAACATTCATGCACATTTAGAAATTGATATGAATTTTGCTTAGCTGCTATTTTCATCATGATATCATCTATTTTAAAGTAAATAAGTAATTGTCTTTGTTATACATGAACTACTAATATCGCGATTTCAAGGTATCATTAGTTTAAATGGAGTCACGGTAATTATATTATTGTTAATCTTGCATTTGAATTGTAATAGTAAGTACAGATAATTATTCAATTAAACATGCGTAAATTTTATTTTGCTCTCCATCACATTTCTTGGAAAATAAGTAATAGCAGCTTGAAAGGTGATGAGACAACCACCTGATAGGATGTTCAACCAGGTCTCCAGATTAAGGAATGGAATGGAATGTTTCTTGTCAAGGCATGAGTTATTCCACATACTTGAGGTTCAGCCTCAGCTCAATTTACAAAGAGAGGTTCTGCAGGAATATTGCAGTTATATATTCTGGAAGTCAAAGGGGATTATGTCTGTTTTTCAAATGTAAACCAGGCACAAATAATTCTCATTTATTCCATGGCCAACCTGTGACCAATTTTGTGCTAAATTTGATGGGGTGTTTTGTAGGTTGCCAATACTGGTCCTCAATAAAAGGGTGGTACTTTGTTGTAAATAAAGAGAAACTAGTTCCACAGGTTTTTTCAGAAATTAAATAATTTGCAAAAGCAAAGGGCATGTTTTCATCTGATATAAGGTTAACCATTGGAAAGTATTTTGCTTCTGTTGTCCATTGTCTAGTGCATTTGTTACATGTGAAGTGTCGATGAAGTTAAGTGTCGAGGAAGGAAGGTTCGTTTGCATGATGGCCTGGGCAACATCCACAATTGTCTCAATTTCTTGCAGTCTTTGATGGAGCTGTTCCCAAACCAAGTTATGATGCATCTGGATAAAATGCTTTCTACGGTGCATCTGTGGACTTTGGTGAGAGTGGTAGGAACATGCCGAACTTCCTAAGCTTTTATTTGGCACCAGGATGATAATAGTCTTCTTGAAGCAGTTAGGCACCTCTGAACGGAGTAAGGAGAGATTAAAGATATCCATGAACATTCCCGTTAGTTGGTCCATCCAGTTCCTAAGGGCGCAGGCAGGCACTCAGTCTGGATGGCCAATCTAACTTCTGAAACCGTGACCCTGGGAAAAGGAACACTCGGGTCTGACGGGACAGATGTCATCGCCCCGTTGGCCTACTGCTCAAAGCGAGTATAGAATGCATTAAATTCATCAGATAGGACCACACTATCACCAGCAATGTTGCCTGACTTCGCTTTGCAGCCTGTTATAGTATCCAGACCTTGCCACAGTCTTCGGCTGTCCAAATGATTACACTGGGACTCAACTTTGTCCCAATATTTTCTCTTGACATTTTTTTATGGCTTTGCAAAGATCATAGCTTGCTTTCTTCTCCCACTTGGGATCATTTGACTTGTATGCAGCAGTCTTGGCCTTCACCTGGGAATGTACCTCATGGTTCATCCATGGTTTCTGGTTGGAGAACACTCGGATTGTCTTCAGCACACACTCCTCTACGCACTTGCTGATGAAGTCAGTCACGGCAGTGGTGTGCTCATTCAGGTCAGCTGCAGAATACCTGAATATGGTCCAGTCCACTGATTCAAAGCAGTCATGTAGGATATCATACATGTCCGCAAATCAGCACGGAACAGGTTTCTGCACTGCATCCTCCTGTTTCTGTTTTTGTTTATAGTCATGGAATAGAAGCACAGCTAGATGGTCAGATTTCCTAAAATGTGGCTGAGGAATGAAGCAGTGAGTGTTTTTTATTGATGTGTAGCAGTGGTCGAGGGTGTACTGCCCTGGTGGAACAAGAGACATGCTGATAGTGCTTTGGTAGTACGCTATTGATGTTGATGGTTACTTCAACATTTTGGGTGCAGGCAAGTGGCTCCATAGAATTACTATTTACAGTGGGAGCTCAACTGACAAGAAGACATTTGAGTATTCAGATACCTTTCTTGGGAATCCAGCTTCCCAAAGCACCCTTCTTTTAGCACTGCACTGAGAGATAGCCTTGTCTGCAGAAAATTGTGTTTATTCAAGCAGCTATCTTGTCTTAGATTTAAGGTTGTTTCTCAGTTGTATTAACTGGTTACTACTCCCACCACTGATTTAAATTGGCGTTCAACTCCTAGCAGCCTCAAGGATTTTATGATCCTTGCAATCGCAAAAGGTTAGAGTGGCTGCAAGACTAGCACAGGAGTGGGCTTAGGCATTGGGCCAGATCAGGAACAAGAGTGTTTATGACATAAATCTCACAGCTTTCAGTGAAATGGTATCAGGTGTATATATATATATATATATATATATATATATATATATAAAATCATATATCATATCTATCTATCATATCTATCTATCTATCTATCTATCTATCTATCTATCTATCTATCTATCTATCTATCTATCTATCTATCTATCTATCTATCTATCTATCTATCTATCTATTTTTAAAACTCTGTGAGTGTGTCGGTGGTGTGTGTTTGTGGGTGTATGTCACATTCCATTTTTTTTCCGATAAGATTTTTGGCGTTTGATTCCATGGTCCACCAAAACCAGACACGAAAACTCCGCCATTTTTTCCACTTCGCTAGCGATTTCGCTTTTATATTCACAGATTCACTCCTCATTACATATAGACATTTTTATGTACACATTATTTAATAAAATCCTCCACCCCCCCACACTCACTCATTTTAAAATCAAAACGGGACCTCACGAACTGCTTATGTCACAATCCCACATGCCAACCAATCCCAAGCCGCTACTCTCTCTTCATTTGGCAGCCCGGATCCTCCCCCCCCTCCTCCAACTACGCTCGCGCAGCACCTCCCACAGCTGGAATCGACCGCCTGCTCAAAAATCCCCCGTTCTCTAAATGCTCTGCCGATCAGGAGAAGGAATAAGGCATAAGTTCCGCTGAACTCACAGCTGGCGCAGCTCGCGAAGCCCCACCCGCCTGCACGCCCCTCCCGTCCTCTGCGCGAGAGTCACAAGCAAGATCTTTGGTCACAAGCCCACAGCTCCACTCTCAAGCCGGCGTGCTCTGCAGATCGGGAGAAGAAATAAGGTGACAGGCGGCTGGGCTAAAGGCCTGATCCTGGGGTGGTGAAGAGGGGGAGTCGGGGGATTGAGGGAGAGGAGGTAGGGAGGGAGAGGGGGGAATGGGGGAGGTGAGGAGGGAGAGTGTGGGAATAGAGGGAGAGGAGTAGGGGTGATAGGGAGTGGGGAATAGATGGACTTCCCCCACTCGTCTCTCCCTCCCTCCCCACTCTTCCCCCTCTCTCCCCCTATCCCTCTCACCCTCTCTCCTCTACCCCATCTCCTCCTCCCTCCCCACTCTTCCCCCTCTCTCCCCTAACCCTCTCACCCTCTCTCCTCTACCCCATCTCCTCCTCCCTCCCCACTCTTCCTCCTCTCTCCCCCTCTCTCCCCAACCCCATCCCCTCCCCACTCTCCCTCCCCCCCACCTCCCCCTCCCCCCCCCCTCTCCCCCCTCTGCCCTTCCCCCCCCTTCCCCCCCCCTCAGCCCCCCCTCTCTCTCCTCCCATCTCTCTCCTCCCATCTCTCTCTCAACGGGTCTGCACTTGGTCTAGTATACTTTTAAAACTGTGTGTGTGTGTGTGTGTGCGTGTGTGTGCGTGTGTGTGTGTTTATTTGTGGGTGTATGTCTGATTTGATTTTCAAATGAGATTTTTGGCCTTTGATTCCTTGGTCCACGCAAAAACGCAGACATTTTTACAATTTCGGTAGGGATTTAACTTATGAGTTTAGAAATCCACTCCTCTCTAGATTTCGTCAATTATTTCCCCAGATTTTGAATAAAATTGTTCACAAAACATCAATAAAATTAGAAATCGAACTGCTGCATGAGCCAAGTGCCACATCACAGATGTCCAATCACAATGGATCTCATTTACATATATGACATCACAATGGGACAGGTGAGGGAGATTGGAACCTTCACGTGTACCCACTAAAATCAAACTTCTGCATGAGTCACAGCACCATCTCGGAGATCGCTCCCTCTCCCTCCCGCCCTTTCACAATGCCTGTGCACCTGGCCCAACTGGCCCTGCCCAACCCCCAGCCTGTCTGCTGGCCCAGCCCCGCCCCCTCAGCTGCCAGGTTGTAGATTCCATTGGTTTTCATTGAATTTAATTTAATTATTTGTCACGCACGTTTCATTTCCAGAACATTCTGAACGCGTGACGCATGGTTGCATTTTGCTCTCTCTGTCTCTCCCCCTCTCTCTCTCTCCTCCACTCTCTCTCTCCCCCATCTCTCTCTCTCCCCATCTCTCTCTCCCCTCTCTCTCTCTCTCTCTCTCTCTCTCTCTCTCTCTCTCTCCCCTCTCTCTCTCTCCCCCCCCCTCTCTCTCCCCCTTTCCTCTCCCCCGCAACCACACTTTGGGGGAACAGACCCAACACATCTGCACTTGGTCTAGTATCTATTAAAACTGTGTGTGTATATCATTTTGTCTTTGAAAGGTTCTTCTGCAGTTGTATAGGGCTCTGGTGAGACCACATCTGGAGTATTGTGTACAGTTTTGGTCTCCTACTTTGAGGAAGGACATCCTTGGGATTGAGGCAGTGCAGCGTAGGTTCACGAGATTGATCCCTGGGATGGCGGGACTGTCATATGAGCAAAGATTGACAAGACTAGGCTTGTATTCACTGGAAGGATGAGGGGCGATCTTATAGAAACATATAAAGTTATAAAAGGACTGGACAAGCTAGATGCAGAAAAAATGTTCCCAATGTTGGGTGAGTCCAGATCCAGGGGCCACAGTCTTAGAATTCCCTGCCACAGAGGGCAGTGGAGGCCAGATCACTGGATGGATTTAAGAGAGAGTTGGATAGAGCTCTAGGGGCTAGTGGAGTCAAGGGATATGAGGAGAAGGCAGGCATGGGTTATTGATAACGGACGATCAGTCATGATCACAATGAATGGCGGTGCTGGCTCGAAGGGCCGAATGCCTCCCCCTGCACCTATTTTCTATGTTTCTATGAAACGTATTTTCTTGAAAACCAGACGCAAATATGATTTTTACATATTTCAGCAGGGATTTAACTTATGTTTTCAGAAATCAACTCCTCACTAGATTTTGGTCAATTATTTCTCCAAATTTTGAATAAACTTTTTCACAAAACATAAAAATAATTTAAAATCAAACTGCTGCATGAGTCACAGTGCCACCTCACAGATCCAATCACAATGGATCTCATTTACATATATGATATCACAATGGGACAGGGGTGGGAGATTGTAACCTTCACGTAGTCCCACTAAAATCAAACTGCTGCATGAGTCACAGTGCAATCTCACAGATGTACAATCACAATGGATCTCATTTACATATGCCATCACAATGGGACAGGTGTGTGAGATTGCAACCTTCACATCGTCCCACTAAAATCAAACTGCTGCATGAGTCACAGTGCTATCTGACAGATGTACAATCGTATCACAATGAGACAAGGGGTGGGAGATCTCTCCCTTTCCCTAACATTTAAAAAAATATTAAGGTTGCCCAGCTGCTGACCTCACAATGCCTTTGCACCTGGCCCAACTGCCTCCAGGCCCGGTCCGGCCTTACCCCCCCCCCCCCCCAGCCTGGCTGCTGGCCCCGCCCGGCCCCTTCTGGCCCCGCCCACTGACCTCACAATGCCTTTGCACCTGGCCCAACTGCCTCATTGCCCCGCCGGCCCTGCGCTCTCCCACCCTCTCTCTCCCCCTCCCTCTCTCTCTCCCCTTCCCTCTCTCTCTCTCTCTCCCTTTCTCTCCCCCAAACCCTGCCCCCCCTACCCCACCCTCCCTTCCCTTCCCCCCTCTCCCCCTGTCTCCTCCCCTCTCTCTCCTTCCATCTCTCTGACCCATCTCCCCCACCCTCCCCCTCCTCCTCCCCTCAACCCCCGCTCCCTCTGTCTCTTGCCCTTCTGTCTCTGCCCCTTTCTCTGTCTCACCCCATTTTCTCTCTGCCCCACCCTCCCTCCCCCTCCCCCTCCCTCCCCCCCTCCCCCTTCACTTCCCCCTCTCTCCCCCTCTCTCCCCTTCCATCTCTCTCGCCCCTCCTCCCCCACCATCCCCCCTCACCCACCCTCCCCCTCCTCCTCCCCTCCACCCCCCTCTCCCTCTGTCTCTTGCCCTTCTGTCTCTGCCCCTTTCTCTCTGTCTCACCCCATTCTCTCTCTGCCCTCACTCTCTACCCCCCCCCCTCTCTAGACGCGTCTGCCAGTTTGAGGCTATGCGTCAGTAGGTATGGCGGTTATGGGGTAAAAGGATCAAATTAATAATAATATTTCAAGGGGGGTAGTTAGCATGTGTGCGGGGGATAGTTAGTGTGTGTGATGCCGCATGCCGCCCCCCCCAGCCCCCCCCCCCCCCGCAACCACACGTTGGGATCTAGTATATTTATAAAACTCTGATCTTGGATGTGTATTTATTTGTGTGATGTTCGTGTGTGTTTCACATCTCCTCGAAAACTCGACGCGCTAACGGTGACATTTTTACATATTCTGAAAGAGATGTACGCCATGATGTAAAAATAGCCTTATCTGAAAATTTGATGCATTATTGCTTGAGTTATTTGTGAAAATATTCAAAAATTTCATATAACTTAGAAAATAAATGAGATGGTCTCACTGATGACATCACAATGGATCTGACTGCCTGCCGTGCTCGCGCTGCGAGTGATGTCACCCCTGTTCTGTCTTCTGTACTTGGCTTCTTAACTTTCACTTCTTTAAATTTATCACTTAGTGTTTTTAAACTGCCGCTAAAGTCGTGCTGCGCGCTCCACTGGGCTCCTTGAAGTTCTAGAATATGGTGGCGGCGGTCGATATCGCCAAGCGGGCGCGGGGCAATGCGATGGTAAGGTAGGTCGTGGAGACCATTACTCCCTCTGGAAGAGAGGGTCTATGGAGACCTGCGATTCCTCAGTGGATCACAGGGACCCGGGGAATCGTGACGCCTTTTCCTCGCTGGTGATTCCGATCCCACCTCGTGATCTCTGGCCGATACGAGGGACAACCTCCTCTCCGTCTCCCCCATCTGTCACGTGGATGAAGCCACGATCTGCTGGTCCTCCGCTGCTTTTGAACGTCCTCAGATTGCTCCGGGCCTCGCTCGGGTCGGCGCCTGTTGGGGAAGCTGCAGAACGACCTGGGTAGGTGCTGCCTCTACCCCCTCCCCCTCCCTCTGTACCTCCTCCCCAGGGCAGAGAAAGAGGGAGAGGGGTGGAGGAGAGGAGGGGAATGGGGGAGGAAGGGGGGAGGGGGGCCACGCTCCCCTGTAGCCTCACTCGGGCCTGGCGCATGGTGGGCGGGCAGCTGCTCTACAACCTGGGTAGGCTGTGTCTACCCCCTCCCTCTGTGTCCCCTCCATTTCTGCCCCCCCTCCCTCTCTGCCTCCCCTCCCTCTCTGCCCCCTCGCCCTCGCAGCTAAAATCGCACGTAAAAAAACGCTAAGTCCTTGAAATTAAATGTTATCTTTAAGAATTAGAACAGCATTTTAAAGAACAATAAATTCAACATTAATGTATTAAACTTGTCGAAGTTAAACCAAAACAATGAATTGGCCTCTCATCTTTAAAGATTTGGAAGTCAACATGAAGCTTCATCCACAAAATGAGAATGACCGTTGGTGAAGGATTTGAAGAATGTTCTCGAAATGCTAGCTTGCTCATTGTGACGTCATCAGCGAAAGACACTCGAGAGAGGGGAGGGGGGAGAGCTCTCAGGTGCTCTCGGGAAACCCGAGTCGAGGCGTGAGCTTGCGTCAACCAAAGCTCTCGGGAGTTCGACAGGGCGACTTTTGGACAACGAGCGGGGGAGGGAGTGGTAGGAGGTGACGTCAGTCGCAGTGTGAGGAGACAGCAGGCAGATACATTGCCACGTCATCAGTGAAAAAAAACGGAAAAAAACAAGCGTTTGGAATTCAAAGTTGGATCGGATTTGTGAACATTTTTATTAATCTCAAGAAATAAAGCAGGACATTTTCTGATGAGGCGATTTTTGACTCCAGAGAGTAAATCTCTACAAGAATATGTAAAATATTTCCCGTTCGCATGTCATTTTTTCAAGTAGATGCGATCACACACAAACAAATAAATAAATGCACACACACATCCAAGATCAGAGATTTATAGTTATACGGATATGTTCACGCACACACACACACACACACACACACACATATATATATATATATATATGCACACACTCGCATATATATATGTACACACACATGTGGGTGTGAGAGTACATATATATATGTGTCTCTGGCACTATAAGGCAGCAACTCTACCGCTGTGCTGCCCTGAAGATCTTATATATATATATATATATATATATAAAAGATCTATAGGGCAACACAGCGTAGAGTTGCTGCCTTACAGCCGCAGAGAACCGGGTTCGATCTTGACTACGGGTGCTTGTCTGTTCGGAGTTTGTACGTTCTCCCCACACCCTACATGGGTTTTCCCCAGGATATCCAGTTTCCTCCCACACTTCAAAGACATACAGGTTTGCTAATTGGCTTGGTATAATTGAAAATTGTCCCTAGTGTGTGTAGAATGGTGTCAGAGTGCAGGGATCGCTGGTCAGTGCAGATTCGGTGGGCCAAAGGGCCTGTTTCCATGTTGTGTCTCTAAACTAACCTAAACAAATCTAAACTAAAATATTAAATCAATCTTTTGTATGTGCAGGTACATTTGCAAACAAGCTACTCACCAAATACTTCCAAGCTAATGAGTTTACAAAGTTTACAAAGACCATGCAAGTCCTGGAAGAACTTATTGGTTAAAGTTGATTAAAACATAAATAGCATAATTATACTGTATCATCTAATTGTAAACCAATCTATCACTGCTTCATTTGATCCATATAAAATTAAGTGATAAACCTCTTCTGTTATGGGGTGTTAAACGGCATGTGCATGTTGGATAAATGCTGAGATATCAGCCAAATCATTCATTAATACATGGAAGACATGCATTACCTAGAACACTTGAGGATTCAATATGTTATTATTATTATTATTATTATTATTATTATTATTATTATTATACAAATGTGTTCTTTTTAATAATTATAATGAAAGGGTAATAGCTGATTCATTTGCCTGTGCTCTATTGAACTGACATTCTGCCCCAAGTGTTGGCTGTAATAGTTTCTCTTGTAATGCCATCTACTGTGTTTTCTTTTTTATACCAAAGTGCACATTTCTAATGAAATGTGCAAATGGAGCCAAATCTAGAAAGGCAGAAAGAAATACACACATATTTTGCACTTCTTTTAAAAAGATTGGTGAAATAAAACCTTGGGCTATTTCATAATAATTCATGCGTAATCTGATTTGTGTCTGACAAAAATGTTCATTTTGTAATCCTTATTTAGCCCTCAGGTTGTGTTCCTTGGAACAAGAGTGTAAATAGAATCAGCACGAAAAGGGGTCATTATAGCATTATATACAATGGGATCTACTACCAGCAGCACCAGGTGCAACAAGTCAGAGCTGAAATTAGATGCAAATGGCAGCACCTTGACACAGTGGAATGCCATTGTTGGGGATTGGCAGCATGGGCACCATGTGTTGCCAAACATTATGGATTTTACAATCTTTCTCATCAATTCCTGTTGGATGTGATGGAACCTTCTGCCTCCTCCATTTTGGCTGTGCAGCTGTAGTCAGCCTAGAGATATCATTTTAAAGCTACATATGTACCTGTGAGTGTAGTTAAGTTTACTTTAAAGATACAGCGTGGAAATAGGCCCTATGGCCCACTGTCCGCACCAACCATCGACCACCCATACATAAGTTCTATCCTACACAATAGGGACAATGGGACTCTGGCGTTGTAAGGCAATAATTCTACTGCTACGCCACAATCTATAGATCTATATGTTCGAGTACAAAAATAAGTGATGATTTGCTTGAAATGGGGCTATGGAAGCGGAATTGTTAATTTATTGTCATCCAGAGATACTGATTCAAATCAGTTGAGAAATATTAATTCAAGTAATTAAGTAAATAAAGAATATTTAAATTCAAACAATTAAGTAAATCCAGAAAAGAAAAGCTACTATCAGTAACATGCAAGGGCAGTCTGAGATTAAACCGAAGGCAGTATTGGACGTCTTGAAGAACATTTCAGGTGGATAAATCCCCAGGGCTGAATTATTTTGAGATGGTGACAAAGGTGATCAATGAGTTTAGGGCAGTGGATGTGGTCTACATGGATTTTAGTAAGGAATTGATAAGTCCCCCATGGTAAACTGATCCAAAATATTAAAATGCATATGGTTAACAGTAACTTGTTATATAGATTCATACCTGGTTTACTGATAGAAGACAGAGGATTGTGGTGGAAGGACAACATTCAGGCTGGAGATTGTTACCAGTGGAATTCCACAAGGATCTGCGCTGGGACCTCTGTTGTTTGTGATATATATGAATGATATGGATATAAATGTAGATGGGTAAGTTTGCAGATGACACCAAGATTGTTGGTGTCCTGGACTATGAGAGGAAGGCTGACAAAGTACACAGTGGCATATAGTTTAGCTACAGAAATGGGTGGAGAAATGCCAGTGGAGTTTAATCCAAGTTCAATTGTATATAAAATTATGAGAGTAATAGATAGGATGCACAGTCAGAACCTTTGAGGTGAAAATTTTAATTTGATGTGCAGCACAAGGTGTTTACACAGTGGGTGGTGGGGGGCTGGGATGTATTGCCTGGGATCGTGTTGGAGGCAGATACAATAGTGTTATTTAAGAGGCTTTTATATAGGCTCATGGAAATGCATGGAATGGAGAGATATGGATCATGTGCAGGCAGATGAGATCATTTCAGCTGGGAATCTTGTTCCGCACAAACATTATGGGCTGAAGGGCCCATTCCTGTGGTGTACTGTTCAATGTTCCACAAGCGCTGCACTTTCGGAGGTAGAATGTATGGGTAAAATATACAATTAATGGCATGATCCTTAACAGCATTGCTGTGCAGAGGGATATATGAGTCTGTCCATTACTCCCCGAAAGTGGCATCACAGGTCGATAATGTGGTAAATAAGGCACATGGCCGGGCATTGAATATAGGAATCAGGAATTACAGCATGATAGAACTTTGGTTAAGCCACATTTGGAATCTGCATGTAGGTCTAGCCGTGCCATTACAGGAAATATATGAAGGCTATGGAAAAGGTGGTGAGGTTTACCAAAGGATGCCTGAATTAGAAGGTAGTGGCTACATTGAGGGGATGGACAGACATGGATTGTTTTCTCTGGAATGCCAGAGGTTGAAGGGAGACCTGATAGAAGCATATCATATTATGAGAGGCATAGATAGGGTAGACAGTCAGAACCTTTTTTCCAGGATGGAAATAACAAATATCAGGTTTAGCTTTAAGGTGGGAGGGGAAAAGTTTAAGGGAGATGTACAATGCAAGGTTTTATTTCAGAGGGCAGTGAGTGCCTGGAATGTGCTGGTGGTGGAGGCTGATATGGGAGGACCATTTAAGAGACCTTCAGATAGGTACATCAATATGCAAGGAATGGAGGTGTAAATAGCTCGTTCTAAGCTCCACCCAGTCTAGTTTCAGTCAATAAAATACTGAATCAAGCACTTGAGCAACTAAACTTTATTTTGGATAACACAACACAAAGTCCCCTATACAATACCTAACCACCACGGGTTCGATCAATGTATCTGGTTGGCCAAGCCCTTCTAGCCTCGTGCAAGTAGAGACACTCCAAAATGTCACGCAGTCCCAAGTGTTCTTCCAGAAGATCGACATCGGACCTCGTGGGAGCTACCTTTTATAGGTCCCTGAACCTTGAGAGGCCGAACCACATGGGGGTAGTCTCTATACAGTCCAATAACACATATCGGTTAACACAGTACATGATAGACAGTTCCCTAATCCAATAACACAGTAACTAATACATTGTATCTGGCAAAGCTTTGAGATGGAAGTTAACACAGATGAATTAAGCAACATGTTCCCTGGGATTCAGACAACCCAGACAAAGATTAACATTTCAACCAATCAACAACTATACAAATGAGGCTTCGCAACATTATTTACACTATGTATGTCTGGTTTGCATTGACCCAATCAGTTCCATGCATTTTACACCTTATTGTAAGACTCTGCAGATGTCCCATCCTTCCTCTGCAGCTCTTATCTAGGCCACAGACAAACTGGCACCATTCAGCAGCTTGTCCCAGTTCTGCAAAGGCACATTTAACTTGACCAAAATGGCCCAGCAGCACACAAGCCCTTACTCAATTTTAATGTCCTGGCTGCTCCAATTTAGCCAGGATTAACATTCCTTCCTTCTATCATATAGGATAAACCATCATTTATGATAACCAAATAATCAGAAAATCAGATATACATATGTGATTATTACATTCTCAATCTATTAACAACAACAAGATGATGATATTTCCTCCCAGAATCTTATCAAGCTTCCCAATTTTTCGTGGGCGTAGCTTCACAATTTCCATCTGACAAGTCTTCACCTCCCGAGTTTTTGTGGGCACGAATCCCCTCCATCCGTGTTGTTGATCCTTCCATCCCATTCCATCGTCAAACCTATAATTCCTAATAAAACTTGGGGCAAAGCAAGTTACCATTCCTGCACTAATGCTTTCCCATACATTCCACTGTACTATTACTATCCTGTCAGTCACAAACCCTTTTTCTATTTTACTATCACAATTCTGTTCTATAATATCTTTATTATCCTAGGATCAACACTAATTAGCCCTCTCCGTATTCACCCAATGTTCTTCAATGTACATCTGATGATGGTTTCTCATATAAATTTCAGCTGGGTTCAGTCCAGATTTCTCTACAGGCATGACTCTTATTTAAAGCAAACCATAATGAATGTTTCAATTCAACCAAATTCAGTCTCAGCCTTCAATTTAATATTTTGTGTTTCAGGGTCCGTCTCACTCTGCTCATTCCACAGCTTGTGGTTGATAACACAATTCCATCCAATTCCTGTGGAATTCCCAGCTGTTCAAATTTAATCAATCAAGTTCCATATATTGTCAATTTTATTATAAAGCCAATTAAGGATGCCGTATCTAGGGACAATCTCTTTACACCTTGATAATAGGAGCCGCTTACAATCAGGGGTTAGACAAATTTAGATCCACCGGTCAAATACATCGACTCTGACACAAGTATATTCCCATATTCCTCCTTCTAATACAATAAGACTTCTCCTCCAGTACCTCTTTCTTAGTATGTTGAATAGGCTCTCAGACAATAGGGGTTCTTCCTTATAACTAGTTTCCTCTTACCACTGAGTAACATTCTGGATGGTTAGTATTGACCTTCCGAGGGCAACTCATTATCTAAACTTTCAGTCTACCTCATCATTTTACACCACCACCTTACATTCCCTGGGTATTTCTTAACTTCTGATATCCGCTAGGTGCTGGCCATTTCTTGATAGCCACTAAATAGTCCCGTCCCATCTTTTATTATCCTCCTATGGGTGAGACAAGAGAAGAATGCCAAGTCAACAATCAATTCTCTAATTTTTTAAGACTATATCCCATAAGCCCTCTTCAAATCAGTTTATTTTTAATAACTAAATTTAGGCGCAAAGTAGGTGTCCCAAAACCACAGAGGAGTATTCATTTCAAATGTTTATCTTTCTTTAGAAAATGTTGGATGTTGGTCTTTTCTTTTCCCTTCACTGGTGTCAAATATATGGTCTGTTAAAGTTGGGCACTGGTGTAGGCATCTTCTTCTTCTTCCTCAATGTTAGCTCTAAAGGAGTAGGAATACCGAGGAGCAACCTTCTTTGTTTGTTGGCCTCTCCCAGATTGTAAACTAAAGGGACAGGACAGTATCATTTCTTCTTCGTTGTTGGTCTTTGTCTCTGGGGAGCTACCTGGATGGAGATAATGGCTACACACCCCACCTGAGCTATGTCTCCTGCCTGTTCTTAAGGGTCCACATACCTTTACCTCACTCGCCAGATAGTAGCATGTTGTAAGTAACACTATCCTGCAGGCACAACAACTTTGTAACAAGCTACTACAATGACTCCTATCCCTACTTGCGTACATCCTGCACAATAAATTCATTTCTTCTTTCCCTAGCGCCAATCTGAATTCCCTTCAGTTCTTTCCCTTCTTGACACCAACTACTGTGTTCCTTTTCTTAGTTTCTTTATTGCCCCTTGATCTCTCTTCCATTCTGCTATATTTTGTCTTCTCACTGGGCACTCCTTACTCCAATGACCTAATTGTGTACCGATGTGACAAGCTCCTTAATTTACAGTGTTCTTTGCTTTAAGAGGTTTTCTTGGGCAGTTATAAAATTGTTTACAATTTTCTCTTATGTGATCTTCAGTTTTCACTATGATAGTGCAACCAATTCTTTCATTTTGGTAGATTACTTGAGGAGGTTCCAGAGTAGGGGTCATATTTCCTAGACGGGTTGGTACGTCAAGACTGAGAGAATGGGTTGGTTTGAGTAAACGCTGTGTGACTTCTTGGTTCCTGACATTCGGGCCAGCTCTCTCTCTGTTCTCTCGTGTCCCGGTAGTCTCTTGAATTGAAGGACCTCCTATAATTCCTGGTATTTCTATATCCTCTAGGATCCCGAATTTCCTCATAATCCTGGAAATTCTTTCTTTGACCCCTCTCTCTCTCTCGCTCCCTTGTTGGACAGGCTCACCTCCAGTGTCCAATTCCCCCACAAGTGTAACATTGATTAGGTAATGTGGTTGAATTTCTTTTACCCCCTAGTTCCATTGGAATGGGTACTAAATTGGGAGTATAATTGTAATAATAATTTGAGTAGTCTGGGACTCTAATTTCTCCCATTCCATTCCTTGCTAATATTTGGGGACTCCATGGTCCTGAGCCAGAACTTGGTTCCTCCTTCTTGACCATCCGTTTAGTTTCTCTTTTAGTTACAGGATAATTTTCCTGTTTCCAACCATCCTTCCAATAGTGCCTAACAGCTCTTGCCATTTGACTGGCGCGGTTCTCAGACCAGTCCCTGTTATCGGTCTTAATTGAGTCAGCTACTGTAGTGGGGAGACAATTCAATAAGATGGCACAATATTGTGGGGAATTTACTGCATTTTGATAGTTTAAGTCACCTGATTGGTCGATGTATAATTTTGAAAATCGTTCTAAAAAATCATCTGATCCTTCCCCCTTTTCTGGTTTTATTTCCAGAATTCGTGTTAAATCATTTGGCTTTTGAAAAGTGTTTGCAAGGGCCGTTAAAACAGCCTCTTCTCTTGCATTATCATCCACTATTATGTTTGCCAAGGCTTCATATGTTGGGTGTCCTAGTGCTACTAGAAATTTGGTGTTTTCAGCTGGAGTAATTATTTGTTGTATGGTTTCCCAGCAGTCTCAGGAATCTGCATGATATACATGTATGGTGGTTCTTAAATAATCTATAAAAGCAGCAGATGACTTCTTTCTATCAGGGATTTTGTTTAATATTGCCATTATTTCATTGGGCTTCCACGGAGTATGGACATCTGTGGTAAGGGGATTGTTTATACCCACTGCGCTGGTCGAATGAAAGGCTGTATTCAGCACTTTCCTCACTGGAAACTGTCAATGAGGTATCTGTTCAATTTGTAGACTTTCAGTTACATCAAAATTTATCTCGGTATCTTCAATCACTGTCTCACCCTCAGATGAATCTTCCTGTTCACTATTGAGTTCCCGATACTGTCCAAATAAGTCATTCCTCTTTCTTATTGCTCGTATAATCTGTCTAGGCTGTGGCTCACAGAAATATTCTGGTGGTTGCACTATATCTATCATCCCTTCCTTTTCTTTAAACACAGGGACAAACCTCTTCATTCTACTCCGGGTGCCATAAGCTACTGGATGATCTATTAATGGTGGGGTGGATAGAGTCAAAGAATCCGGCACCCCAGTCGCTGCTATCGGTAAAGTATGCTCAGATGCACAATCTGCAGCAGTTGTTATAGATTCTGCAGACCTAAAATATTTATTGAACACAAGTCATACAAGGTGTAAGTGATGCCTGGGAAACGCAAGAGGAACATGGTGGGAACTGTGAACTTCCACTAGTGTGAACATTTGGCCTGTCTTCCAAATATTCATCTCCTTCCCCCTCGAGGACAGCACTAACCATCGGATCCCTAAACTTTAAATTTACAGGGACTAGTTTCCTACCAGGAGATCTACCTCTTCCCTGTTCCGTATACTTTCCTTCATCTCCACTCTTGTCCTTCCTACTGCCTGGAGGTTGATCTACTTCACCTTCTTTCAGTTCTGTTCCAAGTTTTGCAATCACTTTTTCCCAATTCGCCATCCTCCAAATATCTTTATTCGTCTTTCGCTCCTCATAATATTTCTTCCATAATCCTATTATTTCCTTTGCACTCTCACGATTACAATGCTGCCAAATAATTTGTTCTATGTATTTTATCCCTTTTATGCCCCCCAGCGGCCATAGCTTGTTTCCTAATTTCTTATTTAGCGCTCCTTACAAATCTCTTAATTTCTCTGCCATGTGAGGGAACTCATTGCACATTATTTGCAATGGGCTCCTAGCATCTTCTGTCATATCTCGGTCTATGCTGTTCCCCATGTCTCCAAACAACCGAAACAGAATTCCGAAGTCTTTCACTCCTTTCTTTTTAATCTTTAAAGTTATCAAGCTTGCTCTTGAACAGTGGCTAACGGCTCCGAAGCGTCACAGCCTCGCACTTCTTTATGGCTTTGCTCAACCAATCCTAATCTCCTATTCAAATTCTTCTCCTGTCTCCCACAAGTCCACACACTTTCAACCTTACAGTTTCCACATTCCTCAGTTATCCAAAGGACAGAGTACTTTCAACAAAAACAATCAAACACATTCGAGCACAATCAAACACTTTCCCGCAACTCGTTTAAACTTCAATCGAAACACATGAAAATGAACTCCAAACACGCAAGCAACACCGTATACAGACATGAAATTGCACCACTTATTATTATCATGCATAACCACACTCCTACATAGACCACAATCATTCATCTAATATCGCATTCTGTAACTGTACAAGCAAATCAATCCCGCGTTGCGCTGTTATCAACCAGTGAATCTCTCCCTCTGATACTGAAGACTTTCCCCTTCCTAGGGTACTCTTTGCTGAGTGGTACTACTTCTTAATTGACTACTGCTCCTCCTTCAGATACTTTCCTCCTGCTAAGACGGGACTTCTATTGGGGGACCACAATCCCTCCACTCTAAGTTCTCAGAATTAGGGGTACTGTTTCCCGTCAGGGTACTTTTCACCAAATAAACCAGGTTCCCTTCTCTCAGTTACTCTTCGCTATCAGGTACTGATCAACAATCGATCAGAGGGGGTACAAACTCCTGGTTGATCAGCTGCGATTTGGACTCCAATTACCATAACAGTCTTAATCAACTGTTTTTGTCTCTGCAGCGGATTCAAACCGATATCACAACAGTGTTTCTAACATTCTAAAGTTAAATCCAAAATAATACACAGTACACAGTAAATACAATGCAATATTGACAATCTTAATACACTATAACTGCTACTTTAAAGCTTTATTATGCCCAGGTAAATCAGGAGAGAAATAGATACACTTCAAAACCAAATCGATTCACAATTCTTCAATTTTACAATTTTTACAATTTTTACAAGGGTTAACTTGGAAGGAATGATATATACACTAAGAATTAACTAGCACCTCAATATGAGATACTGAATATTATTGAATTTGATCTGGACCATCTCTAGGAACATGAAATTTTCAAATTGACCAATTTATTTTAACCACTGAATTCCCAATACCTTTCGAGATTCCTTCCTCTGTTTTACAGGGATCCAGAGATTTCATGCAGGTGGGGATTTAACCCACCTGGGTACACCTTAGCAAAGGGTTTCCCTTTTTACCTACTAAGTACCGGGTGTGAGCGCGTAGCCTCTTCACGCTGGCAGTCGATGCCGATTTTCGGAGCGAGCCTTTCCAATCTGCACCCCCAGCAATGACGCAGTACTTTGCCGCTTAGATTCAAGATTCAACAGATCAGTGTGCCCATATACCATTATATAAATATATACACACATGAATAAATAAACAGATAAAGTGCAAATAAACAGATAATAGTCCATTAATGTTCAGAGTTTTGTTTGAGTTGAGTTTAATAGCCTGATGGATGTGGGGAAGTAGCCATTTCTGAACCTGGACATTGCAGTCTTCAGGTTCCTGTACCTTCTACCTGAAGGTAGCGGGGAGATGAGTGTGTGGCCAGGATGGTGTGGGTCCTTGGTGATGCTGCCATGGGGTGGTCTCTATACAGTCCAATAACACATATTGATTAACACAGTACATGATAGACAGTTCCCTAACCCAATAACCCAGTAACTAATACATTGTATCTTGCAAAGCTGCGAGATAACAAGTTAACAGAGATGAATTATGCAACATGTGCCCTGGGATTCAAACAACCCAGACAAAGATTAACATTTCAACCAATCAACAACTATACAAATAAGGATTTGCAACATTATTTACACTATGTATATCTGGTTTGCATTGACCCAATCAGTTCCATGCATTTTACACCTTATCGCATGACTCTGCAGATGTCCCATCCTTCCTCTGCAGCTCTTATCTAGGCCACAGACAAACTGGCACCATTCAGCAGCTTGTCTCAGTTCTGCAAAAGCACATTTAATTTGACCAAAATGGCCCAGCAGCACACAAGCCCTTATTCAATTTTACTTCGGAGTCACGTGAGTGACTACGTGAAGCCCTGCCAGGCGCATGCTCGGCATTACGTCGACGTATGTCAGTAAGGAAGGGCTGGAGATCGCAGCTCCACCAGCGGTGAGTAACAGGCCCGCAGGTAAGTGGGTTGAAATTACCTCCTGGGCAGAAACTCCGTGATGCTGACTGGAATAGCCAGGATGAGTTTGGGAAGGTTTTTTTTTAAATGGACGGTGGAAAATCCCGGGTGGAAACATAATAAGATCAGCACCACAGATTAGTATGGAGCCGGTTCCGATACCGGTAGCCGTTTACTCTGCCGTAGTTCAGCCATTAGACGCTCCACAGCCACAGGCCACGGAGGGTTCTCCAGTGGAAAATAAAAATAAAAAGAAGTCTGCTAAGCCTGTAATATCAGATGAATCTGATGAAGAAGAGGCAGGGCCAGGCAAACGAGCCTGTGGCTCAGGATGGACCAAATGGAGAAAATGCTTCAAAATTATTAACTAAGGGTCAAAAGACCCAGAATATTCGCAGGCAGCCCCTGAGGGGGTTCCATATCATGAATATGGTGCCTTTACAACATGGGAATATGAACCTCCAGAGCCTTGTTTAGGTCTGGAAGAAGTCTCCTTTGAACAAGTCTCAGGAGTACCAGGGCGGCAAGAGACTGACCCTGAAGGTGGTGTTTTTGGTCTTGAATACCCACCACAGCACAAAAATCAAACTACATGTGTACCAGATATAGCACAACGCTTTGCTATACCAGAGGGAAGCGGTGAGGTCATGGAAGAAAACTTGGCGGCCAACATTAATCATTTGGTTTCTCACCAGCTTCAGGAGACTGTCATGATTGAGACAGCAGACCTCTATAAAACACCAGTTAATTGTGCATCACGAAGGGTGCCGAAGGTGAATCCAGCTATTGGACACCCATGACATTAACAATGCGAGGACAGGAGGGTCCTCAAGCTCATTGTAGCTGCATTACTGCTTTTGGGAGGCAGTTAGAAGGGCATGCTGTCCAAAATCCAAAAAAGACATGTTGGCATTGGTTTGTAACTCTTAATTTGAGATTAATTGTATGAGATAAATTGCCATTTGGCCCATCCTGCACCCAAGATTTGCTGGTTTGTGTAAATCAAGCAATGTTCAAACTCCAGATTATTTATTCGGAGAAAACCTGCTTAAACAAATTAAAGATATTGATGAGGAGGCAAAGACTATCAGCCTCATAAATTTTTTATATTTGGTCAAAGGAGACAATCTGGCTGGGTGAGAAGGGGGTTGATTCAGGAGCAGGAACAAGCAGAGGCAGGGGTATGGTGAGAAGGTATTATCACCCATCACAGCCCTATATTAATCCATATATCGGGAGAAGGAGACCGTCACGGTATTTTTGCTGAGGTATAGAAACTTTATTCTATCACAGAGGAACTGTTGTAGAACTTCCGGTTGGTGGTAGATGGCAATTGTTTATGATGAATGGTACTGTATAACATCTGATCGGTTTATATTAGATACTGTGTCAGGTGCTATATTAGAATTTATGGAAGGAGTTGATCCACCTGAACAGGATAAACCTAATTGGGTTTTGGTGTTTTCTGCACCTGAAAATTCTCAGGTAAAAGAAGAAGTAAAACATTTATTTAAAAAAGGGGTAATTGAAAGTACGGTGAATCATCCGCAACAATTTGTGTCAAATATTCTCCCCAGGAGAAAGAAGATGGGGGTTGTAGAGTCATTCTGGATCTCACAAAATTGAATTCATATGTCCAGTATAGACATTTCAAAATGGACACCTTCAACACTGCAAAGGAGTTGTTGTCCATAGGCTGTTACATGGCTACTATAGACTTAAAAGATGCTTATTATTCAGTGCCAATTCATCACCATTATCATAGGTACTTGAAGTTTAATTGGATGGGTCAGCAGTGGCAATATAAAGCATTACTTAATGGGTTCAGTTCAGCTCCCAGGCTGTTCACAAAATTATTGAAACCAGCACTTGCATTGTTAAGGGCTCAAAATCACATTGTCATGGCTTATGTTGATGATATTTTAATTGTTAATGCCACTCAGGAATCAGCTGAAGATTCAGTTTCAGCAACTATAAGCCTGTTGGAAAGGCTAGGCTTTCTGATCCATCCAACGAAATCTAAGCCACAGCCGTTGCAAACAATTGAGTACTTGGGATTTGTCATTAATTCAGTTGCTGTGACAGTAACTTTACCAACAGATAAAGTTGTGGATATTACAAATGCGTGTAGTTGCATTGCTGACAAACCTTATCCCTCCATCCGAGAAGTAGCTAGGGTTATTGGTAAGATGGTAGCAGCATTTCCCGCTGTTGAATTTGGTCCTTTGCATTATCAAAATCTTCAAAGGGCAAAAGCACAAGCAGTAAAAGAACGCGCAGGTCATTTTGATAGACCCATGCAGTTGCCAACGGAAGCGTTGGCTGAATTACAGTGGTGGATTTGGAATGTTGCACAAGCTACTAAAAACATTGTTATTCAGCAAACTACAGTGGTATTACAAACTGATGTGAGTGCTCTCGGATGGGGGGGGTGGGGGGGGGCTACGGACAATAACACCAGCTGTGGTGGTAGGTGAACTGTCCAAGAGGATTTAATTCTTCAAACATATGGTATTAATTATTTGAAGTTATTGGGGGCATTTTTGGATTAAAAGCTTATTGTTCTACAATGGAGAACTTGCATGTTCAATTACAAGTAGGCAATACCACAGCTGTAGCATATATCAATCACATGGGTGGAGTAAGATCAGTATCATGTGATCATCTGGTCAACCTGATGTGGAATAGGTGTGTATCTAGGAATATCTGGCTTCAGCTATCTATCTCCCAGGGAAAGACAATGTTGTGGCAGACAACAGATCACGGGAGTTTAAAAACAATACAGAATGGATGTTAAATCCACAAAATTTCCAAACAATTGTAAATCGGTATGGTGTACCAGACATTGATCTATTTGCATCCAGATTAAATCACCAATTGCCTAAATACGTGTCATGGGAGCCTGATCCAGGAGCTGTAGCGTTGGATGCATTCTCGCTACATTGGGGAAATATGTTTCTATGCTTTTCCCCATTTTGCCTGATTAGGCAATATCTCAGTAAAATAGAGCAAGACTCTGCCACGGGTGTTTTGGTGGTTCCAAACTGGCCTACGCAGCCATGGTTCCCATTGATGTTTAGAATGATAATTGAACCATTTATGACGATTCCCAGCTCCAGAGATTTGCTGGTACAATCAGTGACAGAACAAGTTCATCCATTGCATTATCATATGAATTTGTTAATCTGCAAGTTCTGACCAGACCATTACAAGGGCTTGGAGTGTCGGATAGGACCATGAATGTCATAATGTCAGCTTGGAGAGATAGCACTAAGAAACAATATATGTCTCACATAAAGAAATGGGAAGCTTTTTGTATTCAGTCAGATATATCTTATCATACTGCAAACATATCGGATGTATTGGAGTTCCTTGCTATGTTGCATTTTGATCAGCACCTTAGTTATAGTGCCATTAATAGTGCTCGTAGTGCTTTGTCTTCCTATTTACGACTATTTTCAGAACATCTATCTATCGGGTCTCATCCATTAATATCCCGATTTATGAGAGGGATTTTAATAAAAATCCTCCCAAACCCAGACATACAGAAATTTGGGATGTTAGTATAGTTCTCACATTGCTCCGGCAATGGGCTCCAATTACGTCACTGTCTTTTCAGAAATTAACATTTAAAGTAGTAATGTTTATGGCATTAGTGTCAGCACAAAGAGTACAAACATCGCAAATGTTACGTTTAGATTGTATGCACTTGTCTGCAGATAACATTACTTTTTATGTTTATGATCTAATCAAACAAAGCAGACCGGGGAAGTCTGGAACCAAGGTAATCTTTAGAGCATATCCTATCGACCAAACATTGTGTGTGGTTAAGCATCTGTCTCAATATATTGAAGTAACCAAGTGTCTTCGAGGTTGTGAGACAACAATGCTTATTATTGCCCTTAAGAAACCATACAAAAAAGTGTCTATAAATTATTTCTAGATGGTTAAAACAGGTTTGGATTTAGCTGGAGTGGACACTGATGTGTTTAAATCTCACTCGACCAGGGCAGCGTCCACGTCCGTGGCAATAACACAGGACGTGCCGCTCGACCAAATTTTAGAGGCCGCACGATGGTGTAAAGAAGAATTTTTTTCCAAGTTTTACAATAAACCTATTATCACAGTGCCAGAGTTTGGACATGTAGTGTTGGGTTCTGTTCAATTATTTGCTTTATTTAATGTAATGATTCATACCTTTTATTGTAATTTCCCTTATGATAGAAGGGTATTACTTTTCTTTCTTTTATTATTATTAAAATACTTATTGCATTATTCAAGCAATGTTTAATAATATTATTACTCACTACTGTGTCAACTGAAGCAGTGTGTCGTATGGAATGAATCTGCGGCATGAAAATCACAGAGCTTCAAAATCTTCACGTAGTCACTCACGTGACTCCGAAGTAAAATAATAAGATTAAAGGAGAACTTACCTGTTCAAAGTTTGATCTTTATTTTTGAAGAGTTACGATGAGGGATTACGTGCCCTCCACTCCTGATCCTCATAATCTAAAAGATCATCTGGTAGTTCTAGTCTTGTGTGAGCCTTACTATCTTACTTCGGCTATTGGTTCTGTGTTTTTTACGCCGCTGCTATGAAGTATGCTGAGCATGCGCCTGGCGCGGCTTTACATAATCCCTCATCGTAACCCCTCATAAAATAAAGATCAAACTTCGAACAGGTAAGTTCTCATTTAATCTTACTATTTTAATGTCCTGGGTGCTCCAATTTAGCCAGGATTAACAGAGGGAAAGTGATAATGTGCAGACAGATAAGAGTTGGTCATGCCATCATGTTCGGCACAAACATTGTGTGCTGTAGGGCCTGTTCCTGTGCCGTATTTTTCTACGTTCTCTTAGTATTAACAAAGTTACCAGATTGTTGTAAGTACTCAATGGTTCACTAATTCCCCTCATGGAAGGCATTCTGCTACCTGTACTTTGTGTGACCCATAGCCTTTATAGGTCACTGAATGTTAGAAACATTTGAAAATTAATAAAATGACCTAGATTTCAGTGCTGGTGAAGCTCAGGCTCTGACAGCTTGCCTTCTGTCAGGTGCATTTCAGAGACAAGACCTCTGCTGTGAGGCCCAGTTGTCCGCATAATGGGAGTTCAGGGTGCATTAGGCCAATGAGATAGTCCCTCCACATCCAGCCTAAGTAATGTGGTTGTCTCTCAGATGCCTTCTCACTTCTGCGTCAATTAGAGATCAACAATAATGTAGGCATCCAATGAAGGAATAAAATTAAAGATGTTGATTTACAGTGATGGTGAATTGTTTCAGGACAAGGAATCAACTGTTTAAGACTGAGATTAAAAAAATCCGTCTTTCAGATGATGATAAATCTTTGGGGCAGTCAACTTGTGTGATGAGGTGAAGAGTAAATTCAGGACAGAGGTTGATTATTTTTTGATCACCAGGGGAATTAAGAGATAGTATTGTGTGTATTAGAGCAGTGTTAAAGACAATTGGTGCTGTGAACATTGCAGATTCATTGAGCTGTGAACTCTGGTTTATTTTCTTTATGTCTTTGATTACAAGTTTCCTAGACCTTGTGCCAATCTGGTATTTTAAAATTTGAATAATAGAATGAATATTTTGTCATTTCACTTATGCAACATTATGTTTCTTCTTGATTGTGTGCCAATAATAGAAAACTCACTGCAGCATCTGTGAATGTACTGCTGAAAGCAAATGGCCATTTATTTTTAAACTGACACAGCAAATTAAAACATTATAATTTGATTTTATGAGTGGTATTATTAAAATAGGGCAACATTCTGTGGCACAGTGGCGCAAAGGGATGCACAGTGAAGCAATGGTACAGTTGCTACCTTACAGCACCAGAGGCCCTGGTTCAATCCTGACTACGGTTGCTGTCTGTAAGGAGTTTGTCTTTCCACCCTGAGACTGCATGCATTTCCTCTGGGTGCTCCGATTTCTTCCCACATTCCAAAGAAATGCAGGTTTGTAGGTTAATTGGCTTCTGTAAATTGTCCCCAGTGTGTAGGATAGAACTAGTGTACGGGTAATCGCTGGTCGACGTGAACTCAGTGGGCTGAAGGGCCTGTTTCCATGCTGTATCTCTATATCTCTAAAGTAAACTAAACTATTCCAATTTATTTTGATGCAAAGTTCAATAAACATTGATGGGAAATGTTATCTTCAGTGAATCTTTCAAGTTCAAACAAATCGAATGATTTGTTCATCAGTTTCCGTTAATTTTTTCTGTGGATATGTAGCCATCCAAATATATTTTAAACATTGTGATAGTACTTGCTATTACTACCTCCTCTGCACCTCGTTCCATACATCCACTGCCCTTTATGTAAAAAAGTTGCCCCTCAGGTTCCCTTTAAATCATTCCCCGCCTCACCTTAAAACCATGCCTCCAATCTGAAAATCAGCTCTCCCAGGGCTCTCACTTAACCTTTTTTCCCTGTTGCCAGCCGGGCAATCTCGACAGCTTTTTAGGTTGCCAAATGACAGTTTAGGTGGTCATTGAAGACGGTTTGCATGACACGTGCGATAATGTGCTTGGACGAAGTGCGTAGTTACTAGTCGGAATTATGCTCAATGAAGCATTCACATATTATGTTCAAGAAGGAACTGCAGATGCTGGAAAATCGAAGGTAGACAAAAGCGCTGGGGAAACTCAGGGGGTGCAGCAGCATCTATGGAGCGAAGGAAATAGGCAACGTTTCAAGCCGAAACCCATCAGTCTGAAGAAGGGTTTTGGCCCAAAGCTTTGCCTATTTTCTTCGCTCCATAGATGCTACCACATCCGCTGAGTTTCTCCAGCACTTTTGTGTACATTCACATATTAATTCTGCTTCAAATAACTCACAAACTAAACATATTCACCAATCAAGACATGATATATACCACAATTACATCAGCAAAATTATAATACAATATCTCAACTCTTTTTACACATTGCAATTAATGCAATTTCTATTAGTTCTTTCCACTTCCAAACAAAAATGTGGTTGGATTATTCAGCATATGATCAACCTGTGCCAATAAATCCTGGACCATGGTAACATATATGCTTAACTATACACACTACAGATTGATGCAAGCATGTTTTCTGTGAAGGACAGAAAATTACCATGACATGGCCATGAGTCGTTATTGCTATTGGCACAGAAACACTCTGGCTTCCCACATAATTTATCCATGACTAAATATACAGGTTGCAAAGAAATTTCTAAAGGCATTTTATGATAATAGTTGTTAAAACCGACTATATCCATCTGACAGGTTAAACATTACACTAACTGATAAGAGATGGCCAAAGGACATAATTGCAGCAAATGTTCTTTTGGTAATATGTTTAAAGGTGTCAAATAATAACATTGGGAATTAAAACACATTGATTACGCCCGTTATCAAACATAATCAATGTTCGCTCTGAAGACCATGAAGCACAATAGGGTCAGGGGGTGTGTGAATCAGAGCAGAGTGGATAGATGGTGGGGGGGGGGGTTGAGAAGGCAATCGGTGCTGAATGGATGGATTGAGGCAGGTGAATTAGTACATGTTGGTTGGAGTATGTAAAATTGTGAGGGGAGAGCACGGGGGATATCAGTGGTGTTGAATGGGGGGATCAGTACGGGATGGATGGGCGGGGATCAGTATAGGATGGATGGGGGTTCAGTACAGGATGATTGGGGGTAGACAAAAATGCTGGAGAAATTCAGCGGGTGAGACAGCATCGATGGAGCTAAGGAAATAGGCAACGTTTCGGGTCGAGACCCTTCTTCAGACTGTTCCCCCCATTCTTCTTGAATGGGGTTATCAGTACAGGATGGATGGGGGGATCAGCACAGGATGAATTGGGAGGGGTCAGTACAGGATGAATGTGGGGGGGTCAGGACAGTGTGGATCGGAGGGTCTATGCAGGATGAATGGAGATTCACTACAGGATGAATGAGGGGATCAGTACAGGATGAATGGGTGATGAGTACAGGATGCATGAGGGGATTAGTACAGGGTGAATGGGGGATCAGTAAAAGATGAATGGGGAGATCTCTACAGGATGGATGGGGGGATTGGTGCAGGGTAAATGGAGGGTGGGTCAGTACAGGATGAATGGGTGGCTCAGTGCAGTATGAATGGGGGGAGAAGTGCAGGATGGATGGGAAGGGGAGTCAGTACAGGATGAATTGGGGGACCAGTGTAGAATGGATGGGGGGGGGGTTGGCAGGAGATTCAATGCAAGGTGGGTAGGATGATGAATAGATGAGGAGGGGGGGTAGATTGGGAGGGGAGCACAGGGGATGTCAGTGAGGACTGAATAGAGAAGGGAATGGGGATCAGTGCGGGATGGAGAGGAGGGGTCTCTGGATAAGAGGGGTGCGTACAAGAGAGAGAGAGAGAGAGAGAGAGAGAGAGAGAGAGAGAGAGAGAGAGAGAGAGACAGAGGGAGAGAGAGACAGAGACAGAGATAGAGAGAGGGGGGGAAGGGGCAATGGAGGTGGGGAGGAAGGAAGGTCAGCACTCCTCGGGCAACATCGCCCCGCTGCCTTGGCTGTCCCTGTCCAACGCCAAAGTGCCGCCGCCAAAGTGGGTGGCGGTTGTGAACTCATCGTCACCGCCTCCCCTCCTCCGCCAGCCAACAGCAAGGTGCGGGGCCGAGCGGTGCAGCTGCTTCAGTCAGCGGAAGGAGACCTGCCTCCCTCCCTCGGCGTGCGAGAGGGGTTGTTTTGAAAGTGCAAGCAGCGACCGTTATCAGTAGCAACGTTACAAAATTTTGAGATTTAAAAAATCAAGTCTGCAATTTATCCCATCAGATAAAGCATAAAAAAAAGTTTAATTTGACACCTAATTTACTTTCATATCTTCAGTATTAAGAAAGTTATGGCCATTTTCATACTCGGAAATTAGCATCTTGCTCCCCATTGCCTTTCAATTGACTTAACTCAAAAGCTGTGATCTGGAAATGTTAAAAGCCCATAACTTTCTTAAAAATTAAGAGAACTCAATGAAATTTTCAGTTATTATAGATTGAAGCATTCTGAAACAAATATTAAACAATCTTACTTGGATGACGTGAAATTAAAGCATATAATTAGTTAGTTATCTAATTGTAGCTAATTACAAAATTCAATGAGTAGATCTAAACATCTATCCATTTCTTAAGAAAAGATAAACTTTTTTAAAAAATTGCCTAAGTGTCCAAATAACATTCACACAATAATCCACAATATAACATAATTTTTAAATCTCATTTTCATGAATTTCTGGGCCAAATGGAAGGAATTTAGTGTTTAATGCATGTAAATTAATGGCCATTTAAATCAACTAGCGAGTGGGTTTTAGTGGAATGCGGTGGATTGGAACGTTGCGGTTAGCGGTGAAGTCGGGAGGAAAAATACTGTTTGTTCATACATTTTTTGGGACCCCATTTCGCAACATAAAAATATTATTAAAGCCTCCCGAAAAACCAACTTTTAATATAAAAATAAACTATTTACCTTTTTTTCTCCCCTACGGAAAATCCTTCCCGTTGTTGGTTCTCACGACTTTTGAAGGTGATTTTTAAATTACTCTAGTTAATAAATAATTTAGAGTAATTTAAAAATACCTTCATTGATGAAATGTCGGAGCGATTTTTCTTCCGCAACAAAATCGCCCGACATTCATCGATTTTCCAGGTCTGTTGAAAAACGGCACTTTAAGCCCGCCCCCCTCTGAAAGGCGCCAAAGTCGCGCACACGGGGAGCGGCAGAGTTGCAGCGCTGCTCAAGGTAAGTTTTGCAACATACCTATTATCAGGGCGATGGCGGCCACTGATGGCAAATCCACAAAAGGCGCTTTCAAAGCAACCCCTCTCACACACCGAGGGGGAGTGGGAGGGGGAGAGGGAGGGAGGGGGAGAGAGGGAGGGAGAGGGAGGGAGGAAGAGGGAGGGAGGGAGGTCTCCTTCCGCCGGGCGGGGGGGCGGGAAGAGGAGGCGGTGGAGCCACTGTCGCGGCCGCTGCTACCGCTGTTCAGGGCCCGACATTCGCTCCGACCCTTCGTCACTACGCACCTAGTATCTTTGCCCCGCAATCAAAGATACTAGAGGAATACAGCCAATGACATGAAACGTCAGTCCCTATTCGCCAGAGATGCTGTCTGACCCGCGGAGTTACTAGTTCTTTGTATCTCCTGGTATAAACCAGTATTTGCGTGCCAAGCCGGGCAAAATGAGTCGGCATTTAGGTTGCCCGGCAGCACTTTCTGTGGCCATTGGCACCCGGTCAACCGCTAATTTCGAGCCCTATCTCCGCTTCTACATTCTGACTTCTTTCATCTAGTTAATATTCTATCTAATTGGCTAGCTCACCTGGGATCCCATGTAATCTCATCTCCAAACCAGCCTACCATGAGGGACTTTGTCAAAAGCCTTGCTATAGTCCATGTCGGCAATGTCTTCTGCCCTGGCCTCGTCAATTCTTTTGGTTACCTCTTCAAAAAACCTGATTAAATTTGTGAGAATCGATTTCCTATGCACAAAGCCATGCTGAACTATCTGTAATCAGTCTTTGCATTTCCAAATGCAGATAGATCCTGTCTCTCAAAATCACCACCAGTAACCTGCCCCCTGCTGATGTTAGGCTCACACGCCTGCCATTCCCTGACTTGTTCTTGCACCCGTAAGGGCCTGTCCTACAAGCATGCAACTCTATTCGATTAGCGCGACCTAACGAGGTTGCTTGAGCCGTCCGGCGTCACGGGGCCAGTCCCACTTCGATCGCCGGAGCTGTGCAGAATTGTGCGGAGTTCGTCCCGAGTTCATCCCGACACCGCGCGGGGCTCCGAAAAACTGACTATGTCAAAAAATTCCGCGCGGCAACGGCTTGTCGGCTAAAAGTCGCCTCGACACATTACATACCGCCCCGATATCGTGCCTCCGTGAACCTATCTGTAGGTGCCTCCGTGACCCTCTATGTGTGTGGCTCCGTGGCCCTCTGTGTGTGTGTGCCTCTGTGCCCCCCTCTGTGTGCCCCTCTCTATCCTGGCGACCTTAACTTAGACTTCGCTCCAAGTTCGCCTCACTTTGCGCCGCGTTGCGCCACTCACTCGACCTCCGCGCGGCCCCTACTGCCAGTTTGGTTGCGCTTGCCGCACGCAGGCGCATGCTGGTGGGAACGGCCCTGTACAGGGGATCACCCGACCTCCGCACGGCCCCCGCTTCTAGTTTGATCGCGTTCATTGCATAGAGTTGCATGCTTGTAGGACAGGCCTTAAGCTACTCTCCTGTCTTTCGATTCCTCACCCATGGCCAAGGAAAGTTCAAAATTATCTGCCAGGATCCCAGCAACCTGTTCCATGACTCCCCACAATATCCTAATATACACCTGGACCAGCTCCAGGGATTTACTCACCTTTATGTGCTTCGTGGCCACCAAAACTTCCTCTTTGGTAATATTGATTGTTTCAGGACATCACTGTTCTCTTCCTTGAATTCCCTAGTTTATACGATCTTCTCAATGGAAAAGAAAGAGAGAAGTATTAATTTAAGACCTCAGCCATCTCCCATGACTCCAGACATTGATCAACACACTGATCATTCATATTATCTTCCTCAGATGTAATCCTACAAACTATATCCTCCTCAAGGATTTTGTTTAATCCTAATATTCTCCAAAGATTACAACCCAGCAGTATGAACAATGATTTCTCTAATTTTAAGTAACTCCTGCATTCTTCCCCCCTTCCCCACCTTAGTCATCCTACTAGTTCCATTGTTTGCATCCTTGTATCCCTGTCATTAGCACATCTTCCCCATGCAACAATGGGCTATTATGGACTCCACCCTCCTGAGGTCATCTGTTGCTGGCTCTGTTTTGTTCTAGCCTTTTTGAGCCTCTAGTTTCTCCTCACCTCTATTATTCAGTCTGAGAAAGAGTTCCTACCTGAAATGGCACCTCTTCCTTTTCTCCAGCGATGCTGCCTGACCCGCTAAGTTACTCACGCATTTTGTGTCTATTTTTCTATACTCAATACCCGGACTGATGTACCACATGTTCCAAAATAAGTCTTTAACACGCTGTCTACCTGTGACACAATTTTCAGGGGACTGTGTACCTGTACTCATAGATCCTTGAGGGACAGAAGAAGTGGTGGAGTCCATTCACCATTCAGATCCAGGACATGTTGAGGAAGAGGTGTGATTGGATATCATTACAAAGGCATGGGAGGGTGATTGGCAGGGTGATTAAGACATGAGGAGCGATGGGTGTGTAGATCATCAAGGTTGAAGCATTTTAGGGCAAACAATATTGGGGCCAGTCGTGTGGGTAGGTTTGATCAGCAATCAGTACCCTGGTCTGGGAAGGAATGACTGGCTTTCAGAATTAAGGCAAATAAGGCAGGATCAAGTCAAGTCAATGAACAGGTAAAATAATAGGTAGGCAATCAGTATCAGCGTTGTAGTGGGCAGAGAAAAGTCAAGAATGAGGTAAGAATATGAGGGGAGGATGGAATAGTGCCTTAAATGGGAACCTCAGGGACCAGGGAGTCAGGTCCTGGGTTAGTTGTGTGGGAGATCACTGGATGGCAAATAATTTTTGTACCGTGCAAGGTGATTCGAAGATTCATGGTATGGGACTTAATTTTAATAGAGCTTTTAACAATGATGGCTGCTGGGACAATGTGTACTGATGTTACCAACAACAATGAGAAAGTGACATTAGATGCACATCAGTCATGCAACCATGACTCATGCTGGAAAGTGGCAAACTTATTTTCCAGAGTGATGCACTACAACATGGAAATGTTGTTATTGTGCTTCCTCCCTTGATTATTTGTTTTTTTAATTTAATATCCCTATCCGATCTAATTTCTAGGCTTCATCCTTTCTTGTGCTACCTTTAACAACAAACCATAGAACTGCTTGCAAGCCTCTTGGTTTGCTTCTGACTTAAATATTTTATTGCATTCCACAAAATCGCAAAATCTTCTGCGGGCTGGTTAGCACACATCAAAAGCATTTTGCTGTACCTCGGTACAAGTGACAATAAATTGAATTGATCAATTTCAGGGGGGATGAATTCATATTTTAAACAGTCTTTAGGAGGTCGGCAAAAAAACTTGCCCTGCAAATGGGCAAGTTGCCGAACATCAACATAACCAAATTACCAGCCTGATCCGCACTTACTGAGGCCCACGTGAAAGTGCTCTGGACGTCACTTTGATGCCTTTGAGGAACTGCACCACCTGCACTAACCACAATCTGCCCAATAACAACTGTCAATTAGTGATCCCAATATATATTCATGAAACTCTGTCCGTAGAGATTTACGTAAAATATAATGGTGCACATTACTTAATACCATGCCACTATGGGCCTACCAAATTTATTATTTAGTCATTTATAGAATCACAGAAATCTAATGGCACCTGTTATACAAAAGAGAGTTGTGGTGATTGATTCCTGAGCCTTGTAAGTTATGACATATCAAATGCTCATCCAAGTATTTTTAATGTGGCAAACATTCCAGTCTCAACTGTTCACTCAGATAGAAAGTTTCAGATTCCTCCCAACCTTCTCCAGACCCCCGTCCCCTCCAGCTCCCTCACCCCCACTTCCTATTCACATTGCTGCTGGGGGAAACAGCTCTCAATGTACTCTCTCAGATGTTTAGGTTAATTGAAACGCTCTCATGTTAATGGAACCTCACCTTGGCCTCCTCTGATATGAAGGAATTAACAGCAGCCTGGACTATGTTTTCTCATAACTAAACCTACATCCCCATTAATGCTTTCATAAATGCTTATATATCATTGCGGCTATGAAGTGTGCATAGTAAACTATCTGTGGCCTAATTAGTGTTTTATAAGCTCTAGAATGTCTTCACTGTTATATTCAATGCTTCAGTCAATTTTTATATCACCCTACAAATTTCCCACCACACCCATAACTATTGATGTAGATGATTAAACACTGTATACATGATACTAGGCCCTGAAAAATTCCACTTAAACTAGTCTTGCTTTTTTAATAAATAATTAAAAAATACAAACCATGTAATTTTATTAATGCTCATTAAACACGCTTAAAGCTTTTAAACATAATTTTTGTTCTGTTTTAGGTCTCTTCAAGCTGTATTGAACCAGGCCTGATGAATTTAAATATCTCAGGTGAAGATTCACTGGAATGGGATGAGACAGACATGAGTTACAATTTGATTGGTATTCGTGATGAAACACTTGATCTTGCCTGTGAACACAATGACATATCAAAATTTTCACTTGAGCCGATGAACAATCCCGTTGATGACCTTCTACTGGATCATTACAGCAGCGGTCCTGGAGAATCACTGTACAGTCCTGGTGAACCACCTTCTTCTTCTTCTTCTTATCCATATTCCCATCAGCACCACACTCTACATAATCTACAGCTTCTTGGAAAAGATTGTTCATCATTTTTCAATAATGCATCAAATGTTTCCAATGCAAAGCTGCTCACCAATTTAGTGAGGAGTGCAAGTAAAGATTATTCGTTCTCATCTGATGATTCTTTGCCAGACCTACTGGGTGATTTCATTCCAGCAAGACAAGACAAACCAGTGGCACTGAGGCCTGAGAGCGAGAGTGGAATAGTCAGCGAGGGTAATACAGAAACAATCTCTCTGTCAAACCAAGATGATCGAGTGCAAACTAAGCTATCTACCAAACCTCTCCACCCCCTAATAGAACTGAAACATAGAGACTGCCCAATTCAATCATGCATTTGTAAAAGACAAGACTTATTTGAAAAAAAGGAAATAAAGAATGCAACAAAGATTCAAAGAACAAAATATGATGTACAATTGTCAGAAGATTTTCAATCACTGTCTCTGAGCAATGAGGAGAGTTTACAGCAATTTCAGATTAATAAAGTCAGTTCGAAGGATATTTCAAAAGATCTGGAGGCACAATATGATGTGTTCACATTTTATGACTATTCTTACCTGCAGGGCCCTGAGCTTGAGTTAGGTATAACTCACTCCCCTGAAGAAAAGGTAACTACTGATGGGAATGCGAGCACAAAACCAGATTATGTTGAAATTATTTGTAAAAATGAATTCTCACCTACAGATGGCAAACTGGACTGTGCTTTGGCAGAAACATGTCTGCAAGTATCATCAAGTAGAGGTAACCTTGAAACTGATTTTAGAGCAGTAGATGATAATGGAGTATCTCCAGATGAATATCTGAAAAATGAAACAGATCGCATATTTTTGTCTCATAGGTCATCTGTGGAATCACTTTCATTTGCTGGTGACATATTTAGCCATGTAACTAACAATCACAAAAATGGTGATCTCCATCGTAGTACTTCCTTAGATAGTTGGGGTAATCCATGCAAGATAACAGAGGGGTTACTTTGCCTCCAGGATCCAGGAGACATTAGTGTGGGTGTTGAAGCAGTGGGGGAGCTGAGTAAGAGAACGTTGGACCTATTGAAACGTTTAGAAAACATTCAGAATCCAGTAAGTCCAAAAATGAAACGTAGTGTTTCAGACATCACACTGCAGAGTAATTCTCTTAAAATGTCATTCACTGGCCAACCATCATTCGATGCCACTTCCTCAGCCAATGAAGATTCTGCTGCTTCTCTCACAGAACTAAGCAGCAGTGATGAGCTTTCCTTGTGCTCTGAAGACATAATTGTGCATAAAAATAGAATTTTGGATTCAAATGCATCATTCAAAAAGCGTATTAATCACTCAATGACTGATGAAGCTGATACCAATATAAGCATGATTGTAAATGTGTCTTGTACTTCTGCTTGCACTGATGAAGAAGACGATAGTGATTTGCTTTCCAGTTCAACCCTTACGCTAACTGAGGAGGAACTGTGCATTAAGGATGATGATGATTCCAGTATTGCTACAGACGATGACATTAATGAAGAAAGTAATTGTATTTTAGATGGAGACTACATGAAGAATGATTTCCACCACTGGATTAAACCAATCTTTGCTGTCCCTGCAAAAGGAAAGAAAAAATTGAATCCAAAATTGAATCCAGAAGAAAAGGATTTGAGCAAGACAGACCCTAATAGTTTCAGGTTATCTGCTTTCAAAAATACTTCTTCACTTTATCCATTTTTGAATAGTCCAGTATTTAAGCAGTTGGAGTCTAAAGATCATAAAAGTAGTTCTCTCTATCCAAATGAAAAACATTTCATGCAAACTGGAATGGAAACCCTTAGACAATGTACTACTCACCATTTAAGGGATGACCTGGAGAATGGCAATGTGGAAAAATCTGTATCAAAACATGAAAATAAACAAAATAAAGTATTAGATAGCAAGGTACATCATCCCTTTGAAAAGGGGCGAAATACCAGCAAATCTCATAGAACTGAATGTTTGCAATCTGAATTGCTTGATAGTACAATTGAACAAAAAGCAGAATCACAACACGTTCTAGTTTCTAGGTCCCCTACCCAATCCAAAGAGAAGGGTAAAAATCTTATATGTTTGGAAGACAATAGATTTGCAAACAAACATTTATTGTCACCTATTTTTAATACTGATGAGGAGGTTATTTGCATGAAAAGATTTGAAAAGTTAAATGATATTGAAGTATTAGGTGGGAAAAAAGTTCCAACAAGTGAACATAGGAGTAAACAACAACATCAAGGTTCCAAAGCAGAACTGATGTTTAACTGCCACAGTGACGAAGATACTACCAGTAAATATTTAGCTGGAGAATGTTCATCTCATCATAATTTAGAAAACACACAGTTGGAGGAAGTTAACAAGGATTGTGCAAAAGCTATTTTGAACTGTGCCTGCCATTCTAATATTTCCCATGGTGAGGGGGAAGAAGATAGTTCTGTTCATAATTTTGTGATGGAAATTATTGATATGGCATCTTCGGCCTTGAAGAACATATCACACCATGACTCTGAAATGGTGAGTCCAACATCAGTGGCTCAGATCAAGGAAAAAGTGTTGGAACATTCTCACCGAGCTTTGCAGCTGCGAAAAGGAGACTTTTACTCCTACCTGTCCATATCATCACATGACAGTGACTGTGGTGAGGTAAACACTTGCATTGATGAGAAAAGCAGCACACCACTGCCTTTAGATTTAAGTGAAGAGGCTAGACTGGAAAACAATGGTGAAGATGATAAACTCCTTTGTGAAGATTTTACAGAGCAATCCCATAAACCCCGCTCACTTGATTCTACGTTACAAAGGGACACTGTTCCAGATGAATTACCTTTGCCAAATGATGAATTGGACATGATGGCATTAAACGCTATTCATGTGCCACCAGCTAATCAAAAGACATGCGGTGGAAATCTAAGTGAAATTAACAAAATCACTAAGAATCTAGATACATGTTTTGTTCCCATTAATCAAACAAGTAATACATTAGAAGACAATACATTTCAATCTGTAGAATACCATGATAAAAATCCTTACCTTAATTCATTCCTGCCTGAAACACAAAGGAACACAACTAAATGTTTGTCATACAATGAGTCCTTTACAGTCGTGTCAAAAGTTGAAATGTTTGAGCCCATTGAACCACCATTATACATGGAAACTGATGAAAATATATCAGTAAATCAGTCTTATGGTATGGAAAAGAATCCACTGAAGGAAGTGCAATCAAATAACATTTATTTTGAGAAACCAAAAGACAATGTGTCCCATAGCACTAAAACAAAATTTCCACAAAATGGACATTCTATAAATGAAGATGACGAAGGTGCAGATGGCAAAGTCAAAGTGATCCTTGACAAGAAAGAAAATCATTGTGATGGGATCTTTAACTTGCCCGAAAAAGGGGTAGGTTACTGTTACATTAATACTGCATAGTTCCACTGTATCTTAATCCAATCTATAATAGTGGAAGTTATATTATATTTTGAAGAAGATAGATTAAAGGACCAATTTTACTCATAGTTGGTTTTGAAATCAGCACTTCCTAAAATTGCATGTTTTTAATGGCCAAATTAAATATCTCCTTTTAAAGCAAACTTTACGGATTTTTATTATTAAGATAATTTGTCTCATGTAATTGTCAAGTCACTTTAATTATGTTTGGAGATGTGGTGTGTCATGGAGAATTTCAGTGTCCCTAAGGACTGTACCTGTGGAGGGTGCAACCAGTTCCTTACAGACTGCATTAGGGAACTGGAGCAGCAGCTGGATCTGAGGGTCTTCCTTGAGATTGCAGAGGTTATAGAAGGGAGTTACAGTGAGACTCGAGGTGGAATGCCTCCCTGGTGCCAGGGTTAGGACATCTCCGACCGGCTGCAGAACATTCTCAAGGGGGACGATATGCAGCCAGAAGTCATTGTGCACATTGAAACAAATGACAAAAGGTTGAAAAAAGTTTGAGATCCTGCAAAGTGAATATAGGGAATTAGGCAAAAGATTAAAAAGCAGACCCCGAGGGTAGTAATCTCAGGATTACTCGTGCTGCCACAAGTAGGTAGAGTGGTAAAGAAGGCAATTGGTATACTTGCTTTTCTAGGCCAGCACATTGAGAATACAAGTCAGGAAGTGAGGATGCAGCTTTATAGGACTTTAGTTATGCTGTATTTGGAGTATTGCATGTGGTTCTGGTTGTCCCATTATATGAAGGATGTGGAGCCTTGGGAAAGGGTGCAGAGGAAGTTTATCAGAAAGATGCCTGAATTAGAGGGCATGCTGGCTTCAGGGAGCAGTTGGATAGACTTGGACTACTTCCTCTAGAATGCCAGAGGCTGACCTGATAGTAGTGTATAAAATATTGGGAGGCATTGATCGGAGAGACAGCAAGAACCATTTTCCCTGGATGGAAAAATCAAATACTAGAGGGCATAGATTTAAGGTGAGAGGGGAAATATAAATGATAGTGGAATTTAAGACACTATTGTGCAGTGTTGTTCTATGTTCTATTTCATTTAACCATCGTTGCAGTGCTTAGTATGTCTCGTCTTTGGCTCAATGACCCAGGTCTTTAGCCATCTGGCACAGAAAAATTATTAGTGTTAAAATCCTTATGCAAGAAGCAATGCATATTTGATTGTATTCAGCATTAAGCCACAACAGGGCAAGAACAAGACAACCAGAATGTTAATTGGGGCAATTTATTCACCTGATTATTTGCATGTCGGGGTTATATGACAATATTTTTAGAAAGGGTGCGAGGGAAACCCACGTGCTCTCCTTCCACCTCAAGCAGGCAGTTAAGCAGAGTGGCCATAATGTAATTATTATGTGGGGATAAGAAGATTCAGAATTTCCTCTAAACTTTATACGTATATAGTATTGCAATACCCAAAAAAATATCTTCTCGCCATTTGCAATGTGATCATGTGATTGACCTTATCTGGATCAGATGCCTTGTAGTCAGGTTAACCTGTCAGGCAGCAAATTGCAAGCCTGGGAGAAGCAGCTTATTTTGAAAATGGAGATGTGGTATGGCTTTCAAGTATACCTCTCGTAAATAGGCAAAATTTCACTTACTTTCCAGCTGCACTCTTATAATAGTGGAGAGGAAAGTACCAGTTTTTGTCATCGAGCCCACCACACGCATGATGGCTGCACACATCAAGGACATTTTGAAGTATTTCAGGGAAGAACTATGTACTTCATCCACTGAGACCTAAATGTTATCCATATCACATTGCTGCTGTTTCTGGTGAAAGAGGCTAATGAGACAGATTCTCCACATCCAGCCCAGTTAAAAACTGCAAACCTGAGTTAAAAACTCAAACTGCATTTCAGCTGCTCAGTAAGATTCAGTGGTGATCTTCAAAGAGTCACTGGAGTCAGGACTGGTTCCAGAGGACTGGAAAATTGCAAACGTTACTCCGCTGTTCAAGAAGGGAGTGAAGCAAAAGAGGGAAAACTACAAGCTGATTAGCCTGACTTCAGTGGGTGTACCATTTTGGGGTCCATTATTAAGGATGAGGTTTTAGAGTTTTTAGAAGCACGCGATAAAATAACCCAAAGTCAGCATGATTTGTGAAGGGGGATCTTGCCTGACGAATCTGTTGGAATGTTTTGAGGAAAGTAGGATAGACAAAAGAGAATCAGTGGATGTTGTTTACCTGGTTGTTCAGACCATGAATAAGGTACCGCACATGAGGCCACTAAAGAAGACGAGAGCCCATGGTATCAGAGGGAAGATATTAGCATGGCAAAAAGGTTGGTTGAATGGCAGATGACAAAGAGTGGGAATAAATGGGGCATGTTCTGGTTGGCTGCAAGTGACTTGTTCCGCAGGGGTGGGTGCTGGTGAGGCTGCTACGAAGTATATCATCCCATCACAATGGATGAGGGAATTGATGGTTTGTGGCCACATTTGCGGATTATACGAATTAGGTGGTGGGGCAGGTAGTGTAGAGAATGCAGGGATGTGCAGAAGGACTTAGACAGGAGAGTGGGCAGAGGTGACTTTTCCTTGCAGCCCTGAAGTCTGAAGATGTCTTGACCCGAAACATCATCCATTCATTCTCTCCAGAGTTACTCCAGCATTTTGTGTCTATGGTCGGTGTAAACCAGCATGTGCAGTTCTTTCCTACACATCAAATGCATGATTTTGTGTGATTTTCTTAATGCAGCACATGCTACCTTTTATATTTCATTGGGTGGAAATGGGACAAAAAAACTAATTATTAAAGTGAAATACAGATTACTTATTTACAAAAAAATGTAAGACGGAATCTCAGGAAAGTTCAAAACTCTAGAACCATTGAAACCAAACCTACAGTGTGTGTATCCCACCACAGTGAACTTTCAGGAGACTCTAATGCTGCCAAATCTGTACCCAATAATGTGAGTCAATTAAATATTCTTCACTTTGCAAATATTTGGCTGATTAAAGCCCATTAAACTAACCCTAAGAGAGCAAACCAGCTCCATCTATGCAGAATTTTAGTACTATTTTGGTGTTCTTTCTAGCTATTCTGTAATACTATTCTATGGTACTGTTTACAAAAACTAGATCGAAAAGAGACAAAATAGTGTGTAATTGTCATCTCCCCTCACTCAAGTTAGTTCTTTTGGTAAAATAGTGAATATGATCACGATGCTTGTATGAAATACCCACTACTCCTCTTTCCTTGAGGGGTTTGCCTCCACTGCATTTACCCTTGGTGTATTTCAACTTAAAGATTTCTGGGATTGCAACATACAACTCATAGTCTCCTGACTCCTACCCCATCAACTAGCTGGAACTATATTACTTGCATCAGCTGCATAACTGTCAGCTATTCGTTTCTGCAAAATTACTAATAGTCAATAGAAAACAAAATCTATCAATTGTTCCATCCAGTCAAGTCGTCAACTTTATTTATCACATACACATACAAGATGTGCAGTGAAATTAAAGTGGCAATGCCTGCGGATTGTGCAAAAACTACAGAACAGAATAGAACAGAATCAGTATTTACATGTTAGAAAATAGTTTTTTACAAAAGGCACAACACAACAGTAAATTAGTACAGTAAATTAGTCCCTGGTGAGATAAGAGTTTACGGTCCTGATGGCATGTGGGAAGAAACTCCGTCTCATTCACTCTGTTTTCACAGCATGAGAGCGGAGGCGTTTGCCTGACCGTAGCAGCTGGAACAGTCCGTTGCTGGGGTGGTAGGGGTCCCCCATAAAGTTGCTGGCTCTGGATCTGCACCTCCTGGTATATAGGTCCTGCAGCGGGGCGAGTGCAGTTCCTATAGTGCTTTCAGCCAAACACACTACTCTCTGCAGAGCCTTCCTGTCCTGGGCAGAGCTATTCCCAAACCAGTTTGTGATGTTGCCTGACAAGATGCTTTCTACAGCCCCAGAGTAGAAGCACTGCAGGATCCTCAGAGAAACTCTGAATTTCCTCAGTTGCCTGAGGTGGTAAAGGCGCTGCCTTGTCTTACTCACCAGTGCGGCAGTGTGTGTTGTCCATGTCAGATCCTCTGTGATGTGGACTCCCATGCATTTACCCTCTCACCCTAGCCACAGTAGTCCCATTTATCTCAAGTGGCGTGTACGTCCTCGGATGTTGTGCGCTTCTAAAGTCCACAATCAGCTCCTTAGTTTTTGTGATATTCAAGAGGAGGCTGTTATCCTGACACCAGAGTGCCAGATCAGCCACCTCCTCCCGGTAGGCCTTCTCATCGTTGTCGGAGATCAGGCCCACCACCACAGGATGGTAGAGTTGGAGCTGAACCTGGCCACACAGTCATGTGTGTACAGGGAATACAGTAGGGGACTAAGGATGTAACCCTGGGGGGATCCTGTGTTCAGGGTGAGGAGGTTGGATGTATGTCGCCCCATCTTGACCACCTGGGACCTGGAGGTGAGAAAGTCCAGGACCCAGGCACACAGGGGAGTGTTATGCTTCAGTTTCAGCAGCTTTTTAGCCAGTCTGATGGGGACTATCGTATTGAAAGCTGAGCTGAAGTCAATGAACAGCATCCACACATAGCCCCCCCTTCTGGCTGTCAAGGTGAGAGAGAGCGGTGTGCAGAACCTGGGAGACTGCATCATCCGTGGATCTGTTCGGACGGTACGCGAACTGCAGCAGGTCCATGTTGCGAGGGAGAAAGGCACAGATGTGGTTCGTGACCAGCCTCTCGAAGCA